>WNYA01000055.1:5691-126227 GCA_019512145.1 Engystomops pustulosus
TTTAATGTGCTCAACATACAGAGGGGCCGGCTGCCTGTATACTTGAGGAGGCAGGCTGTATACATTAGGGGGGCAGGCAGGCCGTATACATTAGAGGGGCAGGCTGGCCGTATACATTAGAGGGGCAGGCTGGCTGTATACATTAGAGGGGCAGGCTGGCTGTATACATTAGAGGGGCAGGCTGGCTGTATACATTAGAGGGGCAGGCTGGCTGTATACATTAGAGGGGCAGGCTGGCTGTATACATTAGAGGGGCAGGCTGGCTGTATATGGGATACGATTATTCAAGGAGACAGTCAGATATTCCATACTGCGAGTTTTCCTTACCCTAGAGAGTAGGTCCATTCGGGAGGGAGGGGCTTGCCTTTTCCAGAATTGCGCTATCAGGCACCTTTCAGCTGTGAGTATGTGCAGGCTCAATTTTGTAGTCGTCTTGGCCATGGGCTGAGGAGAGATATTCAGCAAGTAATATAATGGGGAGAGTGGAATGTCCACCGCTACAACGTCCCGGAGGAGAGTCTTTACCTCCTGCCAAAAAGGCTGCACCAATGGACACATCCAGAAGATGTGTTGAAGAGTTCCCCCAGCTGAGCCACATCGCCAGCAAGTGTCCGGCGTGTCTGGAAATAACCTGTGTAACAAGGATGGGGTATGATACCACTGCGGTAGTCCACAATGTCTGCGAATCTAAACAATCCCTTCTCATGCCAGGGTTTAATTTCCTGCCCAACCCCGGCCTGTTGCATAAGGGGGGGGTGTAAGAAAGATTGCATAGGAGAACACTGAGATACCAGTGGGAACCTGGTCAGACAGGCCCTCCACAATTTAATTGTGAATGAAATAGGGCCTAATTGGGGGTCAGGCAACGCAGGCGCCTCTTTAGGCCAGAGGTAAGAGTTAGGGTGGAAAGGGGCCAACCACAATTTCTCTATCTCCATCCATTTGGAGAATGCCAGCAAGGTGGACCATGCTGGAATGCGCCGCAAATGTGTTGCCCAGTAGTATCTGGTTATATCCGGCACCGATAGGCCGGGAGATTCTGTGTCTCTTTTTTGCCCAGATAAAATGTAGTATTGATGCTTGCAGAGACCTCAGTGCACCCAACGGGACTGGCACTGGTAGGGTTTCAAAAAGATAAAGCATCTTAGGTAACCGCTGCTATCCTGCCAAAAAGAGAGAGGGGCAGACTGTTCCAGTTATCAAGCAGAGTCCTTATTTCCCAAAAGCTACGAGGGAAGCTCATAGAGTGGGGGTCAGAAGTATCCCCAAATACTTAATAGCATCAGCTTTCCAATTAAATTTGAATGTGGCCTTTAGTTGGTCTACCAGTGGTTGGGTGTTCAATTTATAACCAGAAAGACGGCCATACTGCTGTAACCGCGCTTGTAGATTGGGTAGAGAGATTAGGAGTTGAGTTAAAGTGAGTAGGATATCATCTGCAAATTTAGACAGTTTGAATTCCTTGTCTCTAACCATAATACCATGGATATTAGGATCTTGTCGAATGATGGAGGCCAAAGGTTCAATGCAGAGTATAAACAGGAGAGGAGAAAGTGGGCAGCCCTGATTTGTACCATTCCTTATCCGCAGAGGTGGGAAGGACGCATGTGGAAGCTTAATTTCAGCTGTGGGGTTTGAATATAACCCCCTCAAAGCCTGGAGAAATGGACCTTTTATCCCAATGTGTTCTAACACTTGAAACCTGAAGGGCCAGCTGAGACGATTAAACGCCTTTTCAGCGTCTAAACTGAGGATCAGGGCCTGATCATTTTGCTTGTTAACTACATCAATAAGATCAATTGTTCTCCTCGTGTTGTCGCCACCTTGTCGTCCTGGTACAAAGCCTACCTGGTCCTTATGGATTACCTGAGGGATCCTCCTGGTACAAAGCCTACCTGGTCCTTATGGATTACCTGAGGGATCCTCTGAATCAGGCGATTGGCCAGCAGTTTTGTGAATATTTTCAATTCTGCGTTCAAGAGTGCAATCGGCCTATAATTGGCACAATCGGTTGCGTCTTTCCCAGGCTTGGGGATAAGAGTGATATAAGAATGAGTAAAAGTTGTAGGCATAGGTTCGCCTTGTAAAAATGCGTTAAACACTTTTGTCATATGTGGCAACAACACAGGGGAGAAGGTTTGATAGTAAAGATATGTGAGCCCATCTGGGCCCGGGGATTTCCCGTTAGGCATTCCTTTAATCACTTCCTCCATCTCTTCTGATGTTAATTCTGAGCTAAGTGTCTCAATAGCCTCCGAGGGGATTCCAGGAAGTGAGCAGGAGTTCAAAAAATCCACTAGCAACGTTTGTCTAAGGCCCTCATCCAGGGGTAGGGTGTTTGGCAGAGAATACAATTTAGCATAAAATTCTTGGAAGTGAGAGGCGATCTCCCTCGGGTCATGTAGTAAGTTCTCCCCAGAATAGCGTATAATATGGGGGATTTGGTGGTCTCTTTTCTCCCTCAGTTGTTTCGCCAGGAGAGAGTGGTGTTTGTTCGCTTGCTCATAATATCATTGCCTAGTAAACACCAGTAATTTCTCTACCTCTTGGGTCTGAACCTCTCGCAACTGCTCCCTAACCTCAATTAGCTGTTGGAGTCTCCTCCTAGTTAGTTTAGCTAATAAAGCTGCCTCTTGCTTACCAATCTCTTTTCTCAGCTCCTTCTCCAGATGGGTCCTATTCCTTTTCAATCTGGTCCGCTGCTCTATGCAGTGACCTCGGAAGACCGCTTTATGAGCTTCCCACATCATAGGAATAGAGGGAATTGAATCCTCATTAAACTGAAAATATTCCCGTAATGCCCTATTTAACTCCTCCTTGATGAGTGGCTTTTTAAGAAGGGATTCATTCAGGCGCCAGTGACATACCCTCGTTGTAGAGGGGCCCTCTCTAAGCTGCAGAAAGACTGGCGCATGGTCCGACCACGATATGTTCCCCACCTCTGCGGTATGCATCATTCGCAAGATCTCCAAACCAGTAATCTATACGGGTATGGGTGCCATGGGGGGCATAGTAAAAGGTAAATGAACGGTCCCCCGGGTTACCCACTCTCCATAAGTCATATAAAGCAAACCACCTGATGACTCTACGAAAAGCTGCTGAAATGGTGTTCTGCGACCTAGGGGGGCAGGCTGGCTGTATACATTAGGGGGGCTGGCTGGCTGTATACCACTTGGGGTTGGCTGTATACTACACCCTCGGCTTATACTCGAGTCAATAGGTTTTCCCAGTTTTTGGTGGTAAAATTATATACGGTATTTATCCTTCCATGCCGTTTGCTGGGAAGTGGGAAAAAATTTTCAAATGCAGGGAAATTGGTGAAAAAATACATTCACGCTGTTTTCTTGTGGGCTTGGATTTTATGGCTTTCACTGTGTGCCCCAAATGACATGTCTACTTTATTCTTCTTTGGGTTGGTGCAATCACAAGGATACAAAATTTGTATAGGTTGTATAATGTTTTCATACATTTACAAAAGTTAAAACCTGTACAAAATTTTTTTTTTAGATTTTGCCATCTTCTGGTGCTAATCATTTTTTTGTGTGGGTGGGGTCATTTTTTGCAACTTTTGATGAAGTTTTCAATGCTAGCATTTTTAGCGCTGTATGACCTTCTGATCACTTTTTAATTGAATTTTATATTTTTCAAAATGGCAAAAAGTGCCATTTTCAAATTTGGGCGCTATTTTCAGTTACAGGGTTAACTGCAGTGAGAAACTATTATATTTTGATAAAATATACAGTTCCGATTTACATACAAATTCAACTTAAGAACAAACCTACAGACCCTATCTTGTATGTAACCTGGGGACTGCCTGTATTAAAAATACAAAGTTAAAAATCTATCATGAAAAGTAAAGATTAGAGATGAGCGAGCACTAAAATGCTTGGGTACTCGTTATTCGAGATTAACTTTTCCCGATGCTCGAGTGCTCGTCTCGAATAACGAGCCCCATTGAAGTCAATGGGAGACTCAAGCATTTTTCAAGGGGACCAAGGCTCTGCACAGGGGACAGCTTGCCAAACACCTGCGAAACCTTCAGAAAAGGAATTGGAACACCACGGAAATGGAACAGGGATAAAAGCAGGGCAGCATGGCAGGAGATGCCTCTGAGGCTGCTTGTAAACGCCACCATTATGTAAAAATTATGGGCAACAGCATGGCCATGACAGAGTGTGACAGATGAAGCTAGAATAGCATCAAAACATCCAATAATTGACCCTGACACTATAGGGGACGGGCATTGCGAGAGGCAGGGCAGGGCTTAAGAGTGTGCATGGGACATTCATACCCTAAATGGGAATCGGCTTAAAAATGGGTGGCCGAGAGTGAACCAAAGATGGTTGAGCAAGGAAGCGCTCAAATTAATATCGGTAAATGATAAAAAGGGTTTGCTCAGTATATTTTGGTGGGATGACACACAGGGTGCGACAAAGACCAAGGGTTAACTGGGAAGCATAAAAACAACCCAAAATTCTGCCTGACCCAGCTCGTTGATAGGGGACCATGTATGGAGGCAGGAATAAACTAGTAGTTAGATTAAAAGGGTTGCTGCACGTTTGTAAAAACTATGTTTAGTTGGATTCTTGGATGGAGGCGAGGGCTCCGTGCCAGGCGGGAGCTTTCGCCAATGCCAAAGCCCCTGTCTCTAGGGTACTCCCCAAACAGCAACTTATAAGAACCCTTTTGTATAAGATCAAGTATTATAGTAGCGTCTTATAGGTTTAGGAATGGGCGGTTGGGGGTGAGGGGCATGAAACGATGCGCAGAGAAGCGCTGAAAAAGGAATTGAAGTAAAATGATAAAAGTTTGCCAGATATTTTGTGTTACGCATTAACCCCCCTTCCGCTCCCTCCACTTTCCGTACGTTACTAGCCGGGTGGCGACAAACAAAGTTACAAGTGTTTGTGTGGATAAGCCATGATAAAAACAACCCCAAAAAATTCTGACCTGACACAGCTCGTTGATAAGGGGGACACATGTATAGGCCTACAGTTCATGCCAGTCGCTGCACTGGCTGCCAGTCCCTTCGAAATAAAGTTTTAAAATGCAAATAACCCCATCCATTAAAGTCTTTGTATAAATGCTGCACCCCCCTACCTCTCTTCTCTTATACTCAGTCTATCGCCCAAACCGTGGCTCTTAGATCGCCATTTGATCTTGGATTATCCTCTACCATTAGTGGGCGGCTCCCACTCACGTCTCCCAAGACTTCTAGAGCTGAACATCAATTAGGAAGCTTCGTGCCCCGCGACTATCAGACTAATACTAACCTCCAAGTTTAAACGGCTCTTAAAAAACCATTTCTTTGGGCAGCCTATACACTCATCTAACTGACTGAAAGTTTTAACTCTTCTTACTAACCAGCCGTGTGTCGTCCCTCCCACTAGGTTATCAGCAACAACAGGCACCAGACTTCTCTGAGCAGTCCCAGTTACCCTGGGGACCTGAGTAGAGAAGATGACGGCTGAGTGGTTTCAAGCGGCAGCAATTCCATTTAATATGTGTGTTTATGTCCCTAAGGTAAGAAGGATCTGACCATATATAAATATTCTTTCTACCTGTTGTTTACCCCCATAATCTTCATAAACCGTTAACGCTCTGGCGAGCAGGGGACCACTCCTCGTTGTTCCATAAAGTGTGGCTGTACATTACCATTATTTGTATTTGTTTACCTATGATTTGTAAAGCGCTAAGGAATATGAAAGTGCTATATAAATAAAGCTTATTATTCTTATGGCGGCAGGGAGTCATAGTATAGATAAAGGTGCGCAGTTTAAAAAAATAGTTAGTTGGGATCTTGGGATGGAGCTGGCGCTCCGCTTCCAGGCAGTAGCTTTGCCCATCCAAGCCATGTCTAGGTAATACTCCAAAACACAACTTCTAAGAACCTTTTGTATAAGATCAAGGAATGTAATAGCTCTTATAAAAGTTTGGGATCTTATAATGGCGGGTGAGGGGAAAGCTATAACAGTACATGCGCAAGAAAGCGCTGTGAAACAAACTGAAATAATATCGGTAATGATGTAATAAAAGTTTGGCATTGCATATATTTGCTGCCTTCACAGCAGGCGGGGGGGACAAAAGTTTAACAAGTTGATGTAGGAATGAGCCTGTAATAGCTCTTTGGGCGGTGTGACATTCTTATCGTCTAGGCTCAGCAGTTTGAAGCACCTTGCATGCGGTCTTAGGACGAACTGCCTGCCTATGGCCTAGAGCTACCGATGATGGCGCCCGCATGCCACGGATGGTAATTCGGAGATTGGGAGGAGGGGTGGGAGGGGGGGAGGGGTGGAGAGGAGGTATCGTAGGCCTTGAGACCTGGACCGAGGTAGGCCCCGCAATCCTCGGCGTCGGCAGTGCAGTATCCAGTATATGACCAAGCACCCAGGGTCACAGACTTCGGTCCCAGCTCCCAAGTTATTTCATGTAAATAGCGTCTTATACAGTTTTTGGGATGTATGGCGGGTGCGGGGTGAGAGATGGGGAATGTAAACAGATGCGCAAAGAAGGCGCTTGAAATAACTATCGTAAATGTAAAAGTGTTGCGCAGTAGTATTTTTGTGGATAACCACAGCAGGGTGGCGACAAAAGTTTTACAAACTTTGATGTGGAATCCATTGTGAAAAACAACCCCAAATTTCTGCTCTGAAACACCTCGTTGATACGGGGATATGTATGTAGGCAAGCTATATGGGACGGGACTTTTGGACGGGGGTGGTTAGCAAGGAGACAACGTTGGGAGGCTGTTTATGGAGACAATTTAATTGGATTAGTGCTGTATGTGGCAGTCCAAAAAAATAGTTTTCACAACACGAGGCAAGCAGGTAGGTGGCCATCAGAAAAATGATCGAATTGAGTTGCGTATTGTGGCAGCAGTGCATAAATTTTTTAAACAGAGGACCGGGTAGGGTGGCCCCTCCAAAAAATAATATGCATATAATTAACTATAGCTAGAGCCAGTGGGGCCCGGTCAAAAATTAAGCCCGTTTCCTCTGCTTTGAGTGGTACAAAGAGGAGGAAAAGGAGATGAAGAAGAGGAAAATGAGGAGGGAGGCGTGCAGAATCGATATAAATATTCAGAGGTCGCTGCTCACCTGGGTGGAGATTGGGAAAATTATTGAGAAATCAGCTGGCTTATTCATCTTAATAAGCGGTCAGTGTCAGCGCTGTCAGTGACAGGGGTGCGTGTTCGCTTATCGAATCATTGATGGCCACCAGCTACACTGGAAAACATCCGCTCGGACAACACGCAGCGGCCGGGGCAGGCAGAAAGAACTCCAAGGCTTACCAAAAAGAGCCAGTTCGTGCCACATGTCCAGCTTTTGAAACCCCAGTAGTGTGTGGGGAAGGTTGTGATATTTTAGGACGATGGGATATGAGTTTCAGCTACTACCCCTACATTCTTTCTGTAAAGACAGCCTCTTGCCGAGACTGGGGGGAACAGGTGACGGTTAGTGTCTTGGCTGGGGTGCGTGTGGACATAAGCTGGCAAAAAGCCTTGTAAGGTACTTTGCAGGGCGGACAAGCTGCCTGCTGCCCTTACATCCCTCGCGATATTGTACCGCAGAGAAAATACAGCACTCTGCCGTAGCGCGCTTGGTCAGACGGGATATCCGTTTCAGCTTGGCCACCAGGGCTTGTGGTATATGCATTCTACACACTCCTTCCCTTTCAGGATGAGGTTGGAAAGAATTTTTGTTGTACGTGGGCGAGGATGAGTGATATACCAGTACACGGTGCGTTGCTTTCGAATGAGATTTTTGACGGGAGGGTTCACGGCGATAGGCAGGCCTGCATGAAACTGCCATATGCGCGATTAGATACCCAACGCGCAAGAATCACTCCCTCACTGGCCGGACCGTCCATTTCCCATCCTCCAATCCTCTTTCTTGGCCCTTACATCCGCTGAAATCAGTTGAAAGGAGCTGAAGAGTCCCCTCTGCTGTCTCGCACAAGTGCTCCTCCTGTCGTCCTCATCCTCCTGCCACACCTCCACCTGCCTCGATAGGCGCTGAGAAAAGACGATAGGTTGTAGCTTTGGCATCAACAAGGGACTCTTCTTCTTCCACATGTCTCTTGTGACCGGCG
Source organism: Engystomops pustulosus (assembly GCA_019512145.1). Classification (NCBI taxonomy): domain Eukaryota; kingdom Metazoa; phylum Chordata; class Amphibia; order Anura; family Leptodactylidae; genus Engystomops; species Engystomops pustulosus. Next base: position 13,783 of record WNYA01000055.1, read on the forward strand.
CAAAGCTTCCGACTTTCTATGGCTGATTCAGAGAGTTTTTCAACAGGCCAAGCAGCGGGGATGGTGAGTGCTGATGATAGGTGGCGGCATCGCCACTGACCATCTGTGTTGACTCCCGAAGTTACTCAGCACACACGACAGACTATTCAGAAATCACCGTCCACTCCATTGTAGACTTGAGGAAGCTGACTGCCTGCACTTACCAAGTTCTGGTGGAAGTGTGACATTCTGGCAGTCTAAATCGCTTGGCTGCCGGATAAACTCTGGATAACCATGGTTAATGTTGAATTCACCCGTGGGCACAGTTCGCACAAACAGTCGGTGATGCAGGCAGAGTTTTTGGAGGCGGGCTGCGGCTGGCCCTGAAGAGTGGGCAGCAATCTGTGCTTGGACTCCTGAAATGCGCACAAAGAATGCGGCGCACCTTCGTGAGGCAAACTCGACAGATTGGGGTATTTATGTTTTGAGGAAGGGAAACGCTGAACTATAGATTTAACAATGGGCAAGGCATGGCAACATGTGTCAGTGCCGAGTTGCAGAGCCGCCACCAGGGTTAACGGCCGTTGTCACAACAAAAACACACATGCTGGTCTTCAGGTTCGGCTGGGTGCCAGCCACAGATCAGTCTGCGCAGTGATGCCCTGTAATATGTTCTTGGCGGTGTGGCCTTTATCGGCTTAGGTATCAGCAGTTGAGACACCGCATGCCTTGTCGCTCTAGCGACGGGACTGTGCTGTTGCTAGAGCTGGACTGATGGCGCCATGCCCACGGATGGTAGTTCGGAGGAGGGGTGGGAGAGGAGCGAGGCACATTAGTAGGCCTGAAAAGACTGGACAGGAGGTAGGGACCCCGGCAATCCTCGGCTCGGCAATGGAGTATTATGACCAGCACGCAAGGGTACAGACTGGTCCCAGCCCTCCCACCAAGTTTAACCCAATGTGCCGTCCAGCGATGATACAAGTTGGCCGCCGGCAGCACTCTTCCACGTGCCGTGTCAGGTGGACTGTGTCACAGAAACGGCGTGGGTCAGGGCAACGGAAGATGTCTGTCTGACACGTTGATCGGTGGGGCAGGGATGGACGGACACTCGGGGAAAAAGTTTTTAGTTTTTTTAGTAGAGGGCGGGGGATCGAACAATACGAGGGGCAGCCGCGCATGAGGGTGCGAAAAGGCGCTCGGTATCTACTAGCCTATAGGAGGCAGCAGCTCCAGGCTAAGCAATTCATGAGAGATGATGTGGACATTAAGGCCTGGGCTAGTGAGGGTGGGGTTGCACATTATTCCGTGTTCCCGCTCCAAGGCGTTCTGGTGTATGGATGAGCGAACGCTGGTGGATGCTGTGGAGGAGTGGTGGAGGCGACGATGGGGTTGGTTTTTGTGTGCCAGGGTCCTGGGCAGGGAGGCTCGACTATCAGCGTGACACAGGGGAAGGAAGCGGGTGTTCACGGCCGGGGGGGACGGGCATGGTGCCCACTGAGGGTGTTGGTGTTTTTGTCTGTTTAGCATTCATTATGCTGCGCATACGTGGGGTAGTTCAAGCTGAGTGTGGTGGAAAAACCCGTGATTCCTGGTGGCAAGGTGCACACCACAGTACGTCGGTCATCCGGTGTTTTCTTTAAAGAACTCCAGACTCTTCTGAAATGCAGCACTCGCCCGCCCGCGGGAGCCCCGCCAAGGGAGCTTCATACGTGACACATTTGGGCTGATGATGCACTGCTCTGGCCCTTGCCTCATCCGGTTCTGGGCCCACCAACGCCTTCTTCAACCCTGTTCTGGTCGAGACTCTCTCCGTCTCAAGAAAGCACACGTGTTTCACCGGGGCCTCTCAACCAGCTTGGGTGCTGTCACCTATCATCATCGATTCCCCAGTATGCTCCCCCCCTCGGACTTCCTTGCCCTGACAACACAAATTCACACTTTCTGGACCCGGTCTCTCTCGTCGGACACTCTTACAACATTCTTCACTACGTCAAGAAGCAGAAGGTTCATCATCACCCGAATGCGACTGTGCAAAACCTGTGCATCGGAAAAAAATGTCTCAGCAGCAAAACGGAACAAGTGGTTTGTGTGCAATGTGGGAAGGGTCCAGAGAAAACAATTCTCAGATAGCCCGGTTTTTCAAATGCCAAATTTCGGAGGGGGCGGAGACTGGGGGGGGAGGGAGGCTGAGGTGCAGGAGTGGGTAGGAGTGCCGATGTGCGTGACTGGTGGTGGAACTGCGTGGAAGACTGATGTGACAAAATGCTTGAAGCATTGTCGGCACAAATCCCACGGGGACATCAACATGTCTTCGCACTGTTCTGGGCCTCAAACAGTGCTCTTACACGAGGCCAGTAACTTCAGAACATGAACTAAACCCTAGGGATGTGTTAGGCTCTCTGAGGGTTCCCCCTGCTTCCCTCATAGAAGGGTTGGTCTACACCCCGCCCAGGACCCACGGGCCTCGACCCTGCAGTAGTTGGACGCCACGTACCCCCTCTGTCCTCTGACCCTAGGCCCTCGGGTGTTTGGTTTTTTTTTTTTTTTTTTTTTTTAAACATTTTAGGAAATGAAAGTTTTAATCTTTAATTTTTTTTTTTACTTTTTTTTGGTGTTTTTGTGGTGGTTTTTTGTGTTGTGTGTTTTTTTTACGTTTTTAAAACAAAACGATTGCTATCCTATTGCATGTCTATTTTCTAGCAAGTTATGAAAGCAACTGCTCTGCCAGATGAGATGACCGCTGAGTTATCGAAATAAAACAAATAAACGTAAAATAAAAAGTAAACATGGCAGACTGTTGCCTAATTAGAAAATCAATACACCCTAATAAATTTTCCCACTTCAGTCTTCTGCGATGGATATGTGCGATCCTCCTAAGCGGCTAAACAAAAACGGTGCAAGGGTCGTCATACAAATTCCTCACAAACCATTGGTGGTTAGTAGATGCAACTACAGCAAAGGACAGCACCAGGCAGATCAAACAAAAGAAAATAAAAAATATATAAACGCTATTGTGCTACAGTAAAGTAAGCCGTTTGAATTTCTCCTATGGCTATTTCTAGGCCCAAAGTAGCAGGCACACTGCTATGCCAGATGAGAGACGGTGAGCGTGAGTCTGAAAAATAATCGTAAAATTAAAAAGGAAATGCACGCAGACTGATGCCTAATGAAATCAACCCTTAAAAATGGGTCCCAACTTCGGTCTTTGCGATGGAATATGTGCGTACTACTAAGCGGCTAAAACACAAACAACTGTCGCAGAGTCTCCACTACAAATTCCTCACAATATGGTTAGGTAGTGCAATACAGCAAGGACAGGCCACACAGCAGGTCAACCAGAAAGAAATAAAAATTATAAGCGATTGGCTAGGCTTAAGGTAAGCCGTTTGGTTGGATTCTCCCCCCTCTGGGTCATTTCTAGCCAAGTACTGAAAACCACACTGCTATGCCAGATGATGATGACGCTGAGTAGCTGGAAAAAAAAAAATAAAAGTAAAATAAAAAAGGAAAATGGCAGGACTGTGCCTAATTTGAAATCAAACCCATAATAAATTTTCCCACTTTGGTGTTTGAGGTGGATTGTAGTGTCACTAAGAGCTAACACACAACGTAGCAAGTCCCCCTGCAAATTTCTCACAACTATGGTACTAGCTTGAAATTAAAACAAAAAAAAAAAAAAGTATAACGTTATTGTTAGCCCTAGAAGGGCTGTGGGTTCTGGAGAATCACTATGCTGCTAACACTTATTTCTAATAGAAACCCCAACGCTTTCCATGACCAGCAACAGGCTCTCTTCCCTAGCGCATCCAGAACACAGGAATGATCCGCAGCAAGGCGGGCAGCGGCTAGTCTATTCCAGGGTCACCTGATCTGGCCAACCAAACACTTGCTATCGACGTGTAAGGGTACCACGTCAGTTGCTGGGTGGAGTGAGAGAGTCTCCTGGTTGTGATTGGCTTGTTTCTGGCCGCCCAAAAAAGCAAAACGGCGCGGAGAGATGCCATTTTCTCGAGCGGGCGAAGTATTCGGTCGAGCAACGAGCAGTTTAGAGTACGGCTAATGCTTGACACGAGCATCAAGCCGGCAAGTAGTGCTCTATCTAGTAAAGATCCAAGTGGATTCAAAACAAGGTGGCAGGGTCCTCTCAGCTGAAAACATTGACCAAGACATGGATTTTTCGCCATATGGAAATAGTTTAATATCCATTACAAAGGTGCTCCACGGCGTGAGGACACTTGACTTACAGGTGACTCGTAGTTAGACGGGCCTCTCTGCCCACTGTGACCTCTAGTGAAGCTCTCCGCCTTCTTTACTTTAGTCCCAGGCTGAAATTATTATCTGTAAGGTGTCTATTATGAAGCGTTACTAACTCTTGGTGGTCAACACTGTACTATTACGACGTGCAGTCTGACTAATTGCGCTCCACACTGTAATAGCGGGCAGGGCAACGGCAGTGTGAATGTAGCCTTAGCAGTAATCTACCGCTGACATCCCTGCGTATTACCACCCACGGTTTGAGCAAACTCCAAGCACGGTTAACCCTTTGAGTGCTGCAGTCAATGCTGCCGGTTGTTGCTATGGTAACCCTGGGGCTGTCCATAGTAGATTCTGTAACAGACAGACAGGACCTGGCAGGCATCAAGTCTGCATAGGCTAATAGGCATAGTTCTAATAACCTGCAATATATCGTATTGGAGGGTATTATAATAAACAAGCAATCAAGCAATAGTGGTACAAGTAAAAAAAAAAAATTAAATAAAAATAAACTAATTAAAAAAAAAAAGCCCCCAAAGCCCAGTTACATATAACAATTAAATGGGGTTTCCCATTTCAGCAAATTAATGTTATTGTTTGTATGATGAAAAGTTAAACCATTTTCCAATATCATTTCTGTATCAATGTATCAATTCCTTAAAGTTTTCTAGATCTCTGCTTGCTGTCATTTTATAGGAAGCTTCTATGTTTACTTCCACTGGTCACACATGTGCTCATCTCGTTACATCACACAGCTCTAATTACTGTCTGTGATACTAATGAGCCGTGCACCTGTCTGACCACGGACAGATTCTGTCCACTGGAAGGAAAAATTTAAGCTTTCTATGATAAGAAAGCAAGCAGAGATCTAGAAAACCGTGATGAATTGATACAGAAAGTATATTGGAAAATTGTATAACTTTTCATAATACAATGACATTAAATTGCTGAAATGGGAATACCCCTTTAATATAAAATATAAAAGTGAAAATCACCATGCAGACCCCAGATATAAGGTATCGCTGTGTCCGTAATGACCCTTAAAATAAAACAGAATCACTTTTTTACCTGCATGGACGGCCTAAAATGTATTTTTTCTATTTAAAGAAACACGCCAAAAATTATAGATTTAACCTATTTTGTCCCAAATAAAATGCAATCTAAAGTGATCAAATAAGATATCAAGTTGTGCCACTTGAAAAATGGTGATGCAAAAATTATAGATCTTCTCCCCACATTACTTTTTATTAAGCAAAATTAGTTAAACATAAGCAAAAATAAAGAAATTTGGTATCACTGTAACCATACTGACCCTTGGAATAAATATAACATGCTACTTGATGTGTATGGAGAACACCAAAAAGTGTCATAAAAGCAATGATTGAATTGAGGTTTTTTTTCCCCAAGCTTTCCTCCTCTTCTTCCACCATAGAAAAGTTACAATAATACGTTTTCAGTAATTGGACATCGCCATCCCAAAAAAGCACCTAAAAACCACTAAATTATATACTACACTGGCTAATGCATGTCCCTCAAATCTTCAAATCTCATTTTAAAAAAATCCCCCAAAAAGTCAATTCTGAAATCTCCTTGAAAATACCGAAAACTGATGTTCGATTTGTAGGTTGCGTGACATCAGAATAAAATATCCAGACATTTTAAAAATTATGAAAACATAGAGACTTTATAAACTTTCTGAAAACTAGGTTTCAAATTTCGGAAATGGGAAATTTTAAGAAAAAAAAAGCAGATCCATTCCTTAAAGTTTTATTTATTAAGTGAAATACTTTTGACTAGGGTCAGGAACTAAGATATTTCCTTACTAAGATTTTGCCAAACCAGAATATCTATTCACTACCAACTGACGAGGAGAGAGACATATCTTCAAGACAGCTTTGCCATAGAAACATAGATGTATCATTGTCGCTAATGGGCACATTGCAGCCTCTTTCTTTGCAAACTAAGCAGAATTTCTTAATGAAGTATCTAAGGAAAAGATTTGCATTACCCCCCCCCCCTTCATAAAACATCAAAATTCATCTGAAATGCCAGTTGCTCTTTATGTATGTTACATATATATTCATTATACAATAGCTTAGTAGAAGTTTTACTCATGGCTCTGGTTGTCTCAGATTAGAGTTGTCTCTATAGTAAATTACTCTTGGCTCTGGGATGACAATCCTGGCTTGTCATCACATTCATGAGTAAAATTGTGGATAGTAATGAAAGTACACAAAATGCTCCTTCTCTGGTTTCTCTCTGTTAAATTTTTAAGCGCAAGTAAAGATTTCTTTTGTATGCTATTGATTAAGAAGGTTTGTATGGTACTACATATCTGGAGGCACTGATATCTTTAGTGCCTTAATTGCACCTATTGTACATCTATTGAATAGTTGAACACTAAGGGACATATGATGTTATTTCACATAGTGCTAAACCTATATACTAAGACAGTATTCAGTAGAAATGTAGTCTCCAACTGGCCAAAAATCCAAGAATTGGGCATAATATGTTTAGCCATCTTGCTTTAAAACCCCTAGATCGATGCTTTTTATGATAGATTTTTAAATCCACTACATGGCAAGAAACACCCCCACCCCCCCAATTTGGTCTGTTTAACTGTGTTTTGAAAATGTATCATCCAGAGCTGACAATGGACAGGGTGGAGGGGTAGGCATACTCCTTTGCCCATGTTGCACCTTTCAGGTCATTCTTCCTATGCCCTCTATTACCTTTGCTTCTTTTGAGGTCCACAGCCTCATGATATTCCACCCTTTCTTCCTTCATGTGGCTGTGTTACACTGCTAAAAGGAAAGAATGGAACAAGTAAACACAATATAACTTCAAGTAAATCAGACTTCAGTGAAATCAAACTGTCGATGTAGGAAGCAATACTGATTGACAATTAATTTCACAGGCAATTAGAAAAACCTACTTAAAAGGGACTGGTTCTGCAGGTGGTCCACAGACCAATATTCAGTACCAATGCTTTCTGGATGATGTTTTGGTCAATTTTGAAGGCAGGTGGTGCTTTCCCACAACCCACACAAGTGGCTCAGGTAGTGTATCTCATTCAGGATGTCACATCGATGCGAGCTGTGGCAAGAAGGTTTGCTTTGTCGGTTTGGTAATGTCCAGAGGCTGAAGCTGCTACCAGGACACAGGCCAGTACACCAGGAGGCATGAAGGGTCTGGTAGGAGAGCAACAACCCAGCAGCAGAACCCCTACCTGCACCTTTGTTGAAGGAGGAACAGGAGGAGCACTGCCAGAGCCCTGTAAAATGAACTCCAGCAGGCTACAAATGTGCATATTTATGCACAAAGGGTTAAAAACCAACTCCATTAGTGTGGTATGAGGGCCCAACTTCCACAGATGTGGGTTGTGCTCACAGCTCTACATCGTGCAGGATGCTTGGCAATTGCCACAGAACACCATGATTGACAAATTCGTCCCTGGCGCCCTGTGCTCTTCATAGATAAAAGCAGGTTCACGCTGGCACATGTGAGACACCACGGAGAATGATCTGCTGCCTGCAGCATGACCAGTTTGGCAGAGGGTCAGTAATGGTGTGGTGTGGCATTTCATTGGAGAGCCCTCCATGTGCTCACCAGAGGTAGCCAGCTTGCCATTAGGTACCGAGACAAGATCCTCAGACCCCATATGACAGTGGTGGTGAACCTATGGCACGGGTGCCACAGGTGGCACTCAGAGCCCTCTCTATGGGCACCCTCACCATCAACCCACCGCAGAGTTCGCCAGACAGGACTCAAGGTCTTCTGCAGTCCCAGGCTGGACTTCTAGGGTCCTGGACTGGACCCCAGAAGGAAGCTACAATGATAACCAAAGCTTTTTATCCTTCTTTCTACTGTATTGGTGTCCTCAGGTGCTTATACAATTTAAACATGTGACAGAGCAGGGGTTTACTGTTTAAATTGTAGCATTGGCACTTTGTGAAAAATATGTGGGTTTTGGATGTAGTTTGGGCACCCTGCGTCTAAAAGGTTTGCCATCACTGCCATATGAGATCCTAGGTTCCTCCTAATGCAGGACCAAGACCTAGACCTAATGTGGCTGGTGGGTGTCAGTAGTTCCTGCAAGATGAAGACATTGAAGCTATGGACTGTTCCACTCTTTCCCCAGACCTGAATCTGATTAAGCACATCTGGGACATAATGGGGCAGATTTACTTACCCGGCCCATATGCGATCCAGCGGCGCGTTCTCTGAACAGGATTCGGGTCCGGACGGGATTTATGAAGGTAGTTCCTCCGCCGTCCACCAGGTGGAGCTACTTCGTCGGAACGCACCGGAATACACCTCGCTGGACCAGGTGAAGGTAAGCGCTTCCCAAGAGACACATTTTCGGTTATTAAATGCGGCAGTTTTTCCGAATACGTCGGGTTTTCGTTCGACCACGCCCCCCGATTTCCGTTGCGTGCATGCCAGCGCCGATGCGCCACAATCTGATCGCGTGCGCCAAAATCTGATCGCGTGCGCCAAAATCCCGGGGCAATTCCGGTACAATCGGCGCAAATCGGAAATATTCGGGTAACACGTCGGGAAATGACCCCCAATGTCTCACTCCATCCACCAACTTCACATTGCACCACAGACTGTCCAGGAGTTGGTTGCTTAAGTCCTGGTCTGCGAAGAGTTCCCCCAGGAGACCATCCGCAAACTCATCAGGAGCTTGCCGATGCATTTGCAGCGAGGTCATACAGTCACGTGGAGGCCATACACAATACTGAGCCTCATTTTGACTTGTTTTAAGGATCAAAGTTGGATCAGCTTGTAGTGTGTTTTTCTACTTTTTCCAGTTTTGTTGGTGTCTGCAATTTCAGTCCTCCATTGGTTAATAAATTTGATTTCCATTGATGATTTCTTGTTGATTTTGTTGTCGGCACATTTGACCTTGTACAAAAGTATTCAATAAGAAAATTTAATTTATTCATATCTTGGATGTGTTTAAGTGTTCCCTTTATTTTTTTGAGAATTGTAGGTTATCCTACTGGCTATTAGCAACAATTTGCAGCAATGGTATTGCAGAGTGAGGATAAAAGTGCTCGTTTATGTACTGCTGTACTTTTTAAGTGTTTTTAATGCCTGCCTCTTCATTCTCAGGGCTCAGTCCTAGGTCCCTTTTCTCTTTTCCTGTATACTGCCCCCATTGGATAAACTATCAGCAGATTTGGCTATCAGTACTTTATGCAGATGATACCCAGCTTTTCCCAGCTTTTTCTGCACATAATATCACTCCTTCCTTCAGTAGTCTGCACGTAATATCACTCCTTCCTTCAGAACAATAGTGGTTGTCGCTTTGTCATTTCTTTTTCGTATTACGTTTTTATTCAATTTTCAAAACAAAACAAATTTTGACAAACAGCGCTCTTTGGGAGTGACTAGAGGACAAAGACAATCCAACATTTAAAGAAATTATCAAACAAGCCACGAATCCAGGCTACCTCAGTAAACGATGAGGCACATATATAACAGCAAAATTATGGATGAAAGAGGAAAAGCACGTGGGGAGTGTGGGGAGGGGAAGACAAAAGAAAAGGAAAAAAGGGTTAAGGAAGAAGCCAGAGGGTAAAGGAGTAGACTCCTCCCCCCCTAGTCCAGCAACACCTTTAAGATGAGATTTCTTCTATCTCCTCCGGGGCATCGCATATCAGGGCATTGTATGCTGGTGATGATTTAAAAATAATCCAGTGTTGCCAAGTCTACTGGAAACGAGCCGCACTTCTAGGGTTTGAACTCAGAAGACTCTCCATCCGACTAACCTCCTCCACTCTCCTCAACCACTAAAAGACTGTGGGTGGTTCAGTAGAGAGCCAACAGGCTGGTATACATGATTTAGCCACATTCAGTAAGTGTCGAACCAGGGAACGTCTGTATGTGGGAAGGGAGACCTCGTTTTGTAATGCTTTGCCTGTCACCTCGCAAACCACCTCAAGAATGGTATCCCAAAAAGAAGCGAGCTAAGAGCACTCCCAAAATATATGCAAGATTGTCCCTTCCTCCACCCCACACAGCCAGCAACATGAGGGGACCACTGGGAACATCTTGTGTAAGATGTGAGGAACTCTGTACCACCTTGTGAGAATCTTATAATTAGTTTCTTGGTAGAGAGAACTAATAGTTGTCTTGTGGGCCATGAGGAATATCTTCTCTCGCTGCTCTTCAGTGAGGCTAATGTCCAGGTCTCTCTCCTACTTTAGAATGTAGGATGGAATGTAATCATGTGGAGGGGCTGTTAACAATTTATAACAAAATGAAAGTGCAATCCTAACCTGGCTTTTCCGCCTGTAAACCCCCTTAAAAACCAATCCGCTGTCTTACGAACGAAGAGGGGGATCGTAGGGAGGTCAGGTAGTGTGTCAGTTGGGTGCCCTGCCACGGGGATGCCTGAGGTAGGTCTGCTGGGGACATTAGAGTCTCCCCTCTGCACCATTCACCCTCTACAATGACAGGGCAGTCCCTGAAATGATCGGAGGCCAGCCATTGTTTGAAAACCGGTGACGCAAGCCCAGGGGGAAATTCAGGGTTACCCAGTATTGGTGTGAGGGGAGAGTCTCCCGGTGAGATATCCCAAGTCTGCCTGCATCTATCAAACACCAGAAGGGTAGCGTCTCTGTGTCATTTCTAACATAATGTCCTCTCTTCTTGAAACTTAATATTTCTAAAATGGAACTGCTTGTATTTCCACTGTCCACTTACCCACCTAACCCTGATCTCTCCTTTCCGTCTGTGGTGTCGCCTTAACCCCAAGGACACAGGGCCACTGTCTGGTGCTGTACTGCGACATATCCTTTGCACCGTATATTTAATCTGTTGCTTACTCTTGTCGAATGCACCTTACAAACATTTCTAGAATCCGACCATTTCTTTTGATTGAAACCTCTAAAATTGTAATAATCACTCTGGGTCATTCTTGCCTAGACTACTGTAACTCCCTACTACTCAGTCTTCCAATTACTAAACTCTCTCCTCTAAAATCCATTCTTGTTTTTTTTTTCCACTTCGGTCTTTGCTATGGATATGTGTGCCACTAAGAGCTAAACACAACGGTAGCAAGTCCCCCTGCTAATTCCTCACAAAATGGTAAAAGATGCAAATTAAAATAAAAAAAGTATAACGTTATTGTAGCCCTAAGAAGGGCTGTTGGGTTCTTGCAGAATCACTCCTGCCTAACAGTAAGCTAATAGAACACCCTAACGCTTTCCCTGACCAGCAGCAGCTCTCTCCCTAGCGGCATCCAGACACAGAATGATCCGAGCAGCGCGGGCAGCGGCTAGTCTATCCCAGGGTCACCTGATCTGGCCAGCCAACCACTGCTATCGACGTGTAAGGGTACCACGTCATGCTGGGTGGAGTGCAGAGTCTCCTGGCTTGTGATTGGCTCTGTTTCTGGCCGCCAAAAAGCAAAACGGCGGGAGCTGCCATTTTCTCGAGCGGGCGAAGTATTCGTCCGAGCAACGAGCAGTTTCGAGTACGCTAATGCTCGACCGAGCATCAAGCTCGGACGAGTATGTTCGCTCATCTCTAATCGTTATCCTTCTCTGAGTATCATATTGCACTTAAGATTATGGTATCAGTGCAACCCAAGGAGACTCTAACAGTGCCGCAAATCCAGCTAAAATCCTGCAATATAAATACATTCTTCATAGCCCTGCTATGCTAACAACACACACAAAGATATGGTTACACATATATTTACACTACCTAACACTGTTAAAGCCTGGTTATAAAACATGAACAAAACACAGCATATAAAACATGTACACAGAGCTGCAGACTATTACAGTTTGCATTCAATAGTTGGTCATAGATGACTGGTAAAAATAAAAATTCATCCAATGGGTGTTGCTCCTATCCTCAAACCCACAACCCACCAAACACACAAGTAGTATTAGTAACATGGACATGTTATGCACCAATCATTCACTGCAGCTAAAAAAACAGCTGTAAATTGCATATATGTGATGTAGGAATGTACTGTAGTCAGATAAATAATGCATCGATCTAAGACTCCTCAGCTTGAATGCCTAGGATAGATATCATTGCAGACAGTCTCATTGATATCTTGAATAATCTGGCTAGTCCACATTACATGGCAGAAATCTACAATTGAACCTAAATGGAGCCCTTATACATGTTTTGAAGATTATCAGTAACAAGAAGAATATAATGAGTTTGTTATTTGCCAAGGGAGACACAAAACAAGAAGACTCTGATAAGCTCAAACTATTCCCCTAAAATACAATGCCCAAATGAGTTCAATGAATGAAATACAAAGGGTGAAACAAGTATTCAACTAATCACCATATTTCTAAGTAAATATATTTCTAAAGATGCTATTGACAGCCAAAGCGACACACAATGCTAGGGCAATCAGGTTATAAATAGTCATGAATTGAGTAATATTAAAAAAAATGATGCAGGGGAAAAGCGTAGCACCCATGAAGAAAGAGGGGGACAAAAAGCCATGGCAAGTCATGACGCCAGCTGAAATCTATAAGTATATATACAGCAAGTCTGCTACTAAGTGTTAAATGATATCAGCAAAGTGTCTCAATGGTAAGGTGCCACACTGGAAACATCTCATAATGGGTAAATGATGAACTTTCTCAATACCTTTGTAACTTTAGGGCTGCATCACATTGGCATTGTTTTCTCACCCGTGATTTTCATCAAAGCTTTACTGAACCTTTCTTTTCTATGTGTATTTTCACATTTCCATTTTTTTTCAACTGATCCATTGTCTGGGGAATTTCTTTTAGAACTTGTCCTATTTAGTTCACGCATACATATCATGGAATGCTAAAGAAGTCTATGGGTACGCCCAAAAAAATATTCAGTTTTTTTAACTAATGATACTAGGGAACCAGACATAAAAAAAATAAAATATTAGACAGAGTTGTAAAAAGAATTATCACTAGAGTTGTCCAAGAGCAAACCTGTGGAGAGCTACAGAAAGACTTGGAATCATCAAGTACAATTGTTTCAAAGAAAACAATAAGTAATGCACTCATTAATTTATATTGTGGAAACCTTTAGCCACCCCATAAGGTATACGCTGCAGTAGCTAGGAGGTGGTTGTGGCATACTTCAAACTTCCCCTTTTAAGAAGCGTGGTACTCACTGATTATTTGTAGGTTGTACCCAAAGGAGTGGAAATCAGACACAATTGGGCACATTTACTTACCGGGTCCCTGTGCGATCCCCGATTCGGACTTTCCAACGTGGATGTGTCACTTCCCCAATCAGGTCCGCCGGAGTTCACCTTCTTCTTCCCGGTGTATTTAACTGCTTGGCTTGCGACACAATTTTGAAGTTAAATCCCGCAGTTTGTCCGAATCCGTCAGATTGACTGACGGCCCGCCCTCCAATTTGTGTCGCATGAAAGCTGGTGCCAAAATCCAATTGCGTGCGCCAAAAACCCCTTTTAAATCTCTGTCACCAGCAGTGCAAAACAGAAATTGTAGGGATGTCCGACGAAAGTGCGGTCCACAGGGCCCTTAGTAAATGAGCCCCAGAGTAGGGTAACAAACAGGATTTTTTCGACATTTATCATACAATATAGAGTCCCTTTTAGCAATTATAGATACCCACTAGTATATCATGAAGTTCCTAGTTCAAATTAGATATCTCCTACATTTCATTCTTGGAATTTTATTACTTCACATTAATCTGTTAATATAAATTGAATAAATCAAATATCTTGTTCCCAACCCTGTTGTCTGTAGTAGCAACAAGATCTGGCGTAAGACCAACATTTTATAGGGCGTTTCCTTGCTACACTAGAGAGACCTATTTTATTCTAAATTTTTATTTTATTTACTGTGATAGGTATTAACATAAATCCCTAGATACTAAAAACTTTCCTCTTCACCTTATCTTCCATTTCATTATGTTTATCTCCAATTGGATTGAGAGTAGACTTTCCCCAATCCATCACAACCTTGAAGCATACCTCCATAAATTCATCTACATTTATTGATTAATTTTTCTTCAATCCCTCTGTAATCAAACCCCTTTATAGTTTTATAGTTCCTAATCAGCCATTAAGACATAACAAACAAAAGGGGAGAGAGAAGACAGCCATGTCCAGTTCTTCTTGTTCATTGAAGTATCTGAAAACCTACTGTTTACCTGCACCCTCGCTATACGTTCCTTATACATTTTATGAAGTTGCAACCAAACTCTATGCTACCTAATACCTCCTATAGATATTCCTGTCACAGGTGGTCCCGCGACCCCGCGTCACCCGTGCCTTCTGTCCCCCGCCAGCACGCCGCAAGCGCCACTTACGGGTCCCGGCTCCTGTCCCGCCGGCGTCGGCTCCGTCCACGGCTGCTCCGTCCCCTCCGGCTGTGTGTGCGCATCCCCGACAGCTAGGGTGCGCGGCAAGTTCTGCAAATTTAAAGGGCCAGCGCGCCACTAATTGGCGCTGGTCCTTCCCCCTTAAACTATTTAACCCTGCCTCTTCCTGTTACCCTTGCCCGATCTTTGTGCCTTGCGCCTTTGAGAAAGCTGTTTCAGATGCCTAGTGCTGTTCTTGACCCCGGTTCCGTTTCTGATTACGCTCCTTTGCCGCCTGTCCTGACCTGTTGCTACGACTTTGACTACGATCCTGTGCTGCCTGTCCTGACCTCCTGCCTGTCCCCGACTACGAGATTGCCTGCCGATTCTGTACCTCGACCTTGGCTGCCACTGCGGACAAGTCACGCCTGTGGAACGACCTGGTGGTACCACGTCGCAGCAAGTCCAACTTGCTTTGCGGCGGGCTCTGGTGAAAACCGGGTGCCACTTAGACTCCGGTCCCAGGTAGTGGCTTGTGCCATCGTCCGCAGTGGTTCAGAGGATCCACAACCTCTAAGCCTGACAATTCCCTTTTCTCCCCACATTATGTTACAAAATAGCAATATTGATATGTCTTCTAAAAACTTTTGTTCATTTCTCTTCTTTTCATCTCTTGAAGTTTTTAGTTAATTTAGTAACCGCATCCTCAAGTTTTGATATCCTATCTTCTGTTTCTCCTACTCTTTCCCTTAAATTAGACAATAGCCTCATATCAATAGCCTTATCAGTGGAATTTAAGATTTCACTTCCCCCAATGTGTGTTTAGCTCTGATAATGTCCCATTCATCCTTTTTAAAGTGCACCACATTTCCTTTAACAGCAGTGGATTTTCATCCAACTCTTCTTATTCTTACATTAAACTGTGTTTCTATCCAAAACTCAGGTATTGTCACTTGCCTAACCCCCTTTTATGCATCTATTAATTCCTTAGTCTTTTATTCAACTTTTAATCCTACAAGGGCAGCTCCAAGCATATTATACATTTTTTGTTATCTTATTTTCCACATGAATTATAAAAGTAATTAATTTTTTTCCTCCTCATTCATTTTTAATGGTGGAAGAATTGCACCGACTCTCCCAATATTGTTTTATACTGGTTCCTTCCAGCACAAGGGTTTTATTGATATATTACTGAGCAAAATCACTATTACAATCCCTTAGAAGAAATTAAAGGGGTTAATTTAGACATCTAACAGCTGCGTAGCGTTAACCTTATTAATACTACAAAGAATTAATCTGTATTATGATGTTACTAAGATTTCAAGACACGCTCAGGCATATACAATTAGTTAGAAAGAGTTATAGGAGATAGTCTAAATAAAGCCAACAAATATAAGAGTTCCTCCGATTACCTCAGCGCACAATAGATTTTGGGGGCATTTGTCCAGGTTTATAATGGCAAACAAGTCCTGAAAAAGTTACAATTCCTGGTGTACAACTATTCCCCCCTTATGCCACCTCCTGGGAAAATAGGCATGGAGGGCACTGTGGAGTGGGCAGCACACCCCAGCTATTGTCATACACACTAGCTATAGCCTGAGACATTCCCGGAGCGGGTCATGGCACAATTCTACATCAAGCAGCACTTGGCACAGAATTGTCAAGTCAGAGCCTCTTGATATATCCGATGTGCGGAATGGGTGCGAACGATGCGCCACTATTTTAGAAATCTCCCATATTAATGTTCAACCAGTGTTACACATCTAGATGTTAATATGACTTCATGACACTCTGGTTCCTGTTCATATACAATCCTTAGATTGAGTAAAGGGGTTTAGTTCAGACAACCACAAACAGCATATGAGTTCCTTCTGATACTTCACCAGACACCAATATACTCAACAATGTAGCTCCTAGTGTCTGTTCGTACACTATCCTCAGCAAGGGATTAGTTGGGTTAGTCCAGAAGACTAACCAATAATATGAGTAATTATCTTTTTGAAGGTGCTATTAACATGAGATTCTCAACCGATGTTGGTAACAACCCAGTTAAGTTATTGTAACAATGATACATGACAAAGGGAAAACGTATTGCACACATTAAAAAAGAGAGGGGCAAAAAGCCATGGAAAGTAATGATACCAGCTGAACTTATCAGCCAAGTTGTAAATATTGCTTTTGAGGTTGAGTCTTGGAATTTGGATATTAGGAATTTATTGATATTGTTACACACTTGGATGGATGTATTGTTCTTTTGGTTTACTGGAGATAGAGAGCAGCCCAGGGAGCTTTGCACTGCTTCCCCTGAGAACTGGTTCCTTCCTCTGGGATATAGGATTAACCCAGGTCAATTATATTGGTGATCTCAAGGGGATTCAAGAAGATGTCCGACTAAGTAAAGGTCATGTGATCATCTCTCTTGCACCTGTACAAAGATATCCATTATATGGTAGTGTAATGGAAACATCATATTAAGAATTTGAGCAAATTGTCATTTATGGCTGTCTTGACCAGATTGTACTCATCTGCCCTTTAAAACATCCACCAATCTTAATTATTAATTAATATAAAGCCAACTATCAATTTTTCTTCTTCTACAAGATCAACACAAACAAAAATTGTTTACTTAAATGAAATGGCACATATACATAGTGAAAATCCTTAACCACCAGAAAACAATACCCTCCAGAGGCTGATAAGTGGTACTGGGACACTGCAGCTTCTTTACTAAAGGTGTGTATAACAGACATTTATGTTGTGACACAATTCATTCCGATTTAATCTATAAATCCAGTTAGTGAAATTCTGTATTTACGAGTATATGCCAGAAAGAAAGGAAAAATAAATTAACTTCAAAGTTACTGGTTACAGTTATGAGCTGACCAAAGATTTTATTGTTTTAAAGTCCTATTACAGTCAATGCTTTACAGGAAAGTTCAATGTCAAGCTTCTGCTTTTTATAATCATTACCGAACTAAAAAATAGTTTTTTTGGCCCTGGGGAGAGAGGAGACATCAGGTGTATTAAACATGTCTGCCATCCCATATGCAGTACAACCCCAAAAAAGAAAATTTCTAATATTCTTTCTGTATCAATTCCTCACAGATTTCCTCACAGATCTCTGCTTGCTGTCATTCCATAGAAAGCTTCTATATTTATTTCCAGTGAACAGAAATCTAATCATGGTCACACAGGTACATGGCTCGTTATATCACACTGCTATGATTATTCTTGCCCATTAACAATGTTGCCCGCTAACTTATCCAGTTTTTTGGAATACAAGAAAACTGAGAATTAAGATTATCTTTCCAGGGGTTATTTCTAAAAAACTATATTTTACAAAAAATACAATATTTTGTCAAAATCTCCTGGGCTAACTACTTGACCATCAACTACTAATTGTGGGGAATGGAAAGGCATGTTGAATTTGGTAATTTTAATATTGAAAACATGTTCTTAACTAAATAAGAAAACAGAAGACAGAAAGATGTTACCTATGGGAAATTTGTCATTTTATGACTGTCTTAACCACATTATGCCCTTTAAAACCTTTTTTTGCCCAGGCACCGGCTGTACTCATAAATTTTCTCCAGGGAGTGGTCGGTGGGGGGATGTAGTCTGGTGTCATAGTTTCATAGCCGAAAATGTATGTTTGCATGCCCCACCATAACTACCTGTGTGCATAGTTTAATTTGTCCCAATTCCTGAAGAGGCACCCCACACTTATGTTGTCCCCTTTCCTGCAGCATGCCCCCACATGTCTCCTTTACTGCATCATGCCTTCCTCCCATGTCCCCTTTCCTTTAACTGCCCCCACCCTCTGCATCTGCTCCCCTTTCCCAACTTTGTCAAAAAAACAAATACTCACCTTACTAATTCCTCTGCAGCAGTCTTCTCTTCCTTCACTTCTTTTCCGCATTAATGCATGTCGGTTGATACAATGCAATACTGCTGCAGGGGAATAGGAAACGTGATTATATTTTTTGTTTTTGTTGTAACAGAGGTCAGCCGTGGACCGTAATCATGTGTTCCACGGCCCAGACTGGTGGTTGGGGAACACCGCTTGAAAACATCCACCACTATTAAAAGCCAACTATCATTTTCTACAAGATCAACATTTACAAGAAATTTTTAAAAATGTAGTTTTTTTGTCTCTCTTCTTATTACTTAAATGAAATGTCCATAGCTTAATTTTGTCTGTCTGTATAGAATCATTATCTAACTTGAATCATTACATATTGGGGCGCATTTACTTACCAGCCCCATTGATGCCGGCGATCCGGAATGTCCGACGAGGATTTGGAGCTGCCGCGATTCACTAAGATCATGCATGTGTCGCTTCCCCGCTGAGGTCCACCAGAGTTCACCTTCTTCTTCCTGGTGCCAGTGAGTGCTGATCTTGCGACACAATTTGATTTTTAAATTCCCGGTTTGTTCAAATCAGTTGGGTTGTCTGATGGCCATGCCCCCCGATTTGTGTGGCATGAAAGCCGGCGCCAATGCGCCACAATCTGGTCAACACCCAGGGCAATTCAGCGCAAAACTAATTCTGGAAACTTAACGGAAATGCGTCCGACGGACCCTTAGTAAATGTGCCCCATTGTTTCGACATCATCTGTGCTTTGTTGATCAACACAAGCATTGATCTTTATTTTATATTTTATCTTTTTCTTCAAGATATCATTGATATAATTATTGTCAGATGGAGAAGTTGGTGAAGTGCAATTGTGCATAGTGTAGATTTGTTTTTGTTTTTCTTTTCTGTCTCAATAATACAATTGTCCAAATGACATGTATTGGCTTTGTTGACTCTGTAGACATCTTCTGTTTATGATTGAACTTGCAATTTCCAAACATTTTTTCTCTTTTTTTTTAGTGTTACTTTCTCCAAGCCAACAAATGTAAAATAGTCCTCTAGTTGCTGTATTGAAGCAAGATCTGTAGCATTACCAGCCTAACAGATATTTAACCAAAGTATTCAAGCTAATTTCTTTTTCCAATTTCCAGTTGTGGTTAATTGTAGGAAATGGAAAGGCATGTTGATTTTGGTAGAGGGTTGTTTAGCCTTTACTTTTTTATTTTAATATATAAAACATGGTCTTCCCCTTAAAGGAATACTACCAGAAGAATCCTATAATATAAACCAGCGTCACTTACAGTACGAGTAGGTTTAATCCCCTCATCCAGGATCTTTCTTGCATATGGCCTTGTTTGCCTAAAAATAAATTCTTTTAAAATTATTCCAAAGAGCCTGAGAGTCTTTGGTGGGTGCAACTGGAGCCCATCTCACAGTTATTTATGCTCCTAACAGACCTTACTGCCTGCATTCTTCCTCCTCCAGCCAAGCCAGAGACCTGGAGATAAAAACTCTCTCTTGGCAATTCCTGTGCATGCAATTCTTCTTACTCACATAAATTGCCTATATCTTCATTATCTTTGCCCGTATAAGGGCTCTTTTACATTGACATTGTTTTACACATCCACGGTTCAGTGATTTCCACAGATGACTCACAAAGCCAGTGTTTTCAATGAGTGTCTTTACATTGGCTTATTTTTTCACTGATCACAGAAGGCAATAGTAAGGCAATAGTAGACTATGGATCCACAGAAAGATTGATGAAATATCTTGTTTTTTTCACTAATGAGTGTGGGAAACCAGGTGTTATGTTTTGAACGCAATGTTAAACCTTCAGTTTCTTTTGCAGACGCAGAGACAAAACGGAATCAATATGGAGACGCAACAGAGACAAAACACAGATCCGCAATGAAAGCGGATCACACATGCCAATGTGAAATCACACTTATATGGAACATGGCTAAAATCAATAGACATGTTCTCATTGCTTAGTCTCTCTACATCATCATCAGTGTAATAATTGATATTTTTTAAGTCTTTTTCAAAATCATTGATACAACTATTGCCTAAAGGCTGGTGTAGTAGATTTTTTTTTTTATATAATTGTATTTTTATTATCATTTTTCAAAGAAATATAACAGAAAAATTATCATGCACATATTTCACATTAAAGTTTTTCAACAATAATACAACCGAAAGACAAGTTTTGTCCCAAAAGATATTAACAGTTTAAATTTTCCATTTGCGTATCGGGATGCAAAGCCTGACAGTGCAATGTTTTCCTGGCATTTAAACAATTACCAAGGACGGCACCAACACTATGCCTAATCGGTCTAGAGGGGTTGGGGGGAGGGGTACCAACAAAAGACAGTCATACAAACTTACTATGACAACAATTAACACTTGGGTAGAAACAAAAGGGATGACCATATCACTCTCCTCCTCCTACCCGCTCTTCTATCCAGTAGCGGTCCCAACGTTCCCAAGTTTTGTCGAACAATGGGATACGATTATTCAAGGAGGCAGTCAGATATTCCATACTGCGAGTTTCCCTTACCCTAGAGAGTAGGTCCATTCGGGAGGGGGGGGCTTGCCTTTTCCAGAATTGCGCTATCAGGCACCTTGCAGCTGTGAGTATGTGCAGGCTCAATTTTGTAGCCATCTTGGCCATGCACTGAGGAGAGACATTCAGCAAGTAATATAATGGGGAGAGTGGAATGTCTACCGCTATGACCTCCCGAAGGAGAGTCTTTACCTCCTGCCAAAAAGGCTGCACTAAGATGTGTTGAAGAGTTCCCCCAGCTGAGCCACATCGCCAGCAAGTGTCCGGCGTATCTGGAAATAACCTGTGTAACAAGGATGGGGTATGATACCACTGTAACATCAGTTTGTACTGATTCTCCTTATGTGTAGCACACAAGAAGGTTTTAGCCACCCTATTCCAAATCAGTTGCCATGTGTCCTGAGATATTGGTCACCCCACCATGCTCTCCCATTTGGCCATGTATGGGTGCGCAATAGGTTTGTCTGAGCTTGGGTGCAATAGTATCATATAGATATCTGATATAAGGCCAGAGGTGTGGGTAGCGGTTTTACAAATGTGCTCAGGGACTGTAGGAAATGCCTAATTCGGATGTAGTGGAAATTGGCTGCATGCGGGAGATGGAATTTATCCTGTAAAGCGGCAAAAGGCAAAATCTTCCTATCTCGGTAGTCCACAATGTCTGCGAATCTAAACAATCCCTTCTCATGACAGGGTTTAATTTCCTGCCCAACCCCGGCCTGTTGCATAAGGGGGGTGTGTAAGAAAGATTGCATAGGAGAACACTGAGATACCAGTGGGAACCTGGTCAGACAGGCCCTCCACAATTTAATCGTGAATGAAATAGGGCCTAATTGAGGGTCAGGCAACGCAGGCGCCTCTTTAGGCCAGAGGTAAGAGTTAGGGTGAAAAGGGGCCAACCACAATTTTTCTATCTCCATCCATTTGGAGAATGCCAGCAAGGTGGACCATGCTGGAATGCGCTGCAAATGTGTTGCCCAGTAGTATCTGGTTATATCCGGCACCGATAGGCCACCCTTTGACTTATGAGAGATTAGAACAGGCCTGGAGATTCTGTGTCTCTTTTTTGCCCAGATAAAATGTAGTATTGATGCTTGCAGATACCTCAGAGCACCCAACGGGACCGGCACTGGTAGGGTTTCAAAAAGATAAAGCAGTTTAGGTAAGATAGTCATTTTAACCGCTGCTATCCTGCCAAAAAGGGAGAGGGGGAGACTGTTCCAGTTATCAAGCAGAGTCCTTATTTCCCGAAAGCTACCAGGGAAGTTCTGCCCATAGAGTGTATTGTAAGAGGGGGTCAGAAGTATCCCCAAATACTTAATAGCATCAGTTTTCCAATTATATTTGAATGTGGCCTTTAGTTGGTCTACCACTGGTTGGGCAAGATTAAGGGGCAAGGCCTCCGTCTTTGAGGTGTTCACTTTATAACCAGAAAGACAGCCATACTGCTGTAACCGTGCTTGTAGGTTGGGTAGAGAGATTAGGGGTTGAGTTAAAGTGAGTAGGATATCATCTGCAAATAAAGACAGTTTGAATTCCTTGTCTCTAACCATAATACCATGGATATTAGGATCTTGTTGGATGATGGAGGCCAAAGGTTCAATGCAGAGTATAAACAGGAGAGGAGAGAGTGAGCAGCCCTGACGTGTACCATTCCTTATCCGCAGAGGTGGGGAGGACGCATGTGGAAGCTTAATTTCAGCTGTGGGGTTTGAATATAACCCCCTCAAAGCCTGGAGAAATGGACCTTTTATCCCAATGTGTTCTAACACTTGAAACATGAAGGGCCAGCTGAGGCGATCAAACGCCTTTTCAGCGTCTAAACTGAGGATCAGGGCCTGGTCATTTTGCTTGTTAACTACATCAATGAGATCAATTGTTCTCCTCGTGTTGTCGCCACCTTGCCGTCCTGGTACAAAGCCTACCTGGTCCTTATGGATTACCTGAGGGATCCACAGAATCAGGCGATTGGCCAGCAGTTTTGTGAATATTTTCAAATCTGCGTTCAAAAGTGCAATCGGCCTATAATTGGCACAATCGGTTGCATCTTTCCCAGGCTTGGGGATAAGAGAGATATAAGAATGAGTAAAAGTTGTAGGCATAGGTTCGCCTTGTAAAAATGCATTAAACACTTTTGTCATATGTGGCAACAACACAGGGGAGAAGGTTTGATAGTAAAAATATGTGAGCCCATCTGGGCCCGGGGATTTCCCGTTAGGCATTCCTTTAATCACTTCCTCTATCTCTTCCGATGTTAATTCTGAGCTAAGTGTCTCAATAGCCTCCGAGGGGATTCCAGGAAGTGAGCAAGAGTTCAAAAAGTCTACTAGCAACGTTGGGTAGGGTGTTTGGCAGAGAATACAGTTTAGCCTAAAATTCTTGGAAGCAAGAGGCGATCGCCCTCCGGTCATGCAGTAAGTTCCCCCCAGAATCGCGTATAATATGGGGGATTTGGTGGTCTCTCTTCTCCCTCAGTTGTTTCGCCAGGAGAGAGTGGTGTTTGTTCGCTTGCTCATAATATCGTTGCCTAGTAAACACCAGTAACTTCTGTACCTCTTGGGTCTGAACCTCTCGCAACTGCTCCCTAACCTCAATTAGCTGTTGGAGTCTCCTCCGAGTTGGTTTAGCTAACAAAGCTGCCTCTTGCTTACCAATCTCTTTTCTCAGCTCCTTCTCCAGATGGGTCCTATTTCAATCTGGTCCCCTGCTCTATGCAGTGACCTCGGAAGACCGCTTTATGAGCTTCCCACATCATAGGAATAGAGGGAATTGAATCCTTATTAAACTGAAAATATTCCCGTAATGCCCCATTTAACTCCTCCTTAATCAGGGGCTTTTTAAGAAGGGATTCATTCAGGTGCCAGTGACATACCCTCGTTGTAGCGGGGCCCTCTCTAAGCTGCAGAAAGACTGGTACATGGTCCGACCACGAAATGTACCCCACCTCTGCGGTATGCATCATTCGCAAGAATTGTATATCCCCAAACCAGTAATCTATACGGGTATGAGTGCCATGTGGGGCAGAGTAAAAGGTAAATGAACGGTCCCCCGGTTACCCACTCTCCATAAGTCATATAGAGCAAGCCTCCTGATGACTTTACGAAAAGCCGCTGAAATGGTGTTCTGCGACCTAGTGGTGGGGTTGGGGGTCAATTGCCAGCCGATCCATATTTTCTGAAAAAATGACATTGAAGTCCCCTCCTCTCAGTAGGGGTGCTGGTGGAAGTTTAGCTAATTTATTCAGGACTTTAGTAATGAAGGGGACCTGGGATGAGTTGGGGGCATATATATTGCATAAAAGTACAGGTGAGCCGAACATTTTACCCTGAACAATGATAAAGCGGCCCATGGGGTCTGACGTCACAGTTTCAGGTACTATGGGGCACGAGGTTGAGAACAGAATCGCCACTCCCGCTTTCTTGTTCTCTGTGGACGCCATATAAGAAACCGGATAAAGATGCTTAGCAAAATTAAAATTCCCTGTAGCATCATAATGCGTCTCCTGCAAGAACACCACGTCTGCTCTACTTCTCTTCAGCTCTTTAAGCGTGAGTCGTCGCTTGCGAGCTGAATTGAGCCCTTTTACATTTAGCGTCAAGAGCTGGACCATGATGAGATACCTAACAGATACTCTTGGGCAAGGCTTGCGGCGTGCTCCTGCGTGATATGTGCCTGAACAAGCTCTAGGGGGGAGGGGGTGGGAGGGGCTATATGTAGCTTCTACAGAAAGGCTCTGGTATGGGAGTGTGGAAGGGTGTTGGTGTGTACAGGCCTAGGGTGTCAGAAACACTAGGAAAGAAAGAAAAAAGTTCTTGTTTTTCCTCGCCGCAAACATGAGGCGTTCCTTTAATTCGAAGTCATGCACACAACAGATAACATCCCGCGGGTTTCCTCCCAGTGCTTTAGGCCTCAATGCTCTATGAGCTCTATCAAGCTTCACCTGTGTTTTCGGCTCCCCTAGTAGCACTGAAAAAAGTGCCTGTAGTGTGGCGCGAACATCCTCTTTGCCCTCTACCTCCGATAGACCCCTCACCCGAATGTTATTACGTCTTCCTCTGTTATCAAGGTCCTCCAGGTGCCTGGCCATATCTTGTAGCGTAACAGATTGAGAATGCAAAGCATGTTGCGTATGTGAAATCTGACGCCTTGAGTCCGCCTGTGCAGCTTCCAGATCATCAATTTTCTGCGTCATACACTGAATATCACGCCGTACCTCCGAAATTTCAGATTTGAAAGCCTCTTTGACTTCAGCCATTAATGACTTAAAGTCCTCTTTAGTAGGCAGGTTCTGGAGATGAGCATGCCAGTACGGTTCTGATGTCGATGGTCTCTTTTCTGTCATAGTGTCCATACTACATTGCTCAGACGATGATGCCCACTGCAGCATAGCGGGTGAGAGTGGGGGTAGCACCCAGCTCATCTTCCGGCAGTTGCGATCTGGGGATATACGGGATTCCCAGAACAAATTCCCCTCGCTGTACCAGTTGCGGGGATCTCAAAGGAAGGCCCCCAGGGTGTCGCGCTTGCCCTCCATTTTCTCCTTGACCCGCTGCCATAGGGTCATACTCATGCTCTGGGGACTGTACTTGTGGCAGGGTAGCATTCTCTGGTTTGAGGGATTTCCCCCCCCAGTGTGTCGATTCCCTCCTGATCAGGGATCTGTGGGAGCACTGCTGTAATCTGGCTCTGCTGCGCCACAGGGGAACCACGCTGCTTGTCTGGCTGAGGGCCAAGATGGCGGCTCGGCGCGGCCTGTGAAGCGCTGGCCGTGTCACTGCGGCCTGCACGTGGAGGCGGTGCAGCGGTGGTCGCCGCGGATCCCCGCTTACCCGCTGCAGGTGTGGGGGCCATGATGGGAGCTGGCCTTGGCAATATCCTCTTCAAGCCACCGGGCTTCTGGACTGCACGCGGCCCCGCGTTGATCGTGGCGGTGGAGCGGAGGAAGAATCGGGTAAGTGACGTTTCGCCTGCCCGACCTGTGTCCTAGGGTCCCGAGGGCTTCGCTCCCCTTCTGGGGGTCTTTTTGACTTTGGGGGCCAGGGTAGGTCCCCTCCTTTTAAGCAGAATAGGCACCGGGGCTGCGGAGCTCTGCTAGTGTGCGGCCATCAGGTCCAGGGTCCAGCCACGCCCCCCGTAGTAGAATTTTTTTAACAGACTGCAAAGTTTCTTTTTCTAAAAATAATCTGTATTTATTCCCTTATCCACCATAAAAGGTTTAGATACAGGGAAGTGAAAGATCTTAACGGAACCACTAGACATTCATGCAAAATTAGGAAGAATAATGGTGAATGGTGCATCAAATCTGTTTTCCTTTACGTTCTAGGATTATCTATTCAATTTGATCTTCTTGCAAAGCAGAACAATGGTAAAGCATTTTTTTAAATTATATGCCTTGATCCACGGGTGCTCCTGCGACCCATGTTTCTCCATGAGCCCCCTCTCTCTGGCAGCCTCACTTACCTATCCGCGCTCCAGCGACAGTTTTCTAACTTCAGCGCACACGTCCCCGCATCCTAGGGTGCATGCTCGCCGGCAGTCTGAAATTTAAAGGGCCAGCACACCGCTAATTGGCGCTGGCCACCTGACAACCTGTAAATGCTCAACCTCTTTCTCAGACCCCTACTGGATCTTTGTGCTTCTATGCCTAAGAGAAAACTGTGTTTCATACCCTTTGTGATTATCCTGATTTCCCGTTATGACCTTGATTCCGTTCCTGACTCCGATCCCGTGCTGCCTGTTCTGACCTATCGGTACGTCCCTGACTTTGATCCTGTTCTGCTTGTCTCTACCTCCTGCCTGTCCCTGGCCATGAGTTGGCCTTACGATTCTGTACTAAGTCTTGGCCGCCACGATTGGCCGCCATGATTAACTAGTGCATCATTTGGAAAAGGGGTAGAAGGTTTTCTGCCAAAGATCCACATAGTGGTGGGAACAGAACTTCGCACTATACTCTATATAGCAACAATACCATGGTCCCAAGCTCACAAAACATACCACACCTGAGCCGCAAATGAAAACACATCCCTATGAATTTATTGTCCGATCTGAGTCCCTGTTTGTAGATTTTTAATGGTTTTCTTTCTTTATAATTGTCATCACTAAAACAAAAAAACTTTTTTAAAATAAACAAATAAAGGTTATAAGTTTTATGGGGAATATAATTACCCCCACATATATGACTAATGGGTCTTAGTGAGGCAGTTTTTCAGGCCTTTTTTTGAAAATTATAAATTTTGATGTGGACCCAGTCTAACTTTCATCCACGATCTACCTTTTGGTATTTTAAGTCTTGGCCGCCACGACACGCTGCAACAAGTCCAACCTGCTTTGCGGCGGGCTCTAGTGAAAACCAGGTACCACTTAGACTCCGGTGTCAGGTGTCGGCTTATGTCATCATCCGCGGTGATACAGAGGATCTACTACCACTGATCCTGACAGATGCAGTGTACTACCACCAGGTCGCTCCACATGTGCGACACTGCCCGCGGTGGCAGCTAAGGCGAGGTACAGAGTTGGCCAGCAAAATAGGAGTCGTTGTCAGCCAGAAGGTCAGGACAGGCCTGACGGGAGTCAGAAACATAGCGGGGGTGCATCTGCAACCCAGGAGATGGAGCACCTGTGAAAGTACCCCCAAGTGGCTTAACTAGGAGAGGCAGGACCTCATAGCAGGTTTCTGCATAGGGCCCCTTTCCACTTAAAAAATATTCATACATACACATAAATATATACAATCACAACATTCATACGCTTAAATACACACACATAACATTATCACTCACTTTTATATACTCATACACACATACATACGTATACATATACACTCATATGCACACATTTATGTACTCAGATATACATTTCTACAATAATACATACAGTATATTCAAACTCACTGTATATACAAACAGTATATATGCATCAAATTTGCATACATACTGTTTTTATACATACATATACCATACATAAATCATATTCTTTTACATACGGTATATCCACCCAATGTGTATACACATACATGCAGTAAAAAAACACCATATGCACACATACTGAATCTATATACAGCATACACACATACATACAGTGTATACACACATAACGCATATACATACAGCATGTATACAGTATATACAGCAGATACAAACATACACCATATGCATATAAATATATTTATGTGCATGTGTATACATGCTGCATATAACCACACATACAGTAAATACAGCATATACACATACACACAGTATATACAATGTTTACACACATACAGGATATACATGCAGTATATACCATACAGCATACACATACATACAGCACATTCACATAGCATATACTCAGAACAAAGGAAGAGAGTCCAGCTCACCTCCCCCGATCCTTCCTGGTGCAAAGGAGCCACACGTCCAAACCTCAGGTCCACGAATTCTTATAGGAAAGCATCCAGCACACATGGGGATAGATTCTCACAACGCTTTATTCTTTAAAAGCATATTGTAGTAACAGTAGCAACAAAATCTTGACAGTGGTGCAGACTTGAAGAGCCATAACCATGATCTGGCCAGATCTGGCCACCAATAGAAACAGGAAATGAGGGCTACAGAGTTCTGCACCCCAGGGTGCCCAGCCACATGAGAGCAATGTCCCCCAATCAATATCCTTTTTCGAAGTGCTGGTTGGACATAGGTCTTGCCAGAAGGAAGCTGCTGAATATCTACTGGAGCAGCAACAACAAGTCTCTCAGGAGGAATAATATGCCGAGAAGCCGGTTCTTCCCTAATGACATCAGAGGCACGAAAGAAGGCATCAGCCTTGACATTCTTCTCAGCAGGACGGAAGTGAATCAAGAAGTTAAACGTGAAAAGAAGAGTGACCAGCAGGCTTGTCATGGGTTGAGGCGTTGAGCAATCTGGAGATATAGTAGATTCTTATGATCTGTATACATGCAGACCGGATGGCCATTCTTCCAAGTTTAATGGCCAGTAGTCGTCCAAGCAGTCAGTGACACAAGTGTAGAGCAAGTCTCTGAAGATATCATGGACAAATTCCTTGAACACTGCTGGAGCATTGCAGAGTCCAAAGGGCATTACAAGGTACTCAAAATGCGTAGGCATTAGTTCAATGTTCATGGAGCACTGGGTGACAAAGCCCTTGCACAACTTGGCTTCCCCGTCATACTTGGAAGGCATAGAGTCTCAGCCTTGGTTCTGTGGAAGGTAGGTTAACTGGAGCAGCAGGAGGTGCTGTAGGAACTAGATGCTGCTGGGTAGCTGAAATTTCTGCAACATGGCATTGCACGGCAACCTGCTGAGACTGCTGGGTCACGATGGTGGTAAGATCAGCCAGAGTGGGTAACAGAACCTTGGCCAGATCCATGGCTGGATCTTAATGTCAAAATCGGAGGTAGTGGACCAACTGGACCACCGTGGACAATGACATAAGGCGACACCTGGGAGCGGATTCTAAGTGGCACCTGGTTTTCACCAAAGCCTCCTGCAAAGTGATTTGGACTCGCTGCAGTGTGGTACCACCAGGTCGCTCCACAGCCGAGGTACAGAGTTGGCAGGCAAAATTGGAGTCATTGTTAGGCAGAAGGTCAGGACATGCAGCACGGGACCAGAATCATGGACGTAGCGGTAGGTCAGCACAGGTGGCAAAGGATCAAAGTCAGGAACGTAGCAAGAGGTCACAGCGGGAATCACACAAGCAGACAGGTAACGCTTTCTCAAAGGCATAGAGCACAAAGATCTGGCTGGGTGTGAAGGGAGAGTTCAGGTTTTATTAAGTCCGGGAGTGGCCAACCAATTGAAGGTGCACTGATCCTTTAAATCTTAGGGAGGTGGGGGCACGTGCCGGACCGCCAGAAGCAGACCAGGAGCGTGGACTGGTGAGCCTGGGGGAACGCTGGGGCACAGAGAGGAGCACAGGTGCACCTGCGACCAGTGACAATAATATTGGAGATATTATATGTGTGTGTAAATCTTAAAATTAGTGATGTGTAATCTATGAGATTAAAAGATATTAATCATTTTAAACATTATATAACCATGTATACCTTTGTATGTTTCCTATATGTTTCTATTCAAACACATTCTCAAGGTTCTATTTAGTCAGAACATCTATGGGGACAAAGTCTGTTGAAATAGGAACACAGTTCACCAGTCATTGGTCAATGCTAGTGGGTGGAATAAAGGTCAATGACTCTTGTTGCAAGTTTCATTACTCAGAAATAAAAAAAAAATTGTATGTGTTGCTGTCTGTCTGTCCATTAGTCTACTTGTATCTGTCTATCTTTTATATTCATCCAGCCAACTATTTCCTTATCCTTCTTATAAATTTACTAAACCAAATATCTATCATCTTTTTAATATTTTATCCCACTATCTATCCATCCAGCTAATATTTCAATGTGTCATCTGACTAATTATGCAACTATCTATCTGTCTATTACATTTATCTAGTCAACTATCTATATGTCTATCTATCCAACCATCTCTTTGTCTACCAATCTAATCCATCTTTAATCCATCCAGCTATTTATCTATGTATCATCTATTCATCTATCTTTCTATTCATACATCCAGGTGTCTGTGCTTAGCATTTGTATAATCCATGATTCGCTCCTCTAACGTGCGTATATTTGTTTGGCTGATCCAATATTCTATGTTCCAAAGAAAACATTGCAACAATCAATGTTGAAATGTGTTGTTCCCATTCCATTTATGAGTCATTTAACATCTTGCTTGTCACATTAGTTTCTGAAGCATAGTTTTGCATTCTAAACCGAACCTTATGCCAAGATATTACATTGATACTTTGGCATACAACACTTGCCTATATTACCCCCATTGATTCTTCTGCTGGCATCACCTCTTTTTTTTCTTTTTTATTCCTAGAGTTAACATTTGTACAAATGACCTTTTCCCATTTGTGTTGCCTGTTTGACTTTCTTTCAAGTTAAAGAGGACCTGTCACCTCTAAAAACTGTACTAGGAGCTGCTTTCTAAAGTGAGCAGCTCCTAGTGCTACAGCATATGCCGCAGTGTTACACTGCTAGCGGTATCGGAAACTTCTGATAACGCTAACACTGCACCGCTGTACAATTGAAAACGCTGACCCGCCTTAAGCCGGTCCCACTGCAGTTTTTAGAGGTGACAGGTCCTCTTTAACTCTTTTAACATTTAAAGCCTACAAACTGCATAAGATATAGATAGGTTTCATGCATATAAAGTCTATGTCATACACATTGCCATGCAATATTATAAGAGTATAAAGCAATGAGCACCTATAGAACTTTCTGTATGCTTGCATAGCTCCAATTTAATATATAGATAACAAAGGGGTGAGTTTTGTGGGCTGTCCTGTGGTCCACAGGTGGTAATATTAGGTCATATTACAGATCTATTACCCTATAGAAGTATACCCTATGATGTGGCACAACATGAAGATCTTGCAGTTTCATACTATGTATTAGCAGAGTACTCTGTGCCACCATATTGCCCATCACAGTGTACGATTTGGGTCTTAAGGCGAATGCAAAAGAATGCATGCTCGCCCGGCCGTAGCCAGCATACGTCTTGCATGCTGGAGAGGAGTGGTGGTGACCTCTCCCCTCTCCATAGAGATGCACGGCGTACGGCTCTGCGCATGGGGAAAGATAGGAAATGTTCTCTCTTTTCCCTGTGTAGGGAGCGGTACGGTGTCACACATATGCGGCACTGTATCGCTCTGTGCGCCCATACGTCCATGTGAATGTAGCCTCAGGATGGCAAACATCATATATATTTTTCTGCTTGTGTTATAGTCATCTATTTAAACAGGGTTTTACAATCTACATTCATTACAAATGGGAAATCCATTAGTAAATGTAACTTGATATTTAGTAAAACATTACAGACACCGATATACATACAAAAAAATTAAGTTAATACCATTAATTTACTGATTAACCAAATACATTATATATACTGGATCCAGTGAGACTGAATAAGATCTAAATAGTGTATTTTAGTCCATTTAAATTAATGCAAAAAAATAAATCTCCATTGATGCTTCCAGTCACTAGATGTGTCCTTAGACATCAATGGAGATTTCTTTTTTGCACTAATTTGAATGGATTAAAATAAACATTTTGGAATTTATTCAGTCTTGTTGGATCCAGCTTATGTTTGCTACCATCGGCGATATCAAATCCTGAAACAGCTCCGGGCAACTATCTGTGCTGTGGTTGGGTGGTTTGCAACTGTTTACTTTTTCATTATATATACATACTGTATGATGCAAAACTATACTGATTTACATGATGCAGCACAATATCCTGTAGGTCAGTCAACCCTTACTTCTGTGAATTATGTTCATGTGGACTATTTAAACTATTTGATCCACTCTGTACACACACACATACATATATACACACACATATAAACACACTACGCATAAAAGTTTCGGGTCACTTAGAAATTTCCTTAGTTTTAAAAGGAAAGTACATTTTCTTTCAATGAAGTTAAGATTAAATTAATCATAAATACACTCTATACAATGTGTATATGACTATTCTGGTGGCAAACATCTGTTTTTTATTTCAATAATTACATAGGTGTGTATAGGCCCATTTTTTACAACCACCACTTCAGTGGTTTAATGGTGCATTGTGTTAGCTAACTGTGTAAGAAGGCTCATGGGTGTTTAGAAATATCTTGAAAACCATGGCTGATAAAAGAAACTATAAAACTGACCTTCCTTTGAGCTGGTTGAGAATCTGGAGCATCACATTTGTTTGTTATTTAAAATTCTTAAAATGGGCAGAAAATTTTCTGGCCAGTTTCATCTGAAACTTGACAGTCTATTCTTGTTCTTTGAAATGAAGATCATTCCATGTGACAAATTGCCAAGATTTCCTATAATGTTATGTAGTACTCCCTAACCAGAGTTAAAAGAGAAGTGGAAGGCCCCACTGCACAACTAGGCAACAAGACAAGTACATTAGAGTCTCTTGTTTGACGTCTCACAGTTTCTTAACTGCCAACTTCATTAAATAGTATCCACCAAACACCAGTGTCCACTTCAACAGTGGAAAGGTAACTCCATGATGCTGGCCTTCAGGGCAGAGTGGCAAAGAAAAAGCAATACCTGAGACTGGCTAAAAAAAGGAAAAAATTAATATGGGAAAAAGAACACAGACATTGGAAAGAGGAAGATTGAAAAAAAGTGTTATGAACAGAAAAATCTTAGTGTTTGGATCACACAGAAGAACATTTGTGAGATGCAGAACAACTGAAAAGAGGCTGGAAGAGTGCCTGACGCCATCTGTCACCATGGTGGAGGTTACGGTGTTCTGGGATTGCTTTGGTGCTGGTAAAGTGGGATATTTGTACAAGGTCAAAGGGATTTGGAATAGAAAAGGCTATCACTCCATTTTAGCCATGCCATACCCTGTGGACAGCACTTGATTGGGGCCAATTGTATCCTACAACAGGACAATGACTGCTTCTGGGGTGAGCAATTATAATATGATTTTAATATAAATTCTTATATTCTGCAGAAGCTGAGGTGATTATGAGGTTCTGCAGCAGCTGAAGTGTGTATTATGAGGTGCTGGGACGGTTGTTTTGATATATAATATGTATAGTCAGTGGTAATGTTTTTTATAATGTAAAGAGGGATTTGTAATGTAATGTAATGTTTTTATTTTATTAGGAAATAGTAATGTCTATTTCTAAATATCTTTTAGTAATTTGTGTATTTTTACTTTATTTGTCCCCCTAGGGGATCATAAAAGACCCTGGTGGGCATTTCCACAGTTTTGTTTTCTTACATGTTTTCCAATGTAACTTGGGCATCTATAGAGCCCCTGTTGAAGAGGAAAATGACCCCCTGTAGGGGCAGATGTCTGGGGCGGAGCCCGCAGCTCTGCCTAACCCTTGCAGACCCGGCAATCATACAACTACCGGGTCTACAGCGCCAGAAGCAGCATTGCTTCTGCTATTCACTGCATAGCACTACTTTACCACTATGCAGTGAAGAAAGGAGAAGGCAGAAGCCGTAATAAACCATTTCTACCTTCTCCCCAGCCAAGCAGCAATAGAATCTATCCCAAGAGACTGCAGTGATGATGAAAGATTATTTTTTAACAATCTATGGAGTGCTGCTTGCTTCTAAGGGCAAGATTGAGAGAGAGGAAGATATGGGAAAGATAGATGAAAGACAGGAGATAAATAGAGATAATATAAGTAGATAGAGCTACTGGCAGCTGGATATGTTTGTACGTTTTATAGGCAGCTGTCCATAGACAGCTTTATGGTAGCACTCCCAGACAGGAAGCATTTATCAGCTGCACACTGTGATCAGATCTTCTGTTCCTGCTACTTTTGTGTTCCACTACCCTCAGACAGATCCCCACTGCCAGTGTGAGATATCTCTGCTTTCCCTCTCACAAAGCAGAGCAGCATCTCCTGTACAGAGCTGCTGGATGCAGGTCACACATCCCTGGTCACCTCAGCCTTAGTGCAGGATAGTCTTTGGTGAAGAGCAGCAACGAGAACACAGACCCCTGCTCACTGCTGCTCCACCACCATCAGCGAGGGCTCTGCACAGGGGGCGGGGCTCTTCTCCCCCTGCTGTGCTGTCGGCCCCATGTGTGTGGTTCGGCCCTGGAGGGGACTGGCCCACTGGGAACTTCCCCGGCAGAATATATAGCCAGTCTGCCCCTGGTTGTCATAAGAACCAGAATTAACAATAAAGCTTAATCGCAGAGACCTTTGGTAACTCTAACAGCTGATCATTGTTGCTTAGGGCTAAAGGACAGTAAATTACCAACATACAAAGGTCCGTTTGAAACTAGGGGTCGTATGTAAGTCGGGTGTTCTTAAGTTGGGGACCACCTGTATTTTAAACCTTGCCAATGTCTGGACTATTTTTTCTATTTATTTTGCAACTCATTTAAAAAATATTGTGCCCCCCACAATAGCCAATAGTTACATTGCCCCCACAATAGCCAATATATATCCCCGAAGTAGCCATCAGTCTCCCCTCCTTTCTTTCCTGCATGATCCTGCCGCTCCCTCTGTTCTCCTGCTCCTATAGTGTACAGTCATGACCATAAGTTTTGAGAATGACACAAATTTTATATTTTCACATGATCTGTTGCCCTCTGTTTTTTATGTGTGTTTGTCAGATGTTTTTATCACATACAGAAATACAAGTGCAATCATATTATGAGTAACAAAAGCTTTTATTGACAGTTAGAATGAGTTACTGCGGCAAGTCAATATTTGCAGTGTTGACCCTTCTTCTTCAGGACCATAGCAATTCTCCCTGACAGCTCTCAATCAACTTCTGGACCAAATCCTGACCTGATGACTCTACGAAAAGCTGCTGAAATGGTGTTCTGCGACCTAGTGGTGGGGTTGGGGTCAATTGCCAGCCCATCCATATTTTCTGAAAAAATGACATTGAAGTCCCCTCCTATCAGTAGGGGTGCTGGTGGAAGTTTAGCTAATTTATTCAGGACTTTAGTAATGAAGCGGACCTGGGATGAGTCCGGATACAGATGCTTAGCAAAATTAAAATTCCCCGTAGCATCATAATGCGTCTCCTGTAAGAACACCACGTCTGCTCTACTTCTCTTCAGCTCTTTAAGCGTGAGTCGTCGCTTGCGAGCCGAATTGAGCCCTTTTACATTTAGCGTCAAGAGCTGGACCATGATGAGATACCTAACAGATACTCTTGGGCAAGGCTTGCGGCGTGCTCCTGCGTGATACGCGCCTAAACAAGCTCTAGGGGGGAGGGGCTATATGTAGCTTCTACAGTAAGGCTCTGGTATGGGAGTGTGGAAGGGTGTTGGTGTGTACGGGCCTAGGATGTCAGAAACACTAGAAAAGAAGGACAAGGAATATGACGAGGGGGGGACAAAACTTGCACACCACAAGACAAACAATCAATACGAATAAAAAAACAAATAAGGAAGTAATAAGAAAACAAAAATAAATTCCCAAATCTATAACCAGGGAGAGGAGAAACCTCCTGACCCTAGTGCAGGTCTGCTCAGCCGGTCTGCCCCTAAAGTGCGGGAGTATAGTCGGCTGATCTGGATTCACCACCTACTATATAAACCCTAGGCCAGGGTCAGAGGGCGGGATCCAGAAAAGACCCACCTAATGGGGGAAAACGTGGCAATGGAACCTTTTAAACAGGGGACATCCTCTACACCTAGAGGAGAGGAGGTTCTACCATCACCATAGACAGGGGGCATCCTCTACACCTAGAAGGGAGGAGGTTCTACCATCACCATAGACAGGGGGCATGCTCTACGCCTAGAGGAGAGGAGGTTTTACCATCACCATAGACAAAGGTTCTTTACTGTAAGAGCAGTGAGACTGTGGAACTCTCTGCCGCAGGAGGTTGTTATGGCGGACTCTATGTACATGTGCAGGAGAGGCCTGGATGTCTTTCTAGAGAGCAAAAATATCACGGGTTATGGGGATAAAACATTTATTTAATTCTAAAAGGTTAGACTTGATGGACTGTCACCTTCAGGAAGTCCCCAGTGTCACCAGATCTGGAGAACACAAGATGGTACAGATTCCTCCTCACACCCATCAATCCCCAACTAATCTGCGGAGATGAGGAAATCCTCACAACACAAAGTCACTAACACTGGATCTGTTTTATCTTCTAGTCTGAGGGACAATGGATTCTCTGAGGAGGAGAAGAAAGAAATAGAAAAGCTGCAAAAAAGAAAACCCAATATGAGAATATATTACTGAGGAAACCTCATCCCACGGTGATGGAGAAGGAAAAAGGAGCGATCACATGATCAGAGCACACTCCTTTGGGTGCAAACACATTAGTTTGTCCAGGAGTACATGGAGACATGAAAGTTATCCACCCAAAGTGGTAAGGCCCCTTATCTATGCAGTGTGATAAGTGGCGTTAACCTCAAAGCATAATATATCTTTTTTTTTTTTTTTTAAACAAACTTATTTTTATTGATTTTATAGTATAAACAAATACATACAAAGACGTATCAATACAGTCGGTCATAAGTACATTCTAAGGAGACATGTACTGAGTCTTCCAGGCATAGCCTTTATTGTCCCACAATCCTGAAGTACAACAGACCTAAGGATATTATCCACATCATAATTCATTAAGCAAACAAAATGCCATAACAAGGAAAAAAAAAATTACCCCCTGCATCTCTCCCCCTGGTGTCAGCTCCCAAAGGCATATATGCCCAAAAATGGTACTCCTTCCTTTCTTACCATATCACTGGCGTGCCTAACTTGCCTATGAAGCTAGGGAGAGCTGTTATTGCATACTTGACTTTATTTGTAGCAACTGTTGCGATGACAGACCTGACGCATCCATCCATTACCCCCAAAATTTCTTCAAAATTAGCTATGGAGTTTCTTTTCAAGTAAGAACCATATTCCAGTATGAGCCCTATATTATAGAAATTTGGGCAATATTGTTACAAAATTCTCTTCCCCAAAAAAAACTCCCATTTTACACTATTACATTAGTGTCTGTATATTATTTGCCCTCTACCTCCGATAGACCCTTCACCCGAATGTTATTACGTCTTCCTCTGTTATCAAGGTCCTCCAGGTGCCTGGCCATATCTTGTAGCGTAACAGATTGAGAATGCAAAGCATGTTACGTATGTGAAATCTGACGCCTTGAGTCCGCCTGTGCAGCTTCCAGATCATCAATTTTCTGCGTCATACAGTGAATATCACGCCGCACCTCCGAAATTTCAGATTTGAAAGCCTCTTTGACTTCAGCAATTAAGGACTTAAAATCCTCTTTAGTAGGCAGGTTCTGGAGATGAGCATGCCAGTACGGTTCTGATGTCGATGGTCTCTTATGTCATAGTGTCCATACTACTTTGCTCAGGCGATGATGCCCACTCTGGGGAAGGTGCAGCATAGCGGGTGAGAGTGGGGGTAGCACCCAGCTCATCTTCCGGCAGTTGCGACCTGGGGATATACGGGATTCCAGGAACAAATTCCCTTGGCTGTGGCAGTTGGGGGGATCTCAAAGGAAGGCCCTTGCCCTCCATTTTCTCCTTGTCCTGCTGCCATAGGGTCATACTCATGCTCTGGGGACTGCACTTGTAACAGGGTAGCATTCTCTGGTTGGAGGGATTTTCCCCCCCCCCCCCCCAGTGTGTCGCTGGCGGGCCCCCTGATCAGGGATATGTGAGTGCGCTGCTGCGCCACAGGGGAGCTACGCTGCTTGTCTGGCTGAGGGCCAAGATGGCGGCTCGGCGCGGCCTGTGAAGCGCTGATAGTGTCACTGCGGCCGCATGTGGAGGCGGTGCAGCGGTGGTCGCCGCGGATCCCCGCTTACCCGCTGCAGGTGTGGGGGCCATGATGGGAGCCTCCGCTGGCCTTGGCGATCTCCTCTTCAAGCCGTCGGGCTGCTGGACTGCACGTGGCCCCGCGTTGGTTGCGGCGGTGGAGCAGAGGAAGAATCGGGTAAGTGGCGTTTCGCCTGCCCGACCTGCGTCCTGGGTTCCCGAGGGCTTCACTCCCCTTCTGGGGGTCTTTTTGACTTTGGGGGCCAGGGTAGGTCCCCTACTTTTAAGCAAAATGGGCACCGGGGCTGCAGAGCTCTGTTAGTGTGCGGCCATCAGGTCCAGGGTCCAGCCACGCCCCCCTAAAATCCATTCTTAACGCACCGGCCAGGCTTGTCTTTCGAACCAAACTCTACATAGATTCATCCAGTCTATTGCACTCACTTCACTGGTTGTCTCTCTAATTCTGAATACAGTTTAAATGAATCATCCTCATCCACACATGCTGCGCCTCCATCCCTCTCCTTTCATTTCAGTTTATTGTCCAATAAATGCTTTTCGATCCTCCAGTGATCTTCGATTATTCTCTTTCTTTATTCAAACCTCCCACTCACATCTGCAAGATTTCTCCTGAGCTGCACCAATTCTCTGGAATTTCCTTACTCGGTCAATCAGACGAATACCCACCTTTCAGAGCTTCAAACATGTTCTTAAAACCCATCTATTTAGGCAGGGCTCAATAACTGCATAACTGCAATATTATTCAATTTTGTGTACTCCTTTCTGTCAAACACCAGGTACCAAGCTCCTTCCTTTCCTACCATATCACTGGCGTGCCTAACTTGCCTATGAAGCTAGGGAGAGCTGTTATTGCATACTTGACCTTATTTGTAGCAACTGTTGCGATGACAGACCTGACGCATCCATCCATTACCCCCAAAATTTCTTCAAAATTAGCTATGGAGTTTCTTTTCAAGTAAGAACCATATTCCAGTATGAGCCCTATATTTCTATATTCCAGTATTAACCCTATTTATATATTCCCGCAAAGATGGAGGCCACGGCCTAATCCAGTGTGCAGCTATTAGTTTTCTTACTTGATATAAGGACCGCTGAATCCCCACTGTTTGAAGTGTCAATGATTTACAATGCCCCATATTCCCACATTATGTGCATTATGCCGGCTTCCTCACAACCGCACTTAGGGCAGTTGGAGTCTCCACGGACCCCTGTCAATGCTCTATTCAGGGCCCCACAAGGCCCCAGTGTATTCTGACTTGCAGGATTCTGAGTTTCATATGCATGTCCCAACTGGAAGTATTGATAGAACCATGCCTGTGGCAGTTGGTGTGTATTACTTAA
This sequence comes from Engystomops pustulosus, assembly GCA_019512145.1. Lineage (NCBI taxonomy): Eukaryota > Metazoa > Chordata > Amphibia > Anura > Leptodactylidae > Engystomops > Engystomops pustulosus. Next base: position 53,383 of record WNYA01000055.1, read on the forward strand.
CTCCTCAAATGTTTTACATATACCATTAGAACATAGTTGAAGGAAATTAAGATCCTGGCACTCACGAGTAGGAATGGAGGATGGCCAATATATAGTTGCATGCAATACGTTTTTTAGGACCGCATTTAAAACATCCTGGAAAATTAAGCCAAGTTGGTTGTTTTATGATTCTGCTTTGAAATAAAGACGGGGACAGCTTGGTGCCCAAAGTTGGGGCTCTTTTGGAAACACATCTTATGCCTCTTGACTACTGGATAAAGTGAGGAGTCCTGCATTAGAACTGGAGTGTATTTTCTTATAATTCAAGAGATGTCCATGAACTGTCTACTATAAGCTGTGGAAAAAGTGATGATCAGATCGATAATTAGTTCAGTAGTGGAATTGTGAGTATGGGCACCTAGTAGAGACAATTCTGAGCTGCATTTGCAATGAGTGGTTCTTTATAACGTCTCTGTCTCAGTCTTCTATTAAGAAGATTTTGATGAGACAAAAATTCACCATCTAATGTGCAGTTGCGTCTCAAACGAATCATCTCACCATAGGGAATATTGCCTTCGACATGAGTGGGATGTCGTGAAGTGGTCATCAAAAAGGAATTCCCTGCTGTCTCCTTTCGGTAGGGAGTAGAGATAACGCAATTGTCTTTGCCACTAAGGCATACATCCAGGAAGGGGATACACCCCTTACTGCACTCATAAGTGAACCTAAGGTTCATGTGATTTTCAGAAAAATAGCTCATAAACTGTGCAAACTCAGGTTCAGGTCCCCTCCAACACCACACCAGGTCATCAATATATCTGCCCATCCAGACAAGGGGATTGAGGGGGGAAAAAACAAAAAGTTCCTCCCGTTGAGACATGTAGATGTTAGCTAATGAGGGAGAAAATTTTGCCCGTATTGGGGCTCCCGCTATTTTGAGGTAAAAATATGAATCAAAAATGAAAAAATTATTTTTAAGTAGGAATTCGGTAGCCATAAGTAAAAATTATTTCAAAGACTGACTGTACGTGCTATACTTATCAAGATGTACACCCAAAAAATTTATTCCTAAACTGTGGGGAATGGAGGAGTATAAAGCGACCACGTCGCTTATGGCCCAAATATAATCATCCCTCCATTCTGTGCCGATGAGTTTTTGTAACAAATGTTTAGTGTCGTGTAGCTGGTGTAGACCCTGGCGAGGGTTGTAATAAAAGTCTACCCATTCAGCCAGTCTTTTCCCCCTGGCTACCTATGCCCGCGACTATAGGACTCGTGGGCGGAGGAAAACAATTTTTATGAACCTGAGCAAAGAATAAAACACAGGAGTAATTTTCCTGGACAAATAAATAATCCTTCACTTTATTAGTAAGAACATTTAAAGTTACACCCTCTTGTAGCAATTTAGACAGTTTATTCTGACATAACTTTGTAGGATCCTCATTCAACCTTCTATACAAATTACTATCGTATAGCATCTGTTCATTCAACATCTTATATAAGGAGGCATTAAGTAGCACCACAGCACACCCTTTATCCGCTTGTCTTATAATTAAATCCGGGTGTTCCCCAAGCTGTCTGAAGGCTAAACTTTCACCCGCAGACAAATTGGAGATCCTGGCCGCCAAAGTTTGAATGCCATCATGTAAGGCAGTGAGTTCCAAACAGCCCATGAAAGCTATCCATGGCCGGCGTACAGGACATGATAGGATAGAAATCAGGGTTTTGGGTAGGCAACGGAACCCCAATATGGTCATTGACACCCATAGATTCACAGTACCAACAACTTGATCATAAGTGATATAACACTCAAAGAAATATATATGCAACAAGAAAATACTTTATTAAGGATATGCAAAATGAATACACAATAAAGACAGTTACTGGACAAGCAGCAATAAGTTAAAACTCTCCATGGTAGAATAGATGGCTAAACATAAGCCTCAGGGTAGGTGAGATAGTCATACAAAATACCATAAAACATCAATGCACTCTAATGCAGGACTAAAAGACATTAGACAAGAATCATGCAAAACTATGACTATAACAATGAATAAATACCATACCAAATGAAACCACACAGTGTTTTGCAATAGGCGCTTTATCAAGGGGAGTCTGACTAATAAAGCGCCTATTGCGAAACATGTGTCGGGGCATTCCTCTGTGGTTTCATTTGGTATGCTATTTAGTCATTGTTTAAGTTATGGTTTTGCATGATTCTTGTCTAATGTCTTTTAGTCATGCATTACAGTGCATTGATGCTTTATGGTATTTTGTATGACTATCTCACCTACCCTGAGGCTTATGTTTAGCCATCTATTCTACCACGCAGAGTTTTAACTTATTGTTGCTTGTCCAGTAACTGTCTTTGTGTATTCATCTTGCATATCCTTAATAAAGTATTTTCTTGTTGCATGTATATTTCTTTGAGTGTTATATCACTTATGATCAAGTTGTTGGTACATATTCATTACCTAATTGTGGCGGTTCTTCCTGCCCATGACAATCGGGTTTACTTCTTTTGTGTACCCATAGATTCACAGGTTAATGCTCTCAAAGACGAAAGATTAGTTTGATCTGCAAAACTATTATGCACTTTATCCAATAGCATTAGGTCATGTACATAAGAATTACTGTAAGTGTCAGAAACCTCACCGTCTGCATAACTGGCCATCCTCCATTCCTACTCGTGAGTGCCGGGATCTTCCTTTCCTTCATTTGTAAATTTAAAAACTCCCAGCATAGCCTTCACCTTGGTCCATATTTTCTCCATTAATACCAAAGTAGGTTTCTTACTTATCTGACCACCTCCAAAGCTAGCTTCTAGAGCGTGTGCTGGGATGGGAAAAACATTCCATGAAAAAATCGGTCTGCCTGCTGAGTTAACTCCCTCTTTCCTACCCCATCCTGCAAAATGCTGAATCTGAGAGGCTAAAAAATATAACCATGGACTAGGGATAGCATGTCCACCATCTGTTTTATTCAGCTGAAGCATGTGTAAGCTAGTTAGTGCTTGTTGACCCTTCCAGATCAATTTGCAAAACAGCACTTGGATTCTGTGAAAATAAGTCTGCGCTATCCAAACCGGGGAATTGTGTAGGATGTACAATAGTTGCGGCATTAGGACCATTTTAATTAAGGTTCCTCTACCTATCGGGGAGAGAGGCAATTTACACCAAATCTGGATCTTCCTCAAGAAACGAGAAAGCAGCTCTAAATTGTCCTTTATATAGTCCTTTGGTTGCTTCGGTTTATTGGGTATATCTCTAAATCCACAGACAAGTGTAATAGATTTTATATCACAACCAATATGTGACTGGGTTTAGGGAATACCAAATTAGTTGAAAACAAGAGAAGAATTTGTCCAATCAGGACAACCATACCCATTTGTCACTAAAATTTTACTTTTATTCATAAATGTAAAAACACGATGGAAGACTCCTCATCCAACACAAATTGATATTTAAAATTAACATCAATGGTATACTGTAGCTTCTTTGTTCTGACAGGGGCTATTCAGAGATGATAGTCAGTCAACATTAAATGTGCACAGTTCTTCATGGTGTTATTAAGAATGTTACATCTCTCTCTACAAGTCCCTGGAGACTGGTTCTTTCCTGAGTATACGATTATGCTCTGGTGCTGTCACTGTTCACATTGACATTCACACCTTATTTACCTACGTCCCACAGCTTGGGGACAGAGAGTATTTACAAGATCCGGTATCTCAGTATGACTGTGTGTAATAATGGTGTCTTTGCAACTGTAAGGTCCGGCTGTTGGACCAGGACAAAAGTACACACATTTATCCAAGCGTCCCAAGATAAAAACACATCTAAAGAACCCCCAGATTCCCTCTTAATCTCCCACTTATATGCACATAAGGGGTCAGAGATTCTCAATCTCCCCATCTGTCAGTATCAATGTACTAAAGGGAGGAGGGGGGAGAGGGGGAAGGGAGGATTCCTGTCCATGATACCAAATTTCAAAGACCTAATTTAAATGCTGACTGACTGAATCACTGACACTGCATCTTATTCCCTAATTGAACTTCTTCTCTTTGCTGAACTAAAATCAATAAGAGTACCCCCCCCCAACATGTTTCGCCACATGACGTGGCATCCTCAGGGGTACCGGGATAGCCAAATGGGTGTATTTGTCCTGATTGAACAAATTCTATTCTTGTTTTCTATCTCTAAATCCCACCCACAAATATTGTGCCTGGCGCCTAAATGTGGTGCACACAACGTCAGAAATTTTTTTTTGAAGCCAGAGATATTGACCACTGGGTATCCCGAGATGAACTGGTTGCTTTCCCAATATTAAAGGGAATTCTTGGCAGTGACTTTAAGAAAGACCTCAGTTTGAAAAGTATGCGCTGTTGCTCTAGAAATACTAGTTAGTCAGTATTCCTAAGATGTGAACGTGGGCAAATTACTTCTGGACGCACTATTCTTGATGAAATCCTTCCAATATTCCAGTTTTTGTTTTTTCCAATTGTCTCCTTTACAAAATTTGTCAGCCTGTGCTATATAGATGGTACCGCTAACCTTCGTGGACATTGACAGTTGGCAAACATTTTATGTATGTTTCGTGCTGTTAGTATAATTGTTGTGAATATTGTCTACTCATAATTAATAATTGTTTGACTGATGCTAATATTGCACTATACAATTTAGAATAAATGCACTGGAATTCGTTTACAGCATCTTGAGAATGTGAGAACGTGTCCCAGGAAAGACATTTAGGAATAGTATAAGAAAAGGGAAGAGTGCAGTGCCCCTATGTTATTTTGTTATCCTGAGTATATTTAACAATTTTGTCTTGGTGAGAATACCCCTTTTTAATTTCATCCTGAAATTCAACTTCAAACTAAATGTCCTTAACTTTTTATTAGTATGTATGTGGAATATGTTTGAACGCGGCAGGCGTGGCTGGAGCCTGACCAAGATGGCCACACACTGAGTGAGCTCTGTTGCTCTGGTGCTTATACAGCAATGAAGGAGGTGTGCTACCCTGGCACCTAAACCCAGTGGGGAAGTGAAGACCCCATGACCCCCAAGCTCATCCTGGATGGTCGATACGCCACTCACCCGCTTCCTCTGCTATGGTGATGATGGCTGCACTAGCGGATCGGCGGTCTGTCACTGGAAAGGAGACCCCAGCCCCGGTCTCTCCAGCTGCGCAGATGTCTCCTCTGGCATGGCTGCGCTGTTTCCTAGTACCAGGCGCCTCTGCCGCAGGCTGCACCTGGCCGCCATCTTGGCACGCAGCCCTCCCCCCCCCCCCCTTGACTCAGCAGTGTCCATATAAAGCTTCAGCCTTGAGTCAGGGAAGCCAGCAGCAATGCTCTGAAGGTGAGCAAGCCCCTCCGCTGAAAGTGACACCCCCAGCAAAGCCACAAGCTCCCAGGCCAGATATTAGCCCTGCAACATCAGTACAGGCTGACAACAGGGGGCAGGTGCAACCCCCAAAGGCCTTTAAACATCTGCAACCAGGGGTATTTACACCAGGGGTTCAGTTTGTCCCCCTAAGGGGGAGGAGGATATAAGCCTCTCCCCCACCCTTACTCGTTATGCAGAACCCTCCCCAGAGTGGGCATCTTCCCCTGAGCAACAGAGCATTGCCCCATGATAGATAAGAGACCCTTGGCTTCTGACCTGCACTGGCATACTCTGCTTCAAAATCTACCAACCAAGGAGGACTTTAAGTCTTTTATTGCTGATGTCAAAGAGGAAGTTAAATTGGAAATTTTGAAGGTGAGACGTGATATTCACTGAGCAGGAGCATTCTAGACATTGGATATCACAAACACAGCAGGTCCTGCAATCTCAATCCTCTATGCCACAAGACATAGCTAGACATCTAGAGGACCCTGACAATCTATACGCTCCCAATATTTCCCAGGTCCTCTTCATCACTAAAGTTTTGAATAAGCTTTAAGGTTCCCACCAGTGCCACTACCGATAAGGGGCGACTTCAATGTTAATTTTTAGAAAGCATAGAATGGTTAGCAATAGAACCTGTACCCATGACCCTTAATCACACTTATATAATTCTCTTATCCCTAAACCTGGGAAACACGCAACTGAAAGTGCCAATTATAGGCCGATCGTGGCTATAAGAATGACCTAAGCTGCTCTATCTTTTTGAAACCATGGTCTTTGCAAGCGTCCATTCCACACTTTATTTGGGCCAAGAGGAGACACAGGATCTCCAGGGCTGTTTTTATCTTCTGTAAATACAGGGGGGGCCTATTGGTACCGGATGTAATCCGGTATTATTGGGCGACCCACTTGCAGCGTATAGCGGCGTTTTCTAAATGGATGTAGATTGGCTGGCACCTTTTAACCCTAATTCTTACATCTGGTCTAAAGATTCACCCCCATTGCCGGGCCCCTTATTGGAACCTATTTCTTTCACGGTAAAACTTTGAAGAGCCTGTATGACTACATTTCCTTTGGTGTCGCAGTGTTGTCCTATGCAGTCCTTCTTACACACACCCTTTATGCAGCATGCAGGAATTGGACAGTAAATTAAACCCTGGCATGAGAAGGTATTATTCAGATTTGCAGACATTGGGCCACATGTATCACTTGTTTTTTCTGTTGTTTTTGCGCCTTTTCATTCAGGCGCACCGTTTTTGTGCCATTTTTGCGATTAAACGCCAAACTAGCCGCGCAGCAAAAATAACCAGCTTTCCCTCATCTATCGTACCAATCCAGATGTTTGCTGCCTAATGATATTCATCACTTGCAACGTTTTCATTTAGCGCAAAACGGGCGCAAAAACACTCCAGCCCGAAGGTGGCGTATCTGAGAAGAAAGCACTGAGCCCCTTTGCAGTAGAGCTCATTTAGCAGCAAAGCTCAGCCAGACACTGCAGACACTGAACATATAATACAGACATGAGATACTCTGCAGACAGGAGCTGCAGACTCTATTTACAGTTCATCACCTTCTATTTACAAAACATTCTGCAAACTGCTGAGCTCAGAGCAAGAGCAAGAGAGCTAAGAACTTTGCAGAAGTTTGCAGAATGTTGCAGATAGTACAAACAAGTGTCCCCTATGTAATTCTGCAGAGTATCTTAGGGGGATACTGTGCAGAATTACAGGGGTGCAGCAGGAGACTAGCACTGGGAGATCCCCTCCAGGAAAAGCCCCTGCTGAGGAGATCACTGGGTGCTGGGTTTCACACACCTGGGTGCTGCTGTGAGTGTTATCTTCATTCTGGGCTGTGTGAGAAGCAGAGAGGAGCTTGTAGCAGGATCACATGTAACTGCCTGAATCTAACATTGCGCCTAAACTGTGCCAAAACTGTGTTAAAGTAAAGTGATTAATAAGAGGCAGGAAATTACATTATCACAGATGGTTGTAGCTTGTGATAATTCTGGCAAAACAGTGCGCCAGAATTTAGGCGCAACTACTACACTTGATAAAGTGATAAATGTGGCCCATTGTATACTATTGAGATAAGAAGATCTTACCCTTTGACACCCAATGGGACATATTTCACCTCCCGCCCTCAGCTCATCTCCACTTTATGCGCATTAGACACCTATTGCAGTCTTTGAATTGTACTGAGACGGTCTCCATACCCACCATGTTTGAGCATATTTGTAAAACTGCTACTCATACCTCAGGCCTTATATCTGATATATACATTACTACAGTAGGACCCTGTTACACACCCATATATGGATAAATGGGAAGGCATTGTGGGTGAACCAATATATTTTGGAAAAGGCAAGCCCCTCCCTATGACAGGACCTCTTCTCTAGGAAAAGGGAGAATCCCTGACTGGTTCCTTGACAAATTGTGTTCCACTGTTTCGATAAAACTTGGGAGCTTTGGGACCACTTTTGGGCAGAGGAGCTTGGACGGGGAAGAGATTAACCCCCTTTTTTCCTTCTGTCTTTTTCCCAGTGTTTTCCCTTGTTTGCTTTTTTTTGTTTGTTTGGGGTTTTGTTTTTTTCCCTTGAGTGCATGATGAACACAGGGTATTAATCCAATGCTTTTGGTTTGAGGCCTATGGAAATAAGCTATCTTGCGGGACATTTACCTGTATGGACACTGCATATAATCGCTGTTTTACATTTTCTGGTAAATGTGCTTATCAGGGAGATATGACCATAAGGGTCTTTTGATTCACGAGGCTTTAACCATCCTCATCCACATTGCAAAAGTGAGTTCCGAATTAAATGAGTCTGTGTCCAGCGCTGGAATTTGACTAACTTGAAAGAAAAGACAAACCCTGTCCTTGCAGGAAGTTAGCTCACAAAAAGACTGATAAGTTTATTGTGGGACCGATATTTATAGAAAAACATAATGCACTTTACATAAGGCGTGTAATTAGAAAAGCAGCAACTATAATTGGGTGTTCTCACCCAGGAAATGTAATACTATTTGGTAACTTCACACAAAGGAGTCTAATACTACTGGCTACATGCAAATACTGAAACTTCACAGGTGTTCGCCTGGATACCTTCCTCTAGATGGTGCTAGCGAGCACTAAGTCTTTGTGTGCTTTGCTAAGGAATGAGCCCCACCCAAACTTCAGGCATGAGGCATTACAGGATTATAGAGAGAAAAATAAATCCTGTAAAAAGCAGATAAAGGCCGCAAAAATAGAGACTGAGAGAAATATTGCCAGGGAGAGCAAAAATAATTTGGGATTATTTTTGCAATTCTGAGCCTCATAACATTCTAGTAAAATATGTGGAATCTTAAAAAAACATGCCGACATAAAGCAGACATTTGTGAAATGTAATTTATGAATCTATTTGGGTGCTATGACTATCTGCATCAAAAGTAAAGAATTTAGAAGTTTGAAAATAAAAGTTTTTTTCATAACTAAACACAAAAGATTTCATCCAAATTTTTAAACTAATTTTAAGTACAATGTGTCACGAGAAAACAATCTCAAAATCCCCTGGATATCTCATAGCGTTCCAAAGCTATATCATCTAATAGTGACACAGGGCAGATTTGAAAAATGGGGCCGTGTCCTTAAGGCCAAAATAGGCTGAGTCCCGTAGGGGTTAATATCCAAAATAGAGTGTTTTAAACAATAAAACATGCTTAACTCTTTCCCAATGTGCACCATACTATAACTAGTAGTACAGCGCACCCTGGGAGCAGGTGGATAGAGTGGGCTCACAGGCTGGCACCAATCGCAGGTGTTAACACGGCATGGAATATTAGCTACAATCACTGGAAGTACAATTTGTTACACACAGTCCACACACAGCATTGTACGTGGAAAAATAAAGAATTAATGGATTTTTGAAGGTTGGAAGCAAAAAATGGAAACACAAAACCGAAAAAGGGCCAAGCCGTCAAGGGGTTAAAAACATTCTAAACACTATAGATAGAATTGAGATGCGTTTCGATGCCTGGACTAGGCTCATCAACAGTCAATATTGTTTAGCGTGTTTAGCGAGTCTATTTAAAAATATTTTGGTGTAAAAGACGCATACACACATGGATGAGGTCACGTTTCATAGTGAAAGTAATTTATCTTACTCTTTATTTTTCATTTAATTATTTCTTGAATCTCAAACCTTTTCAGAACAGTAAGGTACATACTTCCAGAAACAGTTACTATTTTTGTATGAATTAAAAGATTTATACCCGATATCCTCCCTATAATAAATTGTACTTTTCAAACACTAGATGGCAGTGGAGTAGAGCTGATCGCCCTCAATGCAACAACATCAAGTGTGCAATATCATTTTTTACCACTAGATGTCATTAAAAGACCCCCTAGAGTTGAAGGAATTCTATATAAAGGCAGTCCCCAGGTTACATACAAGATAGGTTGCATAGGTTTATTCTTAAGTTGAATTTGTATGTAAGTTGAAACTGTATATTTTATAATTGTAGATCCAGACAAAAAATTTTTTTGACTCAATCGGAGTTTCAAAATGTTTTGGCTGTAATGGGACCAAGGATTAGCAATAAAGCTTCATTACAGACACCTTACAGCTGATCATTGCAGCCTGGGACTAAAGTAAAGCATTCAGAGAGTTTCACAAGAGGTAACAGTAGGGTGAGGAGTCCGTCTTTAACTAGGGGTCGACTGTTCTTAAGTAGGGGACCGTCTGTATCTCCAATTCTCTGTCACCATGGTGTAAGTGTACAGCCAAGTCTTTTTACTGACTGGACTAAGGGAGCCTGGAGGGTCCAAAGAGGCTCACCCCAATTCTCCTTTCTCCATTCGGATAGCAGGAAAGAATGTGTACTTAATTGGAAATTGTTCTATAGGAGTCCTACAGATTTATGGAGATACCTAATTAATATGACTTAAAGAGGACCTGTCACCCAGAAATTCGTCACTAGGAGTTCTTACTATTTACTCTTTACTACTATTTACTACTATTTACAGTTTTATACAGTTCCCCTAATTCTTTTATAACAGCCTCCATATCCATGCTCGCAAATTAAATGATATACAGTGCTACATATAAGGCCACCTAGTTTAATTAAAATATAACCCTATTAGACAGACCCCCCCAGTATATAGAGCTATGCCAACCCCAGTAGCACACAGCTTCCCACAGTATACACAGCCTCCTCCCCAGTATACACAGCCACCTCCAATATATACAGCCTGCTTCCCAGTATACACAGCCCCCGCAATATACACAGCCTCCCCCAGTATACACAGCCACCTCCATTAAATACAACCTCCTCCCCAGTATATACAGCCTCCCCCAATATGCACAGCCTCCCCCAGTATACACAGCCTCCTCCCCAGTATATACAGCCTCCCCCAATATGCACAGCCTCCCCCAGTATACACAGCCTTTTTCAAACATGTCATGAATCACTTATATATGGTTCCCCTGATTCTCTGTTTGATAAAAATATGATGGTACATTGACTGCTATATGTTATATGGGTCTCCATTATTGTCTTCTAAAGCATTCTCATTCTTAAGGAATTTGTTCTTTTCTGTCATAATGCTAAAATTTCTTTCAATAGTCAATTTCCTGGTGAAACGATGCAGATCCAAGAATACTCCAAAAGGGTCTGTGTTATTAGTAGGAGAAAAAGAAAGACCCTTTTAAATTCAGAAATTAATTCCAAAAATCTGTAGGCTCCCATGGTCCAATAAGTAAAACGACTTGGCAGTACCATCTAGTGATCGAGAATCTGGGATTTATAGAATTCCTTCAACTCTAGGGGATCTTTCATGACATCCAATGGTAAAAATCTAGTGTTTTGAAAGTATATTTTATTATAGGGAGAATATCTTGTATCAATTCATATATAAATAGTAACTGTGTCTGGAAACATTGTATAAACCTTAATGCAAAGGGAAGGAAAAAAAGGAGAAAAAACAGCTCACCATGAGTGGGTTCCGCATAATCAAAGAACAACAGTGTGCACGGAATCCTAGGTCTGGTCCGGCATCCAGACGGCTGTATGGCTTCAATAATTTAGAAAAAGATGAGGGAAAGATTCCAGGATTCCAGTGAAAAGGAGAAGGCTGTAAAAACGTAGAGTTTAATTCATCTTCATAAAAAAAACATGCTTGTAGCAAAAAGTGTAGACATGGAGACACAAGACATAGAACACAAAGAACATTCTTTGAATTTGCAATTCACATTTTCACACAACAATGAACAGATTCAGTTTTTGGACATACTACTAATAACATCTAATTGAAAAAAATGTTTATATATGGCAGATTAATGAAACTGAATGAAATTAAGCATACACATAAGATATTTCACTGGTACCTTAATCTGAACGTGACCTCATCCATGTGTGTATGTATCTTTTGCGCCAAAAGATTTTTAAATAGACTGTCCGACACGCCAAACAATATTTACTATGTATAGTGTTTACCATGTTTTTAGTTTTATAACTAATTGTTTATATATATACTTTTTGAATAAAATAGAGTGAAATTTTTCCCACGATTGAGCGCCAAACAGTAATTTTTTAAAGGCTACATATTGCTTAAAACTTTCTATTTTGGGTATAAGCACATATGTAATCTATAGATGCTTCTACAGAGACTGCGTCAGCCAATCAGAGGGCTTGCTCAAAAAATATACGCTAATGAGGTGGGACCAAAGAAAAACTAGCAGGTTTCTTTTCAAAAAAACAGTCCTGAATCCCACAATTTGGTGCTTTCCCTACCACTCTCTAGTTCCATACGGGCAGGTCATTGGCTGGTAAGAAGTATTTCCAGACTGGTCCAGGTAAGTGCACCTGTGTGGTGCCGAGATCGGGGATTCAAATCCAACTTTAAACAATTGCCACAGTTTTTACTATGGTAAGTGCTTTGATGTAAATAGGGGACCGACCTCACAGAAAATATCATCAACCCCTAAAAGTTCTCTGTTATTTACTTTATGGGGAGATTTTACAAAAATTTAAAGGACATCTAGTACCAGGATGAAGGATTGTAAACCAAGCAAACTGACATCCCCCCCCCCCTGGATGGATTTAATCTTTTCTTTTAACTTTTTATGCCCTAGTTTTTACCACCTATGGAACTAAGGGGCTCTGGGCTCCATAGGTGTTAATGGAGCCTGGAGCCCCTCTGGCCGTTTTTAAAAACGGATGCGTTTTTTAACGCATGCGTTTTTTACGATCTGAAAACGCACTTAGTAAAAACGGCCCAAAAACGGCCCAAAAACGCCATGTGTGTCTTCACCCTCAGGCTCATTCGCATACAGGTTTGCATCCTGGTGGCCAGGAATGCAGCTAAAACAGTAAAAAAAAAAGGTCTAAAAATTTGAATTGTATTGTCTCACACTAACACAATATAAGGCAACGGGTGCTGATTGCCGATCACATCTGTTTGTGTACAAACATATATGCAATTGGCCGCAAGCCGCCCCAGTGCATTTTGAATCCGTTAAAAATCAGAATCAAAACGCTAAGATGTGACAGCACCCTTAGACATCTTGATGTATTTGCTGGAAAAAGCAGCCGCCGGGCAAGACCATACCAGGTTCGACCTGGAGTAGTTTTGCGTAAAAAAACAGCAAACATAAGTTTGCAGGTCTTTCAAAGGACTGCCCGTGCCCAACCTACACCCCTTCACGCCCACATGTAATCGCAAATTCTTCACATACCCCCCACGGTGTGTATGAAGAAGACTCAGCCTGTGAACCTTCTTCATATACAGGCAGTCCCTGGGTTAAGTACAAGATAGGTTCCTTAGGTTTTTACTTAAGTTGAATTTGTATGCAAGTCAGAACTAGTATATTTTATAATTGAAGCTCCAGGCAAAAATTTATTTTGTCCCAGTGACAATTAGATTTTCTACATTTTTTTCTGTAATGGGACCAAGGATTATCAGTAAAGCTTCATTACAGACACTTTACAGCTGATCAATGCAGCCTGGGACTATAGTAACATCCAGAGAGCTTCACCAGAGGTCACAGTGGGCAGAGGGGTCCTTCTGTAACTAGGGGTCGTCTGTAAGTATGGTACCGCCTGTACCTGAAACCTATTAAGGACATACATGTACCATGGGCAGTCCTTAAAGGACATCTATCACCAGATCAAGGATTGTAAACCAAGCACATACTGGAGTGTGCCTCCTATGGCAAGTTCTGATCTTCTTTTAGCTTCTTATGCCCTGGTTTTTACCAAAAAAGTAGAAATTATGCAAATGAGCCTTAATGGCTCAGGCTCCATAGGAGTAAATGGAACCTGGAGCCCCTCAGATTAATTTGCATAATTTTTAAAGCCCTTTTTTTCTTAAAACAAAGTCATAACAACCTTAAAGAACAACAGATCCTGCCATAAGGGCACACACCAGTATGTCTGTATGTTTGGTTTACAATCCTTGATCTGGTGATAGATGCCATTTAAGACATGATTCCAGGAAGTCCGGCAGATAACAAGTCTCAGGCCCCATTCACGTTGCAGGTTTTGGTCTCCTTTTAATTCCATTTAAAAACTCAACAGGGAGGGGTTCATTCCAGAACAAAAGTATTTCAGTAGAAAGACATATGTGTTCTGGCAAAGCCCCTCCCTATTGTGGTTTCCAATGCAGTTAAAACTCATCAAAAAACAAAATGTGTGAATGGGGCCTTAGGCTTTTTTCTGCAGGACGTTTGTATACATCCCCATTAACTTGTATGGGCTGATGCTCATGGCTGTAACCATGTTTGCGGTTCAGACTATTACTATATACTTACCTTCCGATGACAAACAACCCTCAAACAACGTTCCACGGGACTATTGTTTGCTTCCCAAGAACTGCAGAAGAGTAGTATGCAGAAAGATTGAGGCTGCGTTCACACATTACGTTTTTTTGTTGCTAAAATTTGAAGTTTTTGTGCTAAATGGCAAAAAGACATGCATTCAAATGGTAGGGTAGGGATCATCTCCCCAAAGCATTGAAAACGCTTCATTCACACCTAGTGTTTGCAGCACGTTCAGAAACACAATGGAAATATACATGGGGTGGCTCGCATGTATCCAAAAAGGAGTTGGTGGGCCCCTAGAATTAATTTCACTGGTGGGCCCTTGGCACCCAAGTCCGACCCTGGTTATATGTTCCAAGGTCTGTTGAAATAGTGAGACGCGCTACATCCAAAATGGTATTAATATTTTTTTATTGGGAAGTAGGACTACGCGTTTCAACACCGTAACGGTGTCTTCATCAGGTCAAACACTGTACAATTACATAATACGAGACAAAAACAGAAGCAGAACATGACGTATTATGGTTAGGTGAGCTTAAACGGACACAAGATTTCATAAAAACAATGATATAATAAAACAATGGTTAAAAAGATGATTCACATAGACAGTGTATAGATATCTGAATAAACATGTATAGAATTGGACTTATACATCAACTTCATCCTCCATCATAACTCCTTCTCCTTTGAAAATAACATTTATCGTCAGATTAAAGGTTGCGCCATGGGCACAAGATTTGCCCCATCATATGCGAATCTATATATGGGCACTTTTGAACAAAAATACATCCTTGGCCCGAACCCATTTCATAACCACATCATCTTCTTTCGTCGATACATTGACGATCTGTTCTTCATCTGGGATGGTAACACAGACACAGCCACGGAATTCATTAACTATCTGAACAAGAACAACATGGGCCTCAACTTCACTCATAACTTTTCCACTACAGAAATCGACTTTTTGGACCTCACAATTCAACTCAGCAACACAGGCACCCTCTCCACCAGTACACATTTCAAATCCGTAGATGTCAATAGTTATTTGGACTTTCACAGTGCTCACCACACCCCATGGCTCCGCAATATCCCTTATGGACAATTCAAACGCATCCGAAAAAATTGCTCAGACACCACCACTTTCATCACCCAGGCTAAAGTTCTCAAACAACGGTTCAAAGACAAACACTACCCCAAAAAACTGGTACAAGATGCATACACCAAAACACTATCCCTTACCCAGAATCAATGTCTTCAACCTAGCAATCCAACAATACACCAGCAACGAAACAAAAAAACCCCTCCACTCAATTTCATCACAACATACAACACCAGCCATAGCAACATCAAACGCATTCTGACAAAACATTGGCCCATTTTACTCAGTGATCCACACCTCAAACTCTCCCTGCCCAACCGACCATCGGTCACTTTCAGAAGAGCCAGAACCCTCCGCAACATACTCGCCCCCAGCAAACTCAAGGCAACAACCAAAACCCAATCTACCACTTTCCTGACCCTCAAAGGATCGTATAAATGTGGCACTCCCAGATGTCTGTGTTGCTCAAATATCTAGCATAAGAGGAAATCCTTCATCTCAACCACTACCGGTGAGTCTTTCGAAATTAACTCCTTTCTCAATTGCCACTCATCCTTTATCATTTACCTCCTGGAATGCCCATGCAACTTGCAATACATCGGCAGAACGACCCAAGAACTACATGTTAGAATTAATAACCACAGGTCTAACATCACTAATGGCTATCTGAAACATAGTGTCTCAAGCCATTTCGCTCTCAAACATGGTAAGGACTTTAGCGACATCAGAATTACTCCAATTGAAGAAATACCCCCCTCCACCAACAATAGATTCCAAAGATTACGCCAACGGGAATCCTATTGGATCTATAAACTGGACACTCTTTCACCCGTTGGTTTGAATGATGTAGTTGAAACATCATTCTAAAACCAACCCCCATCACCTCATTTCCTGGACTTCACCGCCAATACCTCTGGATCACCATCAAACCATCCTTGTAATATCCTTGCTAATTGCTAATTCTATTGTCTGTGCCAATGGTGCACATACACCACTGCCGTTCCGCACGTTCCTTTCACCACACCATGCCACACTCATGTGTGTGTATGTGCTAAGGTTCATGCACACGCGCATGGTACCATCAGTTTGGTTTTTGTTGTTTTGTTATTCTATTTCATTTTATTTATTTTATCTCTATTTGTTATTTCCATCCATTACCATTACTATTATTATTATCATTATTATTATTATCATTATAATTATTGTTATTATAATTTTTGCTATTATAATTATTGTTATTATTACCATTAATATTTATATCTATATTTACATTTATATTGACTATCACTATTTACTAATTATAAACTATGGAACACGCATTGCATATCCTTACATTCTTTATGTATTTTAACCCATTTTATTTCCGTGATCATATTTGCATTAGTGTTCATATACACATGGATGTAGGTTGTATACATAGGTACCTCTATGTATGTTATCATATATAAGAATTTTCCTTCTCTCTCTTTTGCAAATAATTATGAATCATGTAATATTGGTCTTATCTGTCTGATATATGACTACCTTACTCTGTGTCACACAACCACATCCCCTCATTTATATCCATATTAACATACTGACATCTACAAGCCCATTCCACTTCATTCCCCCATACAAACCATCCCATCGCCTCATCTCACACTCCCATTCATCGTATCTCTGCTCCGAGACCGGCGCATGTCACCGCCCCAGTCCGGCTGTCAATCAATATAAACCGCGTGTCTTCTTGGCGCGCGCCCTGTTCATCCCGCGCCAGTGACAGCACGCAGCCTTCTCTCTGCTGCACTGAAACGCCGCGGTAAGTATCTCCCACACCACATTACCCGGATCCCATCCGATTGTCGGCATCATTTTTTCCCGTTCCTCTCCCACCAGGCTTGAACACCCAGGCAGCATAGATTCTGCCACAGAACCAGCAGGACCCCCTGCAGGTACTTCTACTCCGCATCTATTCAATTAATCTACTAACTATTTATTTATTTATTTAATATTTAATATTTATTTATTTATTTATTCATTTAATTAATTTATTTATATATTCATTCATTACCCATTCGCCTGCTCATTTATGCACTTACCCAGCCTACTCAATCCATTTTATCATACAGTGTTCCCACTATCATTTGCTTATCCAGCTATTTATCTATTGATTCATCACTTTCTATATATGTCTCAACAATACTCCTATATAAGCTCCAAAACAAACAAAGTAAGAGGATACCACATGCCACATATAATAATAAAAGGGTAATGCTTTATTCAGTACAAAATTTGTTAAAATAACATAACATCTAAAATAACATCTCAGGAGAGATATAAAAAGCGAGGTGCACCAAGAAAGAAGTCTGTACACAATATTAAATGGGCAGAAAAAATGCAAACATTAGTGGTCTGCAGTATGACAACAACAGCTTCAATGACTTTAAGCCCCCGTCAGCCTATACTTCAAACATCATAGTTAGGCAACATGCCTTAGTAGACAATTGTGAGGTTAAATGTTATATATTACATAATGGTTAGACATAATACCTGGTGTACCTCTCGCCCCTATATACTCCTATATAAGTCCAATTCTATACATGTTTATTCAGATATCTATACACTGTCTATGTGAATCATCTTTTTAACCATTGTTTTATTATATCATTGTCATGAAATCATGAAATCTTGTGTCCGTTTAAGCTCACCTATTACTAACCATAATACGTCATGTTCTGCTTCTGTTTTTGTCTCGTATTATGTAATTGTACGGTGTTTGACCTGATGAAGACACCGTTACGGTGTTGAAATGCGTAGTCCTACTTCCCAATAAAAAAAAATATATAAAAAAAAAAAAAATACCATTTTGGATGTAGCGCGTCTCACTATTTGACCCCGTCTTTTCTCCATTTCCTCGCACATTTTATCTGGATCTATATTCCAGTTCCGGGGTCCGACGCTGCAACTCCAACCCAAACTCCAACTCCAACCCTCCCCCACTTTTGTGTACACATCATTTGGCGCCTGGCTCGAAACAAATCCCCCACAATTTTTTCTCCCTCTCCAAGGTCTGTTGAACACACAGCACACTTAGTCTAAGAAGCTCTCTCCCATTCATCCACATCTATGCTATCATCCATCATTAGTTCTAATATTCCTCTTTACAACCCACTTTGAAAATACTGAGATTTATGGGAAAGGATTTTATATAACATAACCATCAATGTTATTTAGGTGTGAAAAGGCATCTAGACCCTTCTTGAAGCTCTCTGCTGTCCCTGCTGTGACCAGCGCCTGAGGCAGGCTATTCCACAGATTGACAGTTCTCATAGTAAAAAAGCCCTGTCTCCCCTGGTGATTAAACCTTGATTTCTCCAAACGGAGACAGTGCCCCCTCGTCTTTTGATTTGATTTAATCTGAAACTTACCACCATATTTTTTGTATGGACCATTCATATATTCAATCAAATTATCTATGTCCCCTCGTAGTTGTCTCTTTTCCAGACTAAATAAATCTAGTTGTTTTAATGAAATTTTGAACATTTTGAATGTTTTGTGAAAATTGCTCATCTGAAAGCCCAGATTCTGGATCTAAATGAGCAAGTTTCAAGGCTGCGGGCAATTGAAAATATGGAGCGAAGTTTGCTGCTCCTGGAGCACAAACTCTCTGGGGAAGATGGGTGTGGGGAGGGTAGTATGGAGGTGCAGAGTGAGGGGGCAGCTAGTTGGGTAACATGTAGAAGGCGGGGTAGAGGGAAGAGTTGTAGGGAGTCTAGTCCTGATCTGGTGCACCCCAATAAGTTTGCCAGGCTGGCGGATGAGGGGGATATCAGCTCTGGGGTAGCAATGCTGCAGCAAGACATGGCCTCTAGCAACCAGGGGACTGTCTGCTCCAGTAAGAAGGGTAATGGGAGCACAGGCAAGGTCAGACAGGTGCTGGTAGTAGGAGATCAGCGAGACATGGCTGGACAGTAGCTATGACTGGGCTGTTACTATAGATGGTTATAGTCTTTTTAGAAAGGATCGTATAAATAAAAAAGGGGGAGGGGTTTGCTTATATGTGAATTCTTGCCTCAAGCTTGTCTTGTGAGATAACATCAGTCACGCAAATGCAAATGTGGAGTCCCTATGGGTGGAGATAAGAGGAGGGAAAAAGAATAATAAAATATTACTAGGGGTTTGTTATAATGCTCCAAATATAATGGAGGCAGCATTACAGGATTATAGAGAGAAAAATAAATCCTGTAAAAAGCAGATAAAGGCCGCAAAAATAGAGACTGAGTGAAATATTGCCACGGAAAGCAAATATTTCAATACTTCAAATTATTTTTCAAGTATATAAATGATAACAAACTAAAAATAGAGAGTGTGGGTCCCCTTAGAAATAATATGGGGGTCATGGTGGAAGGAGATGAGGAAAGGGCCAATCTACTGAATGTCGCCTTCTCAACTGTCTTTACCCAGAAAAAATCCCCTGGTGGAAGACACAATGAGGAATAATTTAAATTCTTTTTGGAATGTCAACAGTTTAACCCAGGAAGAGGTACGGCGCCGCCTCGCAACCAAAAAGATATATAAATCACCTGGGCCAGATGGTATACACCCCCGGGTTCTGCATGTACCGTGATAGACAGACCGTTATTTTTAATATTTGAAGATTCACTGAGGACTGGTTATGTTCCACAGGACTGGCGCATAGCAAATGTGGTACCAATATACAAAAAAGGATCAAATAGTGATCCTGGAAACTACAGACCCGTGAGTCTAACTTCTGTGGTGGGGAAAATATTTGAGGGGTTTGTTAGAGATGCTGTCCTCGAGTATCTCACTGTGCACAACCTTATAGCCCAGCGTCAGCATGGGTTTATGAGAGATCGGTCCTGTCAGACTAATCTGATTGGTTTCTACGAGGAGGTAAGTTCAGGACTGGATCTGGGGGACGCTGTGGATGTTGTATATCTGGACTTTTCAAAGTCATTTGACACCGTACCACATAAAAGGTTGGTATATAAAATGAGACTGCTGGGAATAGGGGAAAATCTGTGTATTTGGGTAAGTAAGTGGTTTAGTGATAGAAAACAAAGGGTCGTCATTAATGGCACAGTCTCAGATTGGGTTGAAGTTGCCAGTGGAGTGCCACAGGGGTCAGTATTGGGGCCACTTCTTTTTAATATTTTTATTAATGACCTTGTAGTGGGTTTACACAGTCAAGTTTCAATATTTAAAGATGATACTAAGCTGTGTAAAGTAATAAATACTGAGGTCGATAGTTTAGCATTACAGAGGGATTTGTGGAAGCCTGAGGAGTGGGCAGAGAAATGGTTGATGAGGTTTAATGTAGATAAATGTAAAGTTATGCACTTGGGCCATGGAAACAAAAAGTATAATTATGTTCTAAACAGTCAATTACTTGGTAAAACTGGAGCTGAAAAGGACTTGGGGGTATTGGTGGATGGTAAACTTAATTTTAGTCACCAGAGCCAGGCGGCTGCTGCTAAAGCAAATAAAATTATGGGATAGATTCTCATGATAAAGAGGAGGAAGAGAGGAATAGATTCTCATGATAAAGACATAGTTTTGCCCTTATACAAATCCCTGGTCAGACCACACATGGAATATTGTGTACAGTTTTGGGCACCAGTGTATAAAAAGGACATAGTAGAGCTGGAACAGGTGCACAGGAGAGCAACCAGGATTATTAGGGGAATGGGGGGATTAGAATACACTGACAGATTACAAAATTTGGGATTATTCATTTTAGAAAAAAGACGACTGAGGGGAGACCTCATTACAAGGTACAAATACCTGAACGGACAGTACAAGGATCTCTCCAAAGATCTTTTTATACCTAGACCAGTGACCAGGACAAGGGGGCATCCTCTACGCCTAGAGGAGAGGCGATTTTACCATCACCATAGACAAAGGTTCTTTACTGTGAGAGCAGTGGTTACGTAGAGGCAGTGAGACTGTGGAACTCTCGCCGCAGGAGGTTGTTATGGCGGACTCTATGTACATGTTCAAGAGAGGCTGGATGACTTTCTGGGAGAAAAAAATATCACATTATGGGGATAAAACATTATTTAATATTCTTAAAGGTGTATTGGACTTGATGGACTTTTTCCAGCCTTAATATAGACTATGATACTATGAAATCTTTCCCTCATAACTGAGACCCTCCATTCATTTTTGTGGCTCTTCGTTGAACCCTCTCCAGCTCCAGGGCTTCCTTTTTATGGACGCGGAGCCCAGAACTGGAATGTCGTATCAGGTGAGGCCGAACCAATGCCTTGTACAGTGATAATCCTGATGTATATTACATCCCTATCCACTAGAAGCCCATAACGACTCTTATTAACATGAAAAGATCTTGCTGGCTTTAGAGCAGCTTGCCTGACATTGCATGCTGTTATTAATTTATGATCTACTAGTACCCCTAGGTCCTTCTCAACAGGGACTATCCTAGATTACTCCCACCAAGGACATATGTTGCCTGTGATTATTAGTCCCCCAGGTGCCAATAGGCGTCTATGAGGACAGTGTCAACGCCTTTGCAAAGTCCAAGAACACAATATCCACAGCAGCTCCTCCATCCAGAGCTAGATTGGATCATGTCACATTCACCAGTCTAGTATATTACCGTATTCATGACCCCACGGAGGGCCGGGTGTTTCTAGACATAGGGGGCTATGGGCAAACTAAAAGTGGGCCCCAAAATAAACTATTTATGCCTTCACAGTCACAAGAGGCTTCCTTTAGTATGGTAAAACAAACTGTAATATTAGAGAATTTTATGGAGTAGATGATAGGGAGTTGATGGACGCAGCATTGTGGCTCAGTGGTTGCCAACTACAGCCTTGCAAACCGCGGGTCAACATCTGCATTTGCAGAAATTGCACTGAGCGTCACACAGATCTATCATTGTATGCTCCTTACACTGGTAATCCAATAAATTATATATCCATAAACCAGCATAAATTAATTTAAAAAAAAGATGTGCGCCATTGTATTAGCCACCACAATAACAAACCCCTCCGCACTCATAAGAATTTGAGTTGAAAAACATAAGATAGGTGTAAATATGGAGGATGGTGGTGAATAAACTTTATTCCACGAAATAAAAGATTTGCGTGTATTTTTGTGGATAACACAGCGGGGGCGACAAGTTACAAGTTTGATGTGAAGCCGTTAAAAACAACCCAAATTCTGGTCTGACACAGCTCCTTTGCTAAGGGGACGAGTATGGAGGCAGTAAGGTAGTAGTAAATTAAAGGTGCTGCAGTTAAAATTATGTTAACATTGTATTTTGGGATGGAGCTGGCGGTCCGCGTTGCCAGGCGAGCTTTCGCCTGTCCAGCCCCTGCCTCTGGGCCCCTCCCCACCCAAAATGGGCCTTGGGGCCTGGAAGCGTTTACTTTGAAAAAATTATATTTTCAAAGGCAGACCGGGGCTACAAACAGCACTTCTAAAACCTTTGTATAAGATCAAGTTTAGTACGTTTCTTATAGTAATTGGATGGTTTTGGTCGGGTGAGGGGGAAGTAAACAGATGGCGGCAAGAGCCTGTAACAAGACAAAGTTAAATAAAATTTTTGTAAATGATAAATTTGGCGGTATATTTTGTGGTATAACACAGCAGGAGTGGCGACAAGTTAACAAGTTTGATGTGGAAGCCATGAAACACCCAACATTCTGCCTTGCCAACCGACTCGTTTGCTAGGGTGACGATGTATGGAGGCACTATATGGACGACTTTTGGAGGCAGCTATAGGAGATTGTATGTGTGAGTAGGCAATAATGGAGACACGTGTGGAGGCAGCTATAAGACGACTTGTGGAGGCGCTATGGAGACAATTAAATTTTTGGATAGTGCCTGTACGTGGCAGTCCAAACAAAGTTTCAGACCAGAGTGAGCATGAGGTATAGTAAGTCATACAATTACCTGTATGTGGCATCCCCAAAAATTGTTTAAAACAGAGGACCTCCAAAAAATTAAATACATGTAACTATAGCTATAGCCAGTTGCCCTGGCAAAATAGCCAGTTCCTTCTTTATTGTACAAAGAGGAGGAGAAGGAGAAATTAGGAGGAGGGAGGTGCATACATTATTCAGGTTGAGCTTCTTTCACCATGGTGAGAATGGAAATCCTGAGAAATCCAGCTTTATTCACTTGAATGTCGTCACTGGTACAGCGCTGCAGTCGACAGGCGTGTGCGCTTATCGGTGATGGATGCCACGAGCTGCTATGAAAACCACCCGCTCAGGAACAACACGCACGCTAGCGGCAGGGACAGGCAAAACACTCCAAGGCGTACAGCGCCAGTTTCGTGCCACCTGTCCAGCCTTTGAAACCCAGTAGTTGTAGGAGCTGTGTGATCATTAGGATCGATGTATGGTCAGCTCTACGTACTCCCTCTACCATCTTTTCGTAAAGATCAGCCTACTACTGCTGCGAGACTGGGCGCAGGGCCAGTGTCTTGCTGGGGTGACATAAACTGGCAAAGGCCTTGTAAAGCGTATACCCTGCCATGCTGGACAGCTGCTGCTCGCCTACTCTCCACCTCGTTACTGTCCCCGCATAAGTACGCCCTCTAGCACAGCGCTGTCAGAAGGGAAAATACTGTTTCAGCTTGTGCACCAGGGCCACACTGGTATTCATGCCATTCGCACACTCTCCTTTCCTCTCCAGGGATGAGTAGTGGGAAAATTTGCTTGTACCTGGTGGGTCCGGAAAAGTGAATACCCAGTAATGCGTGTGGAATAAATTCTTTGAATCGCGAGGGTCACGGGATAGGCAGCCTACATAAATCTGCCATTTGCGCCAGAGTCCCACACGCAAGAATTCACTCCTTCATCCCCTCTGTTCCTTGTCCTTCCATTCCCTCCAACTCCTCCAACACTCCTTTCTTCTGCCCACACACGCTGAACAGTGAAGGACTGAGCAATGCTGCTCCCTCTTCTGTCTCGCCAACATTCTCCTCCTCTCTTCCTCCGTCATCCTCTCCATCCGATATGCACTGAGAAACAGACCTAGGTTGCTTTGGCTATCAACAGGGAATTCTTCTTCCCCTCTCTGTGACAATCGAAAAGCTTTCACACTTCATGCTGACCAGAGAGTTTTTCAACGGCCAAGCGCGGGATGTGAGGCTGATGATGGCGGCATCGCCACTGACCAATCTGTGTTGACTCCTCAAAGTTACTCAGCACCTGACAGATATCAGACATCCACGTCCCACTCCTCATTGGACTAGAGGAAGCTGACTGACCTGACTACCATTTGGTAGAAGTTGACATCTGGCAGTCTACAATCGCTCTGCGCTGCTGGTAACTCTGATACATGGTTATGTTGAATTCCACCTCTGGGGCACGTCGCCAACAGTTGGGTGAGCGGCAGTTGGAGGCGGCGGCTGCGCGTCTGCCCTGAAGAGTGGCAGTATTCTGGCTGGACTTCCTGAAATGCGCACAGATCGTAGCACCTTGTTGCCAATCGGACAGATGGGTATGTCTGTGAGGACCAACCGATGCACTTTGAGATGTTAACACATGGGCCGGCAATGGCACATGTGCCGAGTTGCAGAGCCGCCGAGTGTTAGGGCCGTTGTCACACCAACCATCCTGGCTTCAGGTTCAGCGGTGCCGCCACAGTCAGATCTGCGCCGTGATGCCTGTAATAGCTCTTTTGGCGGTGTGCCTTTTTATCGCCTAGGCTCAGCAGTTTGAGCACCACCTGCTGTCGCTTACGACGGCACTGCTGCTGTGCTTAGAGTTACAGACTGATGGCGCATGCCCCAGGATGGTATACGGTGGAGGAGGAGGCATAGTAGGCCTGAGAACCTGGAGCCCGAGGTAGGCCCCGCAATCCTCGCGTCGCAGTATATGACCACCCCCACGGTCACTCTGTCCCAGCCCTCACCAAGTTAACCCAATTGTCCATCCGATATTATGTGGCCCTAGCCGGCAACACTCGTCACGACATTCCGTGGTAGGTGGACCTTGTCAAAACGCGTGGTCGGGCACGGACTTTTGCGGGCTGGGATGGCAATTCGGAAAAGTATGTGGCGCTGGGACCGAATACCGAGGGCGGGCGGCCCACCCAATGAGGTTGCAAAAGGCCTTGGTCTCTACAGCCTATAGGCAGCATCTCCAGGCTGAGTATTTTGGAGATGTGGACATTGAGGGCTTGGGCGTGGGGGGGTTGCACTGTATTTCCTCTTGCGCTCCAGCGTTCTGGGGTAAGACAGCTGAACTGCTGCGTCATAAGGAGACATTGGTGGATGCTGTGGGTAGGACCGTGGAGAGCGAAGGGTTGTTTTACTCACTCAGCGGATCCCTCAGTCAACAGTGCTCCCCCCTCGCGCTACTACCTGCCCTGAACACAACAACATTCACCAGTCATGACAACCGTGTTCTCCTCATCGTCCAACACCTCTTTACACACTTCTTCACTTACTTCAATACATTGTCAACATCACCCACAGTACTTGCACACCGAGTGACGAAAACCACCGGACAACTCGTGACAAAGAGCGTCAGCAGCAACCTGGACCATACAGAGGTTTTGATGACACTGCGGAGGTGGATCCAGTAAACAGTACATTGCTCAGAGTATGCCGTATTCAAATATGCCATACATTATTCCTGGGGAAGGGGGCCAACCTGGGAGGGAAACGGAGACTGAGGATGGATGGAGGCATGGGAGGAGTGCTGAGATTTGCGATGTAAACATGGTAGGACTTATGCGTGGGAAGCGCTGACTGGTGGACAAATTGTGCTATGACAACTTGCCATGCAATTCACGAACATCACTGTATCGGCACTTGTTCTGGTTGCCTCAATAACAGTGCTCTACCAACGAGCACCCGTAACTTGATAACATAACTAGGGAGTGTCAGCGCTGTCGGCGTTCCCCAACTGCTCCTATCATCAGCAGTGGTGTCTCACAGCACACTTTGCAGAAGAGCTCATTTAGCAGCAAGCTCAGCCAGGACATGCAGACACTAGAAATATAATACAGACATGAGATACTCTGCAGACAGGAGCTGCAGACTCTATTTACAGTTCATCACTTCTATTTACAAAACATTCTGCAAAAATGCTGAGCTAGAGCAAGAGAGCTAAGAACTTTGCAGAAGTTTGCAGAAGTTGCAAGATAGTACAAACAAGTGTCCCCTATGTAATCGCAGAGTTTGGGGGATACTGTGCAGAATAAGGGGTGCAGCAGGAGATAGCACTGGGAGATCCCCTCCAGGAAACCCCTGCTGAGGAGATACACTGGGGGTGGGGTCACACACCTGGGTGCTGCTGTGAGTGTTATCTTCATCTGGGCTGTGGAGAAGCAGAGAGGAGCTTGTAGCAGGATCAATGTAACTGCCTGAATCTAAATTGCGCCTAAACTGTGCCAAAACTGTGTTAAAGTAAAGTGATTAATAAGAGGCAGGAAATTACATTATCACAGATGGTTGTAGCTTGTGATAATTCTGGCAAAACAGTGCGCCAGAATTTAGGCGCAACTACTACACTTAGGCGATAAGTGATAAATGTGGGCCCATTGTATATATGAGATAAGAAGATCTTACCTTGACACCAATGGGACATATTTCACCTCGCCCTCAGCTCATCTCCACTTTATGCCGCATTAGACACCTATTGCAGTCTTTGAATTGTACTGAGACGGTCTCCATACCCACCATGTTTGAGCTATTTGTAAAATGCTACTCATACTCAGGCCTTATATCTGATATATACACTTATACAGTAGGACCCTGTTACACACCCATATAGGATAAATGGGAAGGCATTGTGGGTGAACCATATATTTGGAAAAGGCAAGCCCCTCCTATGACAGGACCTCTTCTCTAGGAAAAGGAGAATCCCTGACTGGTCCTTGACAAATTGTGGTTCCACTGTTTCGATAAAACTTGGGAGCTTTGGGACCACTTTTGGGCAGAGGAGCTTGGACGGGGAAGAGATTAACCCCCTTTTTCCTTCTGTCTTTTCCCAGTGTTTTCCTTGTTGCTTTTTTTTGTTTGTTTGGGGTTTTTTTTTTTCCCATAGTGCATGATGAACAAGGGTATTAATCCAATGCTTTTGGTTTGAGGCCTATGGGAAATAAGCTATCTTGCGGGACATTTACCTGTATGGACACGCATATAATCGCTTTTTACATTTCTGGTAAATGTGGCTTATCAGGGAGATATGACCATAAGGGTTTTGATTCACGAGGCTTTAACCATCCTCGTCCACATTGCAAAAGTGGGTTCCGAATAAATGAGTCTGTGTCCAGCGCTGGAATTTGACTAACTTGAAAGAAAAGACAAACCCTGTCCTTGCAGGAAGTTAGCTCACAAAAAGACTGATAAGTTTTTGTGGGACCGATATTTATAGAAAAACATAAGCACTTTACATAAGGCGTGTAATTAGAAAAGCAGCAACTATAATTGGGTGTTCTCACCCAGGAAGTTAATTACTATGGTAACTTCACACAAAGGAGTCTAATACTACTGGCTACATGCAAATACTGAAACTTCCCAGGTGTTCGCTGGATACCTTCTCTAGGTGGTGCTAGCGAGCACTAAGTCTTTGTGTGCTTTGCTAAGGATGAGCCCACCCAAACTTCAGGCATGAGGCATTACAGGATTATAGAGAGAAAAATAAATCCTGTAAAAAGCAGATAAAGGCGGCAAAAATAGAGACTGAGAGAAATATTGCCAGGGAGAGCAAAAATAATCCCAAATTATTTTTCAGTATAAATGATAAGAAACTAAAAAACAGAGAGTGTGGGTCCCTTAGAAATAACATGGGGGTCATGGTGGAAGGAGATGAGGAAAGGGCCAATCTACTGAATGTCGACTTCTCAACTGTCTTTACCAGGAAAATCCCCTGGTGGAAGACACAATGAGGAATAATGTAAATTCTTTTATAATGTCAACAGTTTAACCCAGGAAGAGGTACGGCGCCGTCTCGCAACCACTAAGATAGATAAATCACCTGGGCCAGATGGCATACACCCCGGGTTCTGCATGAATTATGTACAGTAGAGACAGACCGTTATTTTTAATATTTGAAGATTCACTGAGGATGGTTATGTTCCACAGGAATGGCGCATAGCAAATGTGGTACCAATATACAAAAAAGGATCCAAATAGCGATCCTGGAAACTACAGACCGTAAGTCTAACTGCTGTGGGGGGAAAATATTTGAGGGGTTTATTAGAGATGCTATCCTGGGTATCTCACTTGCACAACCTTATAAACCAGCGTCAGCATGGATTATGAGAGATCGGTCCTGTCAGACTAATCTGATTGGTTTCTACGAGGAGGTAAGTGTCAAGACTGGATCTGGGGGACGCTGTGGATGTTGTATATCTGGACTTCTCAAAGGCATTGACACCGTGCCACATAAAAGGTTGGTATATAAAATGAGACTGCTGGGAATAGGAGAAAATCTGTGTATCGGTAATAATTGGCTTAGTGATAGAAAACAGAGGGTGGTCATTAATGGCACATTCTCAGATTGGGTTGATGTTACCAGTGGAGTGCCACAGGGGTCAGTATTGGGGCCACTTCTTTTTAATATTTTTATTAATGACCTTGTAGTGGGTTTACACAGTCAAGTTTCAATATTTGAAATGATACTAAGCTGTGTAAAGTAATAAATACTGAGGTCGATAGTTTAGCATTACAGAGGGATTTGTGGAAGCTTGAGGGATGGGCAGAGAAATGGTTGATGATGTTTAATGTAGATAAATGTAAAGTTATGCACTTGGGCCATGGAAACAAAAAGTATAATTATGTTCTAAACGGTCAATTACTTAGTAAAACTGAAGCTGAAAAGGACTGGGGTATTGGTGGATGGTAAATTAATTTAGTGACAGAGCCAGGCGGCTGCTGCTAAAGCAATAAAAATAGGGATGTATCAAGAGAGGAATAGATTTCATGATAAAGACATAGTTTGCCCTTATACAAATCCCTGGTCAGACCACACATGGAATATTGTGACAGTTTTGGGCACCAGGTATAAAAAGGAATATAGTAGAGCTGGAACGGGTGCAGAGGAGAGCAACCAGGATTATTAGGGGAATGGGGGGACTAGAATACAATGACCGATTACAAAAATTTGGGATTATTCAGTTTAGGAAAAAAGACGACTGAGGGGAGACCTCATTACAATGTACAAATACCCGAACGGACAGTACAAGGATCTCTCCAAAGATCTTTTATACCTAGGCCTGTGACCAGGACAAGGGGGCATTCATCTACGCCTAGAGGAGAGGCGATTCTACCATCACCATAGACAAAGGTTCTTTACTGTAAGAGCAGTGAGATGTGGAACTCTCTGCCGCAGGAGGTTGTTATGGCGGACTCTATGTACATGGTCAAGAGAGGCTGGATGACTTTCTGGAGAGAAAAAATATCACGGATTATGGGGATAAAACATTTATTTAATTCTTAAAGGGTGGACTTGATGGACTTTGTGTCTCCTTCAGCCTATATACTATGATACAATGATATGAAATGAAAAACTGAATCTTTAAAATGTCCGACAATATAGAAAATGGCGTCTGAGTCCAGTGTAATATCTTTAACATTTTCCCTTTGAGCTTTGCTGGCCTGTAACTTGTCCTGAGTGACCTCCTCAAACTCCAGGTACATACAGGTAGGCTAAGCCCTTACCTGCTGGACTTTTTAACTCTTACACCAGATCCCCTGGAGGCCAGTCACTCTGGGTTTACAGGCCTGCCTACTCAAATTACATAATTGTGTTTCTGTAGTTAAGGGTTTATTGTAAGGCTGGTTCCAAGAAGAGCAGCGCTACTGTCTTCGTCTCCTTGCGTATGGCCTCTTACCGTCGGACAGCTATCTGGTTCATGGAGGACTTGATGAGAGGTACGACGCAACAAGGCACAAGAACAGAATCACGACCCCCAATAACCCCCACTTGAGTCAAGAAACCCTTCCAATCCCCCAGCCATGAAGTGAAGATGAAGTGTCCACTCCGGAGTTCTTCTTGAGTTACACAGACAAGTCTCTCAATCTTCTCGAGGGCGTGAGTGATGGACCCATCGGGGGCGGTGTTGTGGGGATGTATGTGCAACAGGCCGCACCCACCACTTGCAGACTCCTCCCTCTCGGCTAGAATCATGTCAAGAGCACATACGGTTTTGGAACGCCATGATGGAGGTTGCATGCAACTGCTCGGCAACACCTTTAAAAGCATCTTGGGTATAATTTACAAATCTCTGTTGATAGATATAGTGATCCAACATTTTGTTAATAGTTATCTGGGGAATAAGGACTCTAGACCTGCCCATATCTGATTACGGGCCTTGAATTCATCTGGGACCCCCTTGGTACTCCTACCGCGTCTATATAAATGTTGTCATCTAGTGACCCCTTGGGTGCCTCTCTCTTTGACCTCCATGTTCCCTTGGAATTCTCTACATTTCTTGATGTGCTTCCATCTCGCAAATCCAGTACACGTCGGACACTGCTAACACATGATTACCCGTGTTGTTGATGTTAAAGTATGTCTGGTTGCACCAACCATAGGTAAAGTTTCCTACCTTGGGAGCAATCTGGTCAGCCCTATAGATGCAAAGGTAGTCCTGGTTGGGGTGTCCCAGAGCTCCAGCAGTGGGCTTATAATGGGGCAGTGTATGGTACTCGTGGTTATAGGTTTACACTTAGCAGAAGAAGAGGTTTTGCTTTGGTACAGAGACATAAGGCATGCAAAAGGACTGTCTTGGTCAGAGGATGGAGTTGCAGTGAAAGGAACGGACATCAGTGAACTCCTAGCCATGCCACACACAATACAGTCGGTCTTGTTTTGACTAGTTGCGCTGTACTTTATCCACTCCACCCAAGCATTCACTGTTCCGAACCCAGTCTCTATGGCTAGCTTATCCTCATAGGTGGGGTTTTGAAGAGATTGATATATGGGATTTCGTAACGTGACATTGTTTGTTTCAGGTGGAGGTAAGAAGTTGAATTCCTCATATCTCTTATCCAGAACTTTCCTTTCAGACCCGATTCACCCCTCCAAAACCTTATAAAATACTCCCCCTCATCTTGTGGTATGGGGTTAACTATGGAAATGATCAGTTTGTTACATTTCCCTGGTGTCCGACAGCCAGCGGTATAGGGAGCGTACTGGTCTTTCTTTTTTATTACTGAGCCTGGTCTATATCCCCAGTCGTTTCCAGTGTTCCATGCTATTGACCCCCAGTGCCATCCTTTCCCACATTCCGTTCCCCAGTATGGGTCGTCATTCGGGCACATGTATATAGTTTCGTATCCCGCCCTATACAGCCATCCATCCACTATCCCCAACTGTCTTCTCCACTGACTCCTTTCGCAGTCTACTATGTGGCAGTAGTCTATGACCCATGTGGCAATGTCAGTGTCGGTAGAGTTATACCAGAGGGTGTGAGAGCCTGGTTTGCCTGTTGTATCCACCCCAGCTCCAATTTTCCCAGGGCTAGTGTTTGGATTCCCCAAGCATAAAGTGAACAAGAAGAGACCAGCTAGGAAGAAAAGTAAGTAAGTTTGTAATGGGAGGCATGGAGCCATATTGGTTTTCCCTCTAGCTTCACAGACGTGTCGTTGGTCAGCAGTACTTGAAAGGGACCGTCGTAGCGGGGCTCTAGACTCTTTCTGGTGTGTCTCTTTACTACCACGTAGTCTCCAGGCTTCAGGGTATGCGTCCTGAAATCACTGTCCGGGTCTGGAAGAGAATCATAGACACGTTTGTGGACCTTTTCCAAGGCCTGGCTGAACTGTATGGCATATTCCACTTGGTTTCTGCAGGGTCTGTGGGAAGTAGAGGCCTAGTCGGGGTGCACAGCCAAAAAGTACCTCGAAGGGGGACAATCCTGTCTTTCTGTTGGGGTCGGTCCTGACTGAATAGAGGGTGGCAGGAAGGCACTCGGGCCATGGTTTCCCTGTGTCTGCCATGGCTTTCTGGATCTTCAGCTTAAGAGTGCCATTTAGTCTCTCAACCCTACCACTAGCTTGGGGGTGGTAAGGGGTGTGTAGGGCCTGCTCTACGCCCAGGAGGGACAGAGTCTCAGTCATTACCTGTCCGGTGAAGTGAGTTCCACGATCAGACTCTATAGTCTCTGGGAGTCCAAACCTGCAGAAAATCTCACTCACCAACTTCTTGGCTGCAGCTCTGGCAGTAGCCTTGGTCGTGGGAAAAGCTTCTGGCCACCCTGGAAAGAGATCAATGCACACAAGCACGTATTCATACGTGCCACTTTTTGGTAGCTGGATAAAATCCATTTGCAGTCTCTGGAAGGGATACAGAGGCTTGGGTGTCACCTTCTGTGGGGTCTTTACCACCTTACCCTGGTTGTGGCGGGCACAGACTATGCAGGCTTCCACTAGTCTAGTGACAGGGGTAGTAATGCCCGGGGCGAACCAGTGTCTGTTTATGAGCGCTAGCATGGCCATTTTGGATGTGTGTGTGTGTCCGTGGGCTATTTGACTTACCGCCGGGTACAGGGCTCTGGGCAGGCACACTCTCTCTCCCAGCATCCAGATCCCATCAGCTTGCATCTGGGCTCCAGCTTTACTCCACACTCCTTTTTCTTCTGGTGACACTTGAGCCACCAGAGATCGGAATACCTGCAGATCAAACTTTTCAGACTCAGTACTTACTGTTGAGACGACTGGACAGTCTCTGGGCTCCATCCATGCTGCTGCCTTGGCTGCCCTGTCTGCTGCGTCATTGCCTTTGGCTTGTGAGGTTGCCAATTTAGTGTGTGCTTTCACTTTTATTATCCCCACCTCTTGTGGAAGTAAGAGAGCATCCATGAGCTCTTTAATCAATTGGCCATGCTTAATGGGGGTCCGTGCAGAGGTGAGGAAGTCTCTTGCCTGCCATATTGGGCCATAGTCATGACAAGCCCCATGGGAATATCTACTGTCTGTGTAGATATTCGCCCTCTTACCCTTCGCAAACTGTAACGCTTCCTTGAGTGCCATCAACTCCGCCTCCTGCGCTGACCTGTGTGGAGGGAGCGGTTCTGCTTTTACTACCTCATGTGCGCCACTGACCACTGCATATCCAGTGTAGAACCGTCCATCCTCTCCCACCGACCTGGAGCCATCTACAAAAAACTCAACATCTGGGTTAAGTAGTTCTTTGTCAGTGACATGAGCAAAACCAGATGTCTCCTGTTGGATAAGGGACAAACAGTCATGCTCATGCTGAAGTTCAAAAAGCTCCTCATCTGAGAGGCTGTGCAAAAACAGAGAGTCTGTTGGATGGGGCCTGGAGACTCCCTCCCCCCCTTCTGAATCCTGTAAAGCTGGCAGCAGGGTGGCAGGATTCAGAGCTGTGCACCTTTTTAGTGTGACATTCGGGGGCATCAGGAGTGCACACTGGAGTCTAAGTTGTCTGGCCATGTTTAGA
Organism: Engystomops pustulosus; assembly: GCA_019512145.1. NCBI lineage: Eukaryota > Metazoa > Chordata > Amphibia > Anura > Leptodactylidae > Engystomops > Engystomops pustulosus. The sequence continues at coordinate 87,031 of WNYA01000055.1, forward strand.
TGTTTAGGTTGCACATGGGTAAGAATACTGTGCAAGTCATGTGGGGTCTGAACAGTGACTGGGTGGTCTAGGATTAACTCACTAGCCTTGCTGAGCAGAGTGCTGACTGCGGCTACTGCTACTGCTCTGACACAAGAGGGGGCTCCCCTCACAACTCAGTCTAACCGTGCTGAATAGCAGGCCACTGGTCTGGGAAGGCCACCATGGTCCTGGACAAGGACACCTGCGGCGTGGCCTCTATACTCAGTGCAAAACAGGACAAAAGGCTTGGTGTAGTGGGGTGTGCCTAGGGCTGGGGCAGACAGGATTGCCAGCTTAAGGCTGTGGAATGCATCAATTGCCTCCGGACTGAGGTAAAAAGGGGTAGAGGCAATACAGTCATAGAGAGGTTACATCAGGCTGGAGGCAGACCTTATCCAAGGCCTGCAGTAGCTGACTAGGCCCAGAAACATGCGAAGGGACTTAGGGCTTCGAGGTAGGGGCATATTCTGGATTGGCAGCTTTCTTTCCTCTGTCAGGTGTCTGCCTGCAGCTGAGAGGCAGTGGCCCAGGAAGACCACCTTCTCCTGGTAGTACTGGAGTTGTCTCTGGAAGCTTTGCAACCTTCTCAAAGAGGAAAAACACATCAGACTGATTGATGGATCCTGGCAGTCCTGCAATGAGGGAGCACACAGAAGTAAACCATCCACATACTGTAACAGTACAACATCAGGTGGGGGATCCAATCTGCCAGCACCTCTTGAAGGGCTGCGGTGTACTGGGTGGGGGAATTCTTCCCCCTTGTGGGATGCACCAAGTGTACTGGATGAGAAGGTTAGTAAAAGCAAACAAATACTGGCAGTCAGTTAGTCTGACTTGAAACCTCATGTGCGCCACTGACCACTGCATATCCAGTGTAGAACCGCCATCCTCTCCACCGACCTGGAGCCATCTACAAAAAAAACTCAACTCTGGGTTAAGTAGTTCTTGTCAGTGACATGAGCAAAACCAGATGTCTCCTGTGGATAAGGGACAAACAGTCATGCTCATGCTGAAGTTCAAAAAAGCTCCTCATCTGAGAGGCTGTGCAAAACACAGAGAGTCTGTTGGATGGGGCCTGGAGACTCCTCCCCCCCTTCTGAATCCTGTAAAGCTGGCAGCAGGGTGGCAGGATTCAGAGCTGTGCACCTTTTAGTGTGACATTCGGGGGCATCAGGAGTGCACACTGGAGTCTAAGTTGTCTGGCCATGTTTAGATGTTTAGGTTGCACATGGGTAAGAATACTGTGCAAGTCATGTGGGGTCTGTACAGTGACTGGGTGGTCTAGGATAACTCACTAGCCTTGCTGAGCAGAGTGCTGACTGCGGCTACTGCTCTGACACAAGAGGGGGCTCCCCTCACAACTGAGTCGAACCGTGCTGAATAGCAGGCCACTGGTCTAGGAAGGCCACCATGGTCCTGGACAAGGACACCTGCGGCGTGGCTCTATATCAGTGCAAAACAAGGACAAAAGGCTTGGTGTAGTGGGGTGTGCCTAGGGCTGGGGCAGGAAGCAGACAGGATTGCCAGCTTAAGGCTGTGGAATGCATCAATTGCCTCCGGACTGAGGTAAAAAGGGGTAGAGGCAATACAGTCATAGAGAGGTTACATCAGGCTGGAGGCAGACCTTATCCAAGGCCTGCAGTAGCTGACTAGGCCCAGAAACATGCGAAGGGACTTAGGGCTTCGAGGTAGGGGCATATTCTGGATTGGCAGCTTTCTTTCCTCTGTCAGGTGTCTGCCTGCAGCTGAGAGGCAGTGGCCCAGGAAGACCACCTTCTCCTGGTAGTACTGGAGTTTGTCTCTGGAAGCTTTGCAACCTTTCTCAAAGAGGAAACACATCAGACTGATTGATGCATCCTGGCAGTCCTGCAATGAGGGAGCACACAGAAGTAAACCATCCACATACTGTAACAGTACAACATCAGGTGGGGGTATCCAATCTGCCAGCACCTCTTGAAGGGCTGCGGTGTACTGGGTGGGGGAATTCTTCCCCCCTTGTGGGAGTCTGCACCAAGTGTACTGGATGAGAAGGTTAGTAAAAGCAAACAAATTCTGGCAGTCAGTTAGTCTGACTTTGGCTGTTGACTGTTTAAGAGCCAAGTTGGACTCTACTCCTTTTGCCTTCTGAAGCAGGGTCATTGGGGTTGCTACTCTCCAGTCAGGGAGGGAGCTCTCTAGTCCGTCACGTATCTGTGCTCGTATCCCTTTCACAAAACAGTCGCTGAAGTAAGTGATCATCCCCTGTTCAGCCAAATTATGTCCCATATGTCTGAAAGCAGTCTGAAGTTCCCCGTAAACCAATTCTACTGTCTGTTGAGGTTTTTGTCTGATGACACTGAGCGACACTGGGTTCTCTCTGATTCGCCCACTTAGTCAGTCCGTTTAGGAATGTTGCCCCTGACTGCAGTGTCTCCTCATATGGGACCCTCTGCGCCCCATATGCCTGTCTAACTTGTTCCAGTTTGGTGCCAAATGACACTTTTGCCATATCTCAGGCTCCCCGTGGAAAACACATGGAACACAGGGTGTCTAGGTCTTGATAAGTACACTTAAAAGACTTGGCTACATGCTCTATGTACTCCAGGAATGGCACGGGGTTTTGCAGGGGGTCTGGAGCTTTCTCTCTGTTGACCATCAACTCGGTTGCAGACCAAAGTCGGTATACCTCAACAGTTGTATATTCAGCAGGTGCTGGGGGTAGGACTTCATTTCCTGTGGCAATGTCATGTACAGGTCTAATAGCTGCATGTGGCATCCTAGACTCTGTCCTAACCGGTCTCACTGAAAGGAAAGGTCTAGGGGCCCCACAGTTTCTGCAAGCGTCTGTCCAGTCAGGGTTCTGTATCCCACATCGGATACAGGTCCATCCCTCATGGTCCTGTTCAGTATTACCTCCCCTTTTAGTCACGCCTTTTGAAGCTTCCCCTCGGGAAGCCTGGGTGTGCCTGGGTGTGCCACTTTTTGTCTTTGAGCCAGCCACCATTTTCATCAGTCTTACTTTGCTCACTACCCATTTTGTGGAATCTGTGGAATACCTGATTTTGTTCAAAGGCTATAGATATCCTCCGTAGATACAGCTCCAGACTACCCCGCTAACTATCAGTAAGTACAAATTAGAGACCTTCACACAATATTTCAGAAATCAAGGAGATACCGCTCAACTGTAAAATTCCCGTCAGTGTCCCTCCTGCCTCTACTGTCCTTAATGCATCACGAAGCCGATCCCAATCCCGAAGGAAAGATACGTAAATTTGGCCAGAATTTGTCTCTGCAAACTTCCAGATTCTATCAGCGCTTACATGAACAAAAATCTCAACACCATCACAAACTTTCTGAACTATCTCAACAATCCACAAGAGGGCACTGCAGACCTTTTTCTACAACACACACAGGTCTCAAAAGTTTTATAATCTCACTTTGCAAGGGTCCTTTATCATCATTACAGTGAACTCAGGTTATAGTGAACAGTTTAAATAAATTGCACACACACAGGCAACCTTACTCTGTCTAACCATTCCGTGAATATGAAGTGACATATCAAGGTATTATATCAAATATTTCTTACCTTGGGTGCACCATTGTCAGTTCAGTTCACAAGAGCGGCAGAGACTAATATGAAGCTTGCCTCAGCGGTCAGCTGTCCACACCTGAGCCCCACGTCGGGCGTCAAATATCAGGGAGATATGACCATAAGGGTCTTTTGATTCACGAGGCTTTAACCATCCTCGTCCACATTGCAAAAGTGAGTTCCGAATTAAATGAGTCTGTGTCCAGCGCTGGAATTTGACTAACTTGAAAGAAAAGACAAACTCTGTCCTTGCAGGAAGATAGCTCACAAAAAGACTGATAAGTTTATTGTGGAACCGACATTTATAGAAAACCATAAGGCACTTTACATAAGGCGTGTAATTAGAAAAGCAGCAACTATAATTGGGTGTTCTCACCCAGGAAATGTAATACTATTTGGTAACTTCACACAAAGGAGTCTAATACTACTGGCTACATGCAATACTGAAACTTCCCAGGTGTTCGCCTGGATACCTTCCTCTAGGTGGTGCTAGCGAGCACTAAGTCTTTGTGTGCTTTGCTAAGGAATGAGCCCCACCCAAACTTCAGTTATCACTACACAAAGTTATATGAAATGAAAACTGAATCTTTAAAATGTCCGACAATATAGAAAATGGCGTCTGAGTCCAGTGTAATATCTTTAACATGCTAGATAAACTTTGTAATGTCAATTGGATTATCTTGATGTTATGGTTGGTTCTGATGCTATTTACGACGCCACTTTAATGTCAAAGTCATTCCTGATAATCTTTGTTTTATTACTGTTTTGTTATTGGAAAACTTCAATGCATAATCTGTATTTGATAATTCTGGTTCTGTTATTGGAAACACTTGAGTAAAAATACAATTATAAAAAAAAAATATATGTTTGAACGCATGTATAACTAAGAACACACATGATAAGTAATTTGTTATGTTGTTTTTTGTTTTGTTTTTTTAGATGAGCTATGAACATGGGGAACTGATTTCTCTTCTGTACACTCAACAAAAGGAACTTTCAGAGCTTCGGTTAAACCAGATAGAGCTTATGCAGAGGCTTGCTGATCATTTGGATGCAGCTCAGAGTTCTATCATGGGCCATGTGGAGCGTGTTGTTGATTCTCAACAGCAGCAAGAACGTATCCTTTTTTTGTTGCTAATTTTATTTCACAGATTATGCTGGTGCTACTCCAATTCACACAACATATCTTTCATAACATTTAATTTTTTTTTTTTTTTATTTATCCAACCTGCTGTCAGGGGTGGAAAATCCATTTATTCCACAAATAAATTTTCCTTCTTGGTTGATTAATCTTGGGACTGCTTGGTGACTTGGGAGCTGATTGCAGAAGGATGAACAGGCAACGTCACTTAAATTATACGCAGCTCTCTCACCATACCCTTTGTAGTTCCTATTGATAACTACTTTATGAACATTAGGATTTCTTTGATCCTTCTTGCTTTCTACACATTCAGCAGTTGGGTCAGTGATTACAGATGGGTGCGATTATGTAAGTGTGTATATGTGGTCTAATATATTATTCTGTAATTGTATTGAATAAGTTATATATTGATGTAAATGTTTTATAGGGACATTGTGGGAAATTTAAAGCAGGGTAGATTTGAGAATAGCTTGAAGGGATTGCTTGAAGTTATCCCCTATCCCTTCCCTTGTAACCTGCTGGATCTTTGTGCTCTTATGCTATTGAGAAAGTGTTCCCTGTATTACCCTTTGTGACCTCCTGCTACATTCCTGACTTCAATTCTCCGCCGCCTGTCCTGAACTTCCGCTACGTCCTCGACTCTGATCCTGTGCCACCTGTCCTGACCTTCTTCATGACTACGACTCGGATTTTGCCTGCTGACTCTGTACCTCGCCTTGGCCACCACCACGAGCAAGCCATGTCTGTGGAGCGATCTGGTGGTATCCCGCCGCAGCAAGTCCAACTCGCTTTGCGGCAGGCTCTGGTGAAAGCCGGGTGCCACTTAGACTCCATTCCCAGGTGTCTGCTTACGTCATTGCTTGCAGTGGTTCAGTGGATCCACTACCCCTGATCCCTATATAAATAAGTTGCAGCTGTTGTCTTTTTCCTTGCTGGTCTACCTGGGTGGATCCCTCATATGTGATAAGTTTTCTCCATCAGGTATAGATCTTTATGACAACTTCTCCCAGCTGTGACTTATAAATGTAGACCTCAACATCAGATGCAGTCTGCTCCCTGCAGCACATTGCCACACTACACCTCTAAAGATAACATTTTCAATATCATGTCCCCTGGATAACCCACACTCTGACACCAGAATGACTGCACATATGAACATATACAACTATACAGGTCCCTCCTCCCCCCTGCTTTACAGAACCACCTTTATTAGTTTATATCCAATTTCCTCGTTAATTAATTTATGGCAACCCATCTTCATCTTTCTGTTAGTCAGTACTACTTGAATGTGCCTATTTATAATACTACAGAAATTCATTTAATTACTTACATAAATATGCACATAAAAATACAGCACCACTAAGAAAGTGGTTTCGCCCCAAGGACAGGAAACCAAGAACATAAAAGCAAAACCCCTACCTCAGATGCCTCAGTGGTTTCCTGTCTTTGGATGGATGGGAGACCATGTGAAGACCTCGGTTGGGGTTTCCAGGCGTGCTGATGTGGTGAGAGGATGCGTGTTCTGGGTCCCCCCACCTGGTCGCAGACAGCACGACCTGATGCGATGTGGTCATGTTGATCTATGGGGAGCTACAGCCTTCCGTGGTGGCCACTCCCTCCACCAGCCGTTTCCTTTCCCCACATTCCTCTCTGCTTCCGGGGCCTTCTTGGGAGCAGGACCAAAGGTTAATTTTTATTACATGGTGGAAGTATAGACCTAGCGATCACGTGGCCTGCAGGGGGGAATGAATAAAAAGACTGGCACAGTAGTAGCTGTGCTTTCTGGCTCTTCTGGCAGCTGACCGAAACCACAGATTGCCAAGCCTCCTCTGCACTCCATCAACCAGAAGAGCGGAAGTGCCTATGGAGAAGACACAAAACTGGATCAATCAGGATCTAAAACTACATCCATGGTGTGTCCTGTTGTTTTAAGGGGGCTTGATCCTTTTCGGTGGTGAGTAAACCAGAACTGGCTGATTAAATGGTACTAATCCTATTTCTTTCAATTGCTTTTCTTTTTTTTTTTCTACAAAGCCACAAATAAAGACTCATCATAGGGAGTGTAGAGTTTGTAATGATGGGCTTTTCTCCTCTTAGGAAAACCCACCTTTGCGTTGTGTTAAAAAGATTATTTCTCAGGAATCCTTTTTTCTGGATTCCTTGAGAGATCTTATTAGGGAGGAGATGAAGAATATGGTTACGGATGTTCCAGGCAGGTCAGAGCAGAGCTCCTGATTTCATAAAAATATTCAGTTACATTCAGTTGCAATTCAGAACATTCATAAGAATCTTTTGTCTTTAATAGGCAATGGCAAAAATGCCAAGATTTATTTTTGCTTATGGTAGTGAAATGCAAATATCCATTTTGTGAGAAGGAGACTGGGTCCTATGATGATAAGATCCTATGGATAAGAAGGTGGATACTTTCCTACGTAGATCCTGGGAATCCTCTTCTGTGGCTTTTAAGGTGAATGTAGCCACAATATGTGTGGCTCTGTCTTTTTTTTTTTTTATGGGTTTCTTAGTAAGGACAAAGTCCCTAGAGAGGTGTTGTTGTATTCACTCTACTATTCAGATTGCCTCAGCTTTTTTGAGGTTGTCAGCAAGATGGGCTGCTTTATCTAACTCAGCTAGAAGATCTATCTGGTTGAAAAATTGGGGAGGAGATGTAACCTCTAAAAATAGGTTTTGTGGTATGGTGAATTTTTTTTTGGACCTATTTGAAATTTACTGAAATTGCCTAAATAATGGCTCAACCATTCATCTCTATGGTGGCAACTGAGATATCTTGAGTGCAATAAGGGTTCAGCACTGGGGGTCATCACTGAAACCCCAACTTGCTGTGATTGGTCAACCCTTTTTAGTTGATGCTGTACAGATTTTTATGTGGTTATTAAGGGTACTTCTTCTGATGCAATGTCTATGTACGGCACCATATCAGGAGAAGTTTGTAGTTAGCCACGGCATTAATCGTGTTTCAGCCCTGAGACACCACATTCGAACATGGACCTTGGTGCCTAAGCGCAGGCAATGCATTATATAAGAGATCAATTCATCTGTCATTCCCCACTTGTTGCACAAAGGTAAAATGTACAAAAAAAATTGTTTTATAAAATAAAAAAAGTCAAATAAAATGTAAAAAGTTCACCTTACAAAAATCACCCACCCCTTTACAAAAATAGTTAAATTATACACATTCTATACCTCCTTACAGCACCCTTACAAACTCAGACTACAAAACTATAATAAAACAATAACAATAAAAAAATAATAATAATGTGTGAAAAAAGCTTTAAAGGGAACCTACTACCACATTTTCACAAATACATGTTCCCATTGAGCCCTATTAGTTAACCGACCATTTTCTTTTAGCTAAAAATTGATACTCTAACATCCCTATAAATCAACTTTGTTATACTAGCTGTAGCTCCCATCATTGCTCGAGATAGTAAATAACTGCTCTTAGTTATAACAAAAGATAATGGGTTAACAAAAATATTTTATTTGTATCCATCTCTCTGACTGTCTCTATCTGTTGCTGTCTATCTCTGACTTTGGTTTTCTCTGTCTTTGTCTGTGGGGACATTTATCAGAAGTGTCTAAGAGCAGAACTGCTCTAGTTGCCCATGGCAACCAATCAGCTGCAGTTTAATTTTTCAACAGCTGTTTGTAAATTTTCATTTTCAAGAGTTTTATCTCGGACATTTCTGATAAATCTCCACCTAACTGTTTATCCATATCGATATTAGCTCATACATAAGCGGTCTTATATTCCTTGCCTATAGCAACCAATCACGGCTCAGCTTCTAACTGCCACAGCAGCCAGCAGACAATGGCTTTATGTGGTGTATTTTGGAAAGCACTGGGTGAAAATTTTGGCTCAAAATCTAGTCTTTGATGAGTCACAGGTAGTGGACATACACACACATACACTCAGCTTTATATATTAGACTAGCTGTAGACTGAGGCATTGCCCGGGATAGTAAATAACTGCTTTTGGCTATAACAAAATAGAATTGGTTAACAATCTCTGTCACTCACACTCCCTCCCTGTGTCTCTGTCACTCACACTCCCTCCCTGCCACGGCAGCAGCAGACAATGGCTCCTCTATATGATGGTTAATAGGTAAAGGATGCAGGGTGGTGTGCAAATTTTGGCTCAACCTGGTCTATGACGTTCCCTGAGTCTCAGAGACTGACTTTGCAACATTAGGGGATTGTAAACACGACTGCAGAATCCTTTAGCATGCATGCATACGCACGCACACACACACACACACACACACACACACACACTCAACTTTATATATCAGACTAGCTGTAGATCTCGGCACTACCCAGGATAGGAAATAACTGCTCTTAGCTATAGCAAAATAGAATGGGTTGACAATAAATATTTTATATTCATCTCTCTCTGATTCTCTCTGTGTCTCTCTCTCTGTCTGTCTCTTTCAGTGACTGTCACTGACCATCTCAGTGACTCTTCATATGGCCGTCACTGACCGTCTCTTTCAGTGACTATTCTTGTGGCTGACACTGTCCGTCTCTTTCAGTGACTCTTCCTGTGACCATCACTGACTGTCTCCCTCAGTGACTCTTACTGTGGTCGTCACTGACGTCTCTTTCAGTGACTCTTCCTGTGGCTGTCACTGACGTCTCTTTCAGTGACCCTTCCTATGGTCGCCACTGACCGTCTCTTTCAGTGACTCTTCCTGTGGCCGTTACTCACCGTCTCTTTCACTGACTCTTCATGCGGCTGTCACTGACCGTCTCTTTCAACTACTCTTTCTCGGGCCAGCACTGACCGTCTCTTTCTGCGGCCGGCACTGACCGTCTCTTTCTGCGGCCGGCACTGACCGTCTCTTTCTGCGGCCGGCACTGACCGTCTCTTACTGCGGCCGGCACTGACGTCTCTTACTGCGGCCGGCAATGACCGTCTCTTACTGGGGCCGGCAATGACTGTCTCTTACTGGGGCCGGCAATGACGGTCTCTTACTGGGGCCGGCAATGACCGTCTCTTACTGGGGCCCGCAATGACCGTCTCTTACTGGGGCCCGCAATGACCGTCTCTTACTGGGGCCCGCACTGACCGTCTCTTACTGGGGCCCGCACTGACCGTCTCTGACTGGGGCCCGCACTGACCGTCTCTTACTGGGGCCCGCACTGACCGTCTCTTACTGGGGCCCGCACTGACCGTCTCTTACTGGGGCCCGCACTGACCTTCTCTCTCTGTGGTCAGGTTATCTGGTTATCAGCTCTGCCTGACCTCCTGCCCTTTCCTGTAAAAAGCTAGTGATAAGGTTGGAAAAAGATGCAGGTTAATTAAGTTCAACCAAAAAAAGTTTTCTTTTTTTGAAATCTGACGTGTCACTTTAAGTGGTCTTAACTTTGGAGCTCTTTAACATATCCAGGTGATTTTGAGATTGTTTTTCCTGACACATTGTACTTCATGTTGGTTGAAGAATTTAAGCAATATTTTGGCGAAAATATTGAATACAATTTGGCGAAAATATTGAATACAACTTTTCCAAATTAAAAAAAAAAAAGGGATGTTTGCCTTTTTGAAGCCAAATTTGACAAAAATCCTTTACATGTGTCAGGATGCATTTAAAGAGCCCTAGTGGTACAAAACAAAGGAGAAACCCAACAAATGACATTTTGGACAGAACACCCCTTGGAGAATTTAGTGATGTGAAATGTGTGTATTTGCCCCCTACAGATGTTTTATTCAATTATGCTCTAAAAAGAAAAAAAATGAAATCTTTTCCAAAAAAGTCACTTTTACCTCTAATTTCTGTAAGCCACAAGGGATAAAAAATTTAATAACCCCCAAAAATGTGTAAAACTATTTCTCTCGAATATAGAAATACCCCACTTGTGAATATAAAATGTTGTATGGGCTCACAGTAGAGGGAAAGAGGGATGTTTGCCTTTTAGAAGTCAAATTGGACAGAAATCTTTTACATGCATTTGGAGAGCTCTAGTGGTATAAAACAGAGAAGAACCCGAAACGTGACCTTAATTGTTAAACGCACACCCTTTAAAGAATTTAGCAAGGTGTAATATGTGTATTTGCCCCTACCAGTGTATAATCCAGTTAGGCCCTAAAAAGTTAAAAGGTAAAAATTTTCCTATAAAGGTCACTTTTACCCCTAATTTTTGTAAGCCACAAGGGATAAAAGATATAACCCCCAAAAATGTGTAAAACTATATCTCCCGAGTGTAGAAGAACCCCATATATGTATATATAAAATGTTCTATACACGCACAGTAGAAGGGAAGAGGGATTTTTCCCTTTAGAGGCCAAATTTCACAGAAATCCTTTACATATGTCAGGAGAGCCCTAGTGGTATAAAACAGAGGAAAGCCCCAAAAGTGACCCTAATTGTTGAATGCATACCCCTCTGAGCATTTAGCAATGTGTAATATGTGGTGAAATGAGCATTTTGAATGTACAGATGGTTTCCAAATATGATGTGCAATGGATACCCACAATGGAAATTGCAAGTATTTCTGGAAAGTTCGGTGCCCGTTATGTGGTGCACATTATGTGACACCCAGTTTGTGCCACTGTGAAATGTCAAGTCTCTGATTAGGAAGGCATGTGTCCTGACATGAGAGACCCCCAACATGTGATCCTAAATGCTAGCCAGAAAATACAGCAGGGCTCCACAATGATAAAACACTGAGAATATAAATAAATAATTAAATAAAGAACTTGGAGATATACAAAGAATGTGCTAACAAATCCAGAAACATTGAGGGGAAATAGAAAACCTAAATAAAAAACCTAAAACCAAGAAGTGACCCTAGAAGCAAGTAGTATTTCAGCACTCATGAATGGCCACCCAGGTAAATGTAGATAAGTCTTCAATTTTATTGGCATCTCATGAACACAGTACAAGTTAAAGCTTAAACGAATGACACGTTTTGACGCTTGTGCGTCTTAGTCATCATCTATTTTAAGCACTCTAGTGGTAACACTTAAAATCACCTGGATCAGTGACGCTGCATGGACGCACCCGGAAGGGGAGGGTGCTCCGGGTTGAATCATAGACGTCATCGACACAGGTGAGTTCACATATAATAAAACATATTTTCGTAAGCAATATGCTAGAAATATAACAAATTGGCATTGAAAACTAGTTACATTAAAACACTTGTATGTCTGGGTAAACTATAGATTTTACATTAAACATCGGAAGTGGTGCGTAGAGTGAGGACCAGTTGCTAGGAAACAGAGGTGTTTTTTCAGAGATAAGATTCCGATTTTATATAATATAAATGCACTATATGAAAATTGCATCGATTCCTGAAGCACATACACATTTTTATAATCAAAGAAAGAATTACAATATCATAACGTGCCTTTATATGGCATGATACAACATATTCTGCGATGCTCAAGTATTGAATATCAACACATGTAGTAAAAAACTATGATGAATTATACCTTTAAGTACAGTCATACTAATAGAGGCATAGATGAGGAAAGAACTGTTTGTTAATATGTCAAAATCATATCCATTCTTTTATTCAAACCACCTGGAATCCTACTACCTAGTGCAAAAATCCAGTATGACTCGCGGTTTAATAACTTTCTTTTGATGTCACCACCCCGAATAGGAGAAAAAACTTTTTCAATAGCCATCCAACGAAAGTTATCTGCTTTTTTGTTGTGACACAAAAATGTTTGGACGCTGCTGAAACATTAAATGACTCAATATCAATGTCCAAAAGGTGTCTTCTTGTACGGATCTTTAGTGGTCCCGTTGTATAACCTACATAATGTTTCTGGCATTGTACACATTAGTATTAGTTAAACCGCGAGTCATACTGGATTTTTGCCCTAGGTAGTAGGATTCCAAGTGGTTTGAATAAAAGAATGGATAGGATTTTGACATAAACAGTTCTTTCCTCATCTATGCCTCTATTAACATGACTGTACTTACAGGTATAATTCATCATAGCTTTTTACTGCATGTGTTGATATTCAATACTTGAGCATCGCAGAATATGTCTAATGTTTCCTGTATCATGCCAATTAAATACACGTTATGATATTGTAATTCTTTGATTATAAAAATGTGTATGTGCTCCAGGAATCGATGCAATTTTCATATAGTGCATTTATATTATATAAAATCTGAATCTTGTTTCTGATAATACACCTCTGTTTCCTTGCAACTGGTCCTCACCCTACGCACCACTTCCGATGTTTAATGTAAAATCTATAGTTTACCCAGACATACAAGTGTTTTTATGTAACTAGATTTTAATGCCAATTTATTATATTTCTAGCATATTGCTTACGAAAATATGTTTTATTATATGTGAACTCACCTGTGTCGATGATTCACCTTGGAGCACCCTCCCCTTCCGGGTGCGTCCATGCAGCGTCACTGATCCAAGTGATTTTAAGTGTTACCACTAGACAGGTTAAAACAGATCATGACTAAGACGCACAAGCGTCGAAACGCGTCGATCGTTTAAGCTTTAACTTGTACTGTGTTCCTGAGATGCCAATAAAGATGAAGACTTTTATCTACATTTACCTGGGTGGCCTTTCATGAGTGCTGAAATACTACTTGCTTCTTGTGTTTTGGGACTTCACGGTGGTCTCATTGGTATCGTGCACCAAGGCTAACACCAAAGGACATAGGACCATCACATTGTGGGGTCAGCTGAACTTTTACCCGACGGGTTTTGTGTTTCACATTTTAAAGAAGTGACCCTAGTTTGCAAAATCCAGCAGTGGGTGCACAGATTGGTCAATCAGAGCTGTCTGGGAGATGGCGTGATGACTTCAGCAAATATCGCCGTATGTTGCTCTCATTTACCCCAGGGATGCCCATTATGCTGATCGACTAGCCAGTAACGGCAAACATGGACAGAGGGGTGCAGTGAACCCTCCCCCCCCCCCCCCCCCCCCGGCACGTGAGGCGCTTTTTATGATCACTTTTTAGAACATTTTTTATAAAGCGATTTGATTAAAAAAATGTACATTTTTTGGGGTATTTTTTTTTACAGCATTTACCGGGTGGGTCGAGTTATGATTATGTTTTATTGTACAGATTGTTACAGACGTGGTGATACCAAGGGTTTTGTTGTGGTTAAGTGTTTTTTTGTACTTTATTAGTTGTGAATAGGTAATTCACAAATACAGCTTATACTGTGCAATACAGATGTATTGCACTGTGTAATGTAATACACTGAGGATGTGGAAGAGATCTCATAGCCCCGGGGCTGGCACTGGCAGACAGCCGGGCTGCCAGCGGAGGATTGGACCCCCTGCGGTAAGCGCTGCTGGGGAATACAATCCACATGAGATCTGATCCACTTGCCTCAGTCATGTTTGATTGCGGCGTGTAAGGGGTTAACAACCACAGTGGGAGGAACCTCTGGTTGCGGGTGTTAGAGGGGTGTGTCACCTGCAATAAGCAATTGACACCGTTCTGTATGGTGCCTAACATGAGGCAGCACCTACTATACGCCATTATAGTATGGCATGTGTCGTTAAGTCACTTCCCGTTGCCCATTGAGAAGGGGTTAAAGACACTAGTCTGTTGCTTAATCCTTCCTCACTCATCCACACACCTCATTTGTAAGCCCTCTTCTTTTCTGCTTGTAAGCACATTTCTCAAGGTGGGGGTATCCATCTGCCAGCACCTCATTGAAGGGCCTGCGGGGTATGTTGTTGTGATGGGGGGGGAATCTTCCCCCCTTGTGTGGGAGTCTGCACAAGTGTATGGATGAGAAGTTAGTAAAGCAAACAAATACTGGCAGTCAGTTAGTCTGACTTTGGCTGTTGTTGACTGTTTAAGAGCCAAGTTGGACTCTACTCCTTTGCATATGAAGCAGGGTCATTGGGGTTGCTACTCTCCAGTCAGGGATGGGAGCTCTCTAGTCCGTCCACGTATCTGTGCTCGTATCCCTTTCACAAAACAGGCGTCTGAAGTATTGATCATACCTGTTCAGCCAAATATGTCATATGTCTGAAAGCAGTCTGAAGTTCCCGTAAAACAAGTTATGTCTGTGAGGTTTTGTCTGATGTCATGAGGGACATGGGTTCTCTCTGATTCTCTGATTCGCCCACTAGTCGCCGTTTTAGGAATGTTGCCCCCTGACTGCAGTGTCTCCTTCATATGGGACCCTCGGCACCCATATGCCTGTCTAACTTGTTCCAGTTGGTGCTCCCGTGGAAACCTGGAACACAGGGTGTCTAGGTCTTGATTAAGTACACTTTAAAAGACTGGCTACATGCTCTATGTACTCCAGGAATGGCACAGGGTTTGGCAGGGGGTCTGGGGCTTTTCTCGGTTGACCATCAACTCGGTTGCAGACAACGGTCGGTATACTCAACAGTTGTATATTCAGCAGGTACTGGGGGGTAGGACTCATTTCCTGTGGCAATGCAAGTAAAGTCCAATAGCTGCATGGTCATCCTAGACTCTGTCCTAACCGGTCTCACTGAAAGGAGAAGGTCTAGGGGCACCAACAGTTCTGCAAAGCTTGTCCAGTAAGTGTTCTTATCCACATCGATACAGGTCCATCCCTCATGGTCCTGTTCAGTATTACCTCCCCTTTTAGTCACGCCTTGAAGCTTCCCCTCGGGAAAGCCTGGTGTGCCGGGGCCTCGCCACTTTTTGTCTTTGAGCCAGCCACCATTCATCAAGTGCTGTCTCCCACCTTTGCACCTCAGGGGATCATCTAACATACTCAAAAACTTCAATACCTCATAACTTCCTTGTACCCAACTCGTTACCTTTCCTGTGTGAACTAGGTCAGTTGCCGTTTTAGGTCTGCAGTGTACAGCTACAGTCTTACTTGCTCATACCCATTTGTGGGAATCTGTGAATACATGATTTGTCAAGGCTATAGATATCATCCGTAGATACAGTCCAGACTACCCCGCTAACGATCAGTAAGTACAAATTAGAGACCTTACACATATTTCAGAAATCAAGGAGATACCGCCTCAACTGTAAAATTCCCGTCAGTTTGTCCCTCCTGCCCTTCTACTGCTTAATGCATCACGAAGCCGATCCAACCCCAAGGAAAGGAAGGAAAGATACGTAAATTTGGCAGAATTTGTCTCTGCCAAACTTCCAGATTTCTATCAGCGCTTACATGAACAAAAATTCTCACACCATCAAAACTTATCTTGAACTATCTCAACAATCCAAAAGAGGCAATGCAGACCTTTTTACCACACACACAGGTCTCAAAAGTTTATAATCTACTTTGCAAGGGTTCCTTTATCATCATTACAGTGACTCAGGTTATAGTGGAAACAGTTTAAATAATTGCAAACCACAAGGCAACCTTACTCTGTCTAACCATTCCGTGAATATGAAGTGACATATCAAGGTAGGATCAAATATTTATACCTGGGTGAACCATTGTCGTTCAGTTCCACAAGAGCGGCAGAGAATAATATGAAAGCTTGCCTCAGCGAGTCAGCTGTCACACTGAAGCCCACGTCGGGGCGTCAAATTCAGGGATATATGACCATAAGGGTCTTTGATTCACGAGGCTTTAACCATCCTCGTCCACATTGCAAAAAGTGAGTTCCGAATTAAAGGAGTCTTGGTCCAGCGCTGGAATTTGACTAACTGAAAGAAAAGAAAAAACCATGTCCTTGAGGAAGTAGCTCACAAAAAGGCTGATACGTTTATTGTTGAAACCGACATTTAGAGAAAACCATAAGGCACTTTAACATAAGGCGGTGTAATTAGAAAAGCAGCAACTATAATTGGGTGTTCTAACCAGGAAATGTATGTATACTATTTGGAACTTCACCCACAAAGGAGTCTAATACTAACATGCAATACTGAAACTTCCCAGGTGTTCGCCTGGATACCCTTCCTATAGGGGGTGCTTAGCGAGCACTAAGTCTGCGGTGTTTGCTAAGGAATGAGCCCACCCAAACTTCAGTTATCACTACACAAAGGTTATATGAAAATGAAAACTGAATCTTTAAAATGTCCGACAATATAGAAAATGGGTCGAGGAATCCAGTTAATACTTTAACATGCTAGAAAAACTTTGTAATGTCAATTGGATTTCTTAATGTTATGTTTGGTTCTGATGCTATTTACTACGCCCTTTAATGTCAAAGTTCATTCTGAAATCTTTGTTTATACTGTTTTATTATTGGAAAACTTTCAATGCATAA
The DNA here is from genome assembly GCA_019512145.1 of Engystomops pustulosus. Taxonomy (NCBI): domain Eukaryota; kingdom Metazoa; phylum Chordata; class Amphibia; order Anura; family Leptodactylidae; genus Engystomops; species Engystomops pustulosus. Next base: position 103,939 of record WNYA01000055.1, read on the forward strand.
TCTGTATTTGATAATTCTGGTTCTGTATTGGAAACACTTGAGGTAAAAATACAATTATAAAAAAAAATATATGTTTGAACGCAATTATAAACTAAGAACACACATGATAAGTAATTTGTTATGTTGGTTTTTTGTTTTGTTTTTTAGATGAGCTAATGAACATGGGGAAACTGATTTCTCTTTATGTACACTCAACAAAAGGAACTTTCAGAGCTCGGGTTAAACAAGATAGAGCGTATGCAGAGGGCTTGCTGATCATTTGGAGCAGCTCAGAGTTCTATCTGGGCCATGTTGGAGCGTGTTGTTGATTCTCAACAAGCAGCAAGACGTATCCTTTTTTGTTGCTAATTTTATTTCACAGATTTGCTGGTCCTACTCCCATTCACACAAAACAATCTTCATAACATTTAATTTTTGATTTTTTTTTTTTTTTTTATCCCAACTGTGACTCAACCTGCTGTCAGGGGTGGAAATCCATTTATTCCACAATAAATTTTCCTCTTGGTTGATTAATCTTGGGACTGCTTGGTGACTTGGGAGCTGATTGCCAGAAGAGATGAACAGGCAACGCACTTAAATTATACGCCCAGCCTTCACCATACCATTTGTAGTTCTATGTAACTACTTTATGAAAAATTAGGGATTTCTTTGATCTTCGTGCTTTCTACACATTCAGCAGTTGGGTCCGGATTACAGTGGGTGCGATTATGTATAGTGGGATATGTGGTAATATCTTATTCTGTAATTGTATTGAATAAGTTATAATTGATGTAAATGTTTTATAGGACATTGTGGGAAATTTTAAGAGGGTAGATTGAGATAGCTTGAAGGGATGCTGAAGTTATCCCCTTATCCCTTCCCTTGTAACTGCTGGATCTTTGTGCTATATGCTATTGAGAAAGTGTTCCTGTATTACCCTTTGTGAACCTCCTGCTACATTCCTGACGTCAATTCTCCGCCGCCTGTCCGAAACTTACGCTACTTCTCGACTCTGATCTGTGACCACCGTCCGACCTTCTTCATGACTAGACTCGGATTTGCAGCGACTCTGTACCTCGCCTTGGCCACCACCACGAAGGCAAGCCATGTCTGTGGAGCGATCTGGTGGGTTATCCCGCCGCCAGCAAGTCCAACTAGCTTTGCGGGCAGGTCTGGTAAAGCGGGGTGCCACTTAGATTCCATTCCCCAGTGTCTGCTTACGTCATGTTGCAGTGGTTCAGTGGATCCACTACCCCGATCCCTATTAAATAAGTGCAGCTGTGCTTTTTCCTTGCTGGTCTACAGGGGTGGATCATCATATGTGATTAAGTTTTTCTCCATCAGGTATAGATCTTTTATGACAACTTCTCCCAGCTGTGACTTATTAAATGTAGACCTCAAACATCAGATGCAGTCTGCTCCCTGCAGGGACATTTGCCACACTACACCTCTAAAGGAAACATTTTCATATCATTGTCACTGGTAACCACACTCTGACACCAGAATGACTGCACATATGAACATATACAAACTATTACAGGTCCCTCCTCCCCCCTGCTTTACAGAACCAACCTTTATTAGTTTAATCCAATGTCCTCGTTAATTAATTATTGGCAAAACCCATCTTCATTCTTTCTGTTAGTCATACTACTGAATGTGCCTATTTATAATACTACCAGAAATTCATAATTACTTCCATAAAAATGACATAAAAGACAGCACCACTAAGAAAAGTGGTTTCGCCCCAAGGACAGGAACAAGAACAATGAAAGCAAAAAACCCTACCTCAGTGCCTCAGTGGTTTCTGCTTTGGAGGATGGGAGACCATGTGAAGACCTCGGTGGGGTTTCCAGGCGTGATGACCTATGTGTGCTGATGTGGTGAGAGGATGCGTGTTCTTGGTCCCCCCACCTGGTCGCAGACAGCCGCCTGATGCGATGTGGTCATGTTGATCTATGGGGAGCTGCAGCCTTACGTGGTGGCCACTCATCCACCAGCGTTTCCTTCCCCACATTCCTCTCTGCTTCCGGGCCTTCGTGGGAGCAGGACCAAGGTAATTTTTAACAGGGTGGAAGTATAAGAACTAGCGATCACGTGCCTTGCAGGGGGGAATGAATAAAAGACTGGCACGTAGTAGCTGTGGTTCTGGCTCTCTGGCAGCTGACCGCGATCACACAGATTTGCCCAAGCTCTCCGCTCTGCACCTCCATCAACCCGAGGAGGCGAAGTGCCTATGATAAGACACAAAACTGGATCATCAGGCATCTAAACACATCCATAGGTGTGTCCTGGTGTTTAAGGGGCTTGTCATTTTTCGGTGGTGAGTAACACCGGAACTGCGCTGATTAATGGTACTAATCCTATTTCTTTCAATGCTTTTCTTTTTTTTTTTTTAACTAATGTCCCTCCCAAAGCCACAAATAAAACTCATCAAGGGAGGGTAGAGTTGTAACTGATGGGCTTTTCTCCTCTCGTAGGAAACCACCTTTGCGTTGTGTTAAAAAAGGATTATTTCTCAGGATCCTTTGTCTGATTCCTTGAGTAGATCTTATTAGGGAGGAGATGAAGAATATGTGTTACGATGTCTCCAGGCGGTCAGAAGCCAGAGCTCTGATTTCATAAGCAATATTCATTACATTCTATTCAAGTCAAACATTCAAGACGTTATTCTTTTGTCTTTATAATAGGCAATGGCAAAAGCCAAGATTTATTTTTGCTTATGAGTAGTGAAATGCAAATATGCCATTTGTGAGAAGGAGACTGGGTCTATGATGATAAGATTCCTATGTATAAGAAGGTGGATACTTTCCTACGTAGATTCCCTGGGAATCCTCTTCTGTGGCTTTTAAGGTGAATGTAGCCACAATATGTGTGGGCTCTGTCCTTTTTTTTTATGGGTTTCTAGTAAGGACCAAGTCCCTAGAGAGTGTTGTTGTATTCACTCTACTATTCATTATCTAAAGCCTCAGCTTTTTTGAGGTTGTCAGCAAGATGGGCTGCTTTATCTAACCGTAGAAGATCTATCTGGTTGAAAAAATTGGGGAGGAGATTAAACTCCTAAAAATAGGTTTTGTGGTAGGTGAATTTTTTTTTGGGCTATTTGAAATTTACTGAAATTGCAAAATATAACAGTAACCATTCTCTATGGTGGCACTGAGATCTTGAGTGCAATAAGGGTTCAGCACTGGGGGTTCACTGAAACCCCAACTTGCTGTGATTGTCAAACCCTTTTTAGTTGATGCTGTACTAGATTTTATGTGGTTTTAAGGGTAATTCTTCTGATGCAGTCTATGTACGGCACCATATCAGGAGAGTTTGTGTTAGCCACGGCATTAATCGTGTTTCAGCCCTGAGACACCACATTCGACATGGACCTGGTGCCTAAGCGCAGGCAATGCATATATAAGAGATCAATTCACTGTCATTCCTACCATTGTTGCCACAAGGTAAATGTACAAAAAAAAGTTATAAAATAAAAAAGTCAAATAAATGTAAAAAGTTCACCTTACAAAAATCACCCACCCCTTTACAAAAATAGTTAAATTTTACACATTCTATACCTCCTTACAGCACCCTTACAAACTCGACTACAAAACTATAATAAATACAATTTTAACTGTGCTGAAAAAAGCTTAAAGGGAACCTACTACCACATTTTCACAAATACATGTTCCCATTGAGCCCTATTAGTAACCGACCATGTTCTTTAGCTAAAAATTGTACTCAACATCCCTATAAATCAACTTTGTTAACTAGCTGTAGCTCCCATCATTGCCGAGATAGTAATAACTGCTTAGTTATAACAAAAGATAATGGGGTTCAACAAAAATATTTTATTTGATCCATCTTCTCTGACTGTCTCTATCTGTTCTGTCTTCTCGACTTGGTTTTCTCTGTCTTCTGTGTTGTGTGGGACATTTATCAGAAGTGTCTAAGAGCAGAACTGCTCTAGTTGCCCATGGCAACCAATCGCTGCAGTTTAATTTTTCAACAGATGTTGTGAAATGTTTCACTATTTCAGGTCAAGAGTTTATCTCGGACATTTCTGATAAATCTCCACCTAACTGTTTATCCAATCGATATTAGCTCCTATAATAAGCGGTCTTTATTCCTTGCCTATAGAACCAATCACGGCTCGCTTCTAACTGCCACAGCAGCCAGCAGACACTGGCTTATGTGGTGTATTTTGGAAAGCACTGGGTGAAAATTTTGGCTCAAATCTAGTCTTTGATGAGTCACAGGTAGTGACAACAACACACATACACTCAGCTTTTATATATAGACTAGCTGTAGACTGAGGCATTGCCGGGATAGTAAATAACTGCTTTTGGCTATAACAAAATAGAATTGGTTAACAATCTCTGTCACTCACACTCCCCCCTGCTTTGTCTCTGTCACTCACATCCCCTCCCTGCCACGGCTATCAGCAGACAATGGCTCCTCTATATGATGGTTAATAGGTAAAGGATGCAGGGGTGTTGCCAATTTTGGCTCAAACTGGTCTATGACGTTCCCGAGTCTCAGAGAACTGACTTTGCAACATTAGGGGATTGTAAACGACTGCAGAATCCTTTAGCATGCATGCATACACGCACACACACCACACACACACACACACACACACTCAACTTTATATATCAGACTAGCTGTAGATCTCGGCACTACCCAGGATAGGAAATAAAATGCTCTTAGCTATAGCAAAATAGAATGGGTTGACAATAAATATTTATTCAGCTCTCTCTGATTCTATCTGTGTCTTCTCTCTGCTGTCTGTCTCTTCGTGACTGCATCTTTCAGTGATCATGACCATCTCACTGACTCTTCATATGGCCGTCACTGACCGTCTCTTCGTGGAACGATCTTGTGGCTGACACTGTCCGTCTCTTCAGTGACTCTCCTGTGACCATCAATGACTGTCTCCCTCGTGACTCTTATGTGTCGTCCGACGTCTCTTTCAGTGACTCTTACTGTGGACGTGCACTGACCGTCCTCTTCAGTGACTCTTTCGTGCCGTACTCACGTCTCTTCACTGACTCTTCATGGGCTGTCACTGAAGTCTCTTTCACTCTTTTCTCGGGCCAGCACTGACTTCCTTTCTGCGCCGGCACTGACTCTCTTTCTCGGCCTGCACGACCGGCTCTTTCTGCGGCCGCCATGACCGCTCTTACTGCGGCCGGCAGACGTCTCTTAGGGCCGGCAAGCGTCTCTTACTGGGCAATGACGTCTCTTACTGGGCCGCAATGACGGTCTCTCTCGCATACGACGGGGCCCCAATGACCGTTCTACTGGGGCCGCACATGGACCCGTCTTACTTGGCCTCGCAATGACCGGTTCTTTCTGGGTCCCCACGACCGTCGTTGACTGGGGCCCTGCCTGACCGTTCTCTGACTGGGCCGCACTGAAGTCTCTTACTGGGACGCATGACGTCTCTGACTGGGCCGCACTGACCGTCTCTTACTGGGCCCGCACTGACCGTCTCTTAATGGGCCGCATGACCGTTCTCTACGGGCCCGCATGACCGTCTCTTACTGGGGCCCGCACTGACCGGCTCTTACTGGGGCCCGCACTGACCGTCCTTACTGGGGCCCGCACTGACCGTCTCTACTGGGGCCAGCACTGACCGTCTCTTAACTGGGGCCCGCACTGACAGTCTCTTACTGGGGCCCGCACTGACCTTTTCTCTCTCGTGGTGCAGGTTTATTGGTATAGCTATGCCGACCTCCTGCCCTTTCTGTAAAAAGATAGTGATAGGTTGGAAAAAAGATGCAGGTTAATTAAGTTCAACAAAAAAAAGTTTTTCTGTTTTAAAATCTGACGTGTCACTTAAGTGGTCATAACTTTGGAGGCTCTTTAACATATCCAGGTGATTTGAGATTGATTTTTCCTGACACATTGTACTTCATGTTGGTTGAAGATGTAAGCAATATTTTTAAATATTTAAACGAAATTTGGCGAAAAATATTGAATACAACTTTCAAATAAAAAAAAAAAGGGATGTTTGCCTTTTTGAAGCCAAATTTGACAAAAATCCTTTACATGTGTCAGGATGCATTAAAGAGCCCTAGTGGTACAAAACAAAGGGAAACCCAACAAATGACATTTTTGGACAGAACATCCCTTGGAGAATTAGTGATGTGAAATGTGTGTATTTGCCCCCCCTACAGATGTTTATTCAATTATGCTCTAAAAAGAAAAAAAAAAAAAATGAAATCTTTCCAAAAAAAGTCACTTTTACTCTAATTTCTGTAAGCCACAAGGGATAAAAAATTAATAACCCCAAAAATGTGTAAAACTATTCTCTCGAATATAGGAAATACCCCACTTGTGAATATAAAATGTTGTATGGGCTCACAGTAGAGGGAAAGAGGGATGTTTGCCTTTAGAAGTCAAATTGGACAGAATTCTTTTACATGCATTTGGAGAGCTAGTGAGTATAAAACAGAGAGAACCCGAAACGTGACCTTAATTGTTTAAACGCACACCCTTTCAAAGAATTAGCAAGGTTGTAATATGTGTATTTGCCCCTACAGTGTATAATACAGTTAGCCCTAAAAAGTTAAAGTTTATAAAAATTTTTCCTATATAAGAGTCACTTGCTGTTTACCCCTAATTTTGTGTAAGCACACAAGGGATAAAAGATTTATAACCCCAAAATGTGTTAAAACTATATCTCCCGGAGTGTTAGTAGAACCCCATATATGTATATAGAAATGTTCATAACGCACTGTTAGAAGGAAGAGGGATTTCCTATTAGAGCCAATTTACAGAAAATCCTTTACATAGGTCAGGAGAGCCCTAGTGGGTATAAAACAGAGGAAGGAAAGCCCGAAAAGTGCCCCTAACTTGTTGAATGCATACCCTATCTGAGCATTTGCATGTTGTTAATATGTGGTTGAAATGAGCATTTTGAATGCTACAGAGGGTTTCCAAATATGAGTGCAATGGATACCCATCAATGAAATTGCAAGATTTCTGCTGAAAGTTCTGGTGCCCGTTATGTGGTGCCAGTTATGTGCACCCAGTTGTGCCATGTGAAATGTACAAGTTTTATTAGGAAGGCCATGTGTCCTGACATGAGAGACCCCCCAACATGTGATCCTAAAGCTAGCCACAGAAAATTCACGCAGGGCTCCACAATGATAAAACACTATGGAATATAAATAAATAATTCTTAATATAAAGAACTTGGAGATATAAAAGAATGTGCTAAACAAATCCAGAACATTGAGGGAGGAAATAGGAAAACCTAAATAAAAAACCTAAAACCAAGATAGTGACCCTAGAAGCAGTAGTATTTTCAGCACTCATGAATGGCACCCAGTGTAAATGTTAGATTAAAGTCTTCCAATTTTATTGACTATCTCATGAACACAGTACACAGTTAAGAGCTTAAATCGACATGACACGTTTTTGATGCTGTGTGCGTCTTAGTCATATTATGATAAGCACTCTAGTGGTAACACAGTAAATCACGCTGATCAGTGACTGGCTGAGCACGGTGACGCACTCCCGGAGTGGGAGGGTGCTCCGGGTTGAAATTCATACGCTCATACGTTCATCTGACACAGGTGAGTTTCAATATAATATAAACATATTTCTGAACTGTTACCACGCAACTTCATGTCTATGAAACTATATTACCCAGACAACAAGTGTTTTTATGTAAATAGATTTTAATGCCAATTATTATATTTCTAGCATATTGCTTACAAAATATGTTTTATATATGTGAACTCACCTGTGTCGATGATTCACCTTGGAGCACCCTCCCCTTCGGTGCGTCCATGCAGCGTCACTGATCCAAGGGATTTTAAGTGTTACCACTAGACAGGTTTAAAACAGACATGACTAAGACGCACAAGCGTCGAAACGCGTCGATCGTTTAAGCTTTAACTTGTACTGTGTTCCTGAGATGCCAATAAAGATGAAGACTTTTATCTACATTTACCTGGGTGGCCTTTCATGAGTGCTGAAATACTACTTGCTTCTTGTGTTTTGGGACTTCACGGTGGTCTCATTGGTATCGTGGCACCAAGGCTACACCAAAGGACATTAGGACCATCACATTGTGGGGGTCAGCTGAACTTTTACCCGACGGGTTTTGTGTTTCACATTTTAAAGAAGTGACCCTAGTTTGCAAAATCCAGCAGTGGGTGCACAGATTGGTCAATCAGAGCTGTCTGGAGATGGCGTGATGACTTCAGCAAATATCGCCATATGTTGCTCTCATTACCCCAGGGATGCCCATTATGCTGATCGACTAGCCAGTAACGGCAAACATGGACAGAGGGGTGCAGTGAACCTCCCCCCCCCCCGGCACGTGAGGCTGTCTTTTTATGATCACTTTTTAGAACATTTTTTATAAAGCGATTGATTAAAAAATGTACATTTTTTGGGTATTTTTTTTACAGCATTTACCGGGTGGGTCGAGTTATGATTATGTTTATTGTACAGATTGTACAGACGTGGTGATACCAAGGGTTTGTTGTGGTTAAGTGTTTTTTTGTACTTTATAGTTGTGAATAGGAATCACAAATACAGTCTTATACTGTGCAATACAGATGTATGCACTGTGTAAGTAATACACTGAGGAGTGGAAGAGATCTCATAGCCCCGGGCTGGCACTGGCAGACAGCCGGGCTGCCAGCGGAGGATTGGACCCCCTGCGGTAAGCGCCGCGGGGGAATACAATCCACATGAGATCTGATCCATTGCCTCAGTCATGTTTGTTGGGCGTGTAAGGGGTTAACAACCACAGTGGAGAGAACCTCTGGTTGCGGGTGTTAGAGGGGTGTGTCAGCTGCAATAAGCAATTGACACCGTTCTGTCTGGTGCCTACATGAGGCAGCACCTACTATACGCCATTATAGTATGGCATGTGTCGTTAAGTCACTTCCCTGCCCATAGAAGGGGTTTGTTAAAGACACTAGTCTGTGCATTAATCCTTCCTCACTCATCCACACACCTCATTTGTAAGCCCTCTTCTTTTCTGCTTGTAAGCAGAAAAGAGGGCTTGAGGGTTTAGAGCTGAGGAGCTTGCATGAAGGAATTTGGATTGAGCACCAGACTAGACAAATTTTATTTTTCTTAAATGGATCCAACTCAAGCAAGTAAAGTTAAATACACAAATATTGTAATTAAAATGCTCAGAGAAAGCACAAAGGCATATTTAAATTGTACATTGATGGGTTTTAGAAAACCTGTCTTTAGTGAATATTGGTCCCTGGTGACACATTTCATTTAAACACCATGGGATCCCCCATTCTTCTTTTCCATAGAATTTGAGTAGTTTATTAGCAAATATTATGGAGAAGGATATCACCCTGTAAGACAAGGCTTAACTGCGATATCCAACCCATGGGAGTATATCTGGTCTGCTAGCTCTGAAATATAAAAGGTTTGTAATCAGTATGTAATCTGATATGTTTTTTTAAAAAAATAATTCATGAAAAAACCCTTAACTGCAGTTTTACAGAAAGGAAGATAGACAGAAATCCTAAGTGATGGACAACAGAGAAGTGGTCAATTGCAAGAATACCTTCACACAGCTCTCGCACTGTCTCTCTGGCTCACTCTCAAAAGACTTGACAAAACAGTGCGTGAAGAGTTAAAGAGTCAGTTCCTCCGTGTAAGTAAAATATTACTCTTGTGTGTTTCAGTTTATCTAAAAAACAAATTTGAAAAAGCAATAACAAGGGCAGATTTATCAATCTGTCTGAAAGTCAGAATATTTCTAGTTGCCCATGGCAAACCAATCTCAGTTCAGCTTTCATTTTAGCAGTGCTCTGGAATATTAAGGGGAGCTGTGATTGGTTGCCATGGGCAAACTATACATTTTCTGACTTTCAGACAGCTTGATCAATCTTCCCTATGTGTGTCAATAATTTCATCAATGTCCCAATAATTCACCTCAATGTACAAAATTCGAAACTGATGTAGCAGTCCAATTAAAATGACAAAAAAATGAGTTTATTCAAACATATTTAATTCCTTTCAAAAGAAACAGTAAGGTTCCATAGATGAATAACACATGAACTCTATTTTTTCTAAATTTTTTAATCACATGATTCGAAATACCTGTAGACTGGTGTGTGCATATCCAAATAATCACATACACAAAACGCACAAAAAAAGAACAAAAAAGAAACGCACACACAACATACAAATACGTTTTTCTTATGGTGTATATATATATATATATATATATATATATATATAATATAATGCAGTCCATGTATCAACAGTTTTTCTTCTGTGCTACACCCATTTGACCGTGAATATAGCTGTGTCCATGTTTTTTTCTTTATTCTCTTAAAAAAATCGTTGGCTGGCTGCCTCTAGGGCACTACCATTGAGGACCCTATGTGACAAGATGCTCCTCGAGTGGAGGAAGCAGGGTCGTTAGTTAAAGAGTGGTAATTTAATTGGAGATGGGAGCTGGATCCCCCTCCGGATTATTGGGAAGCTGTATTATGCTGTACTGGGACCTGTATATAGTGCTTAGGGGGCTGTATACTGTGATTTCTGGGGGACTGTATACAGTGCTTACTGGGAGCTGTATATAGTGATTGTGGGCAATCACTGTATACAGCCCCCCAGCAATCACTGTATACCAGCGCCCCAGTAATCACGGTGTACAGTCCCCCAGCAATCACTGTATACATCCCCCCAGCAGAATCACTGTATAAAGCTTCCCAGTAATCACGGTTACAGTCCCCCAGTAATCACTTATACACCGCCGACGGGTACACAGTGATACTGGGGGGACTTGTACCAGTGATTAACTGGGGGGCATGAACAACAGTGACTTACTGGGGGCTGTACACAGTGTATTGCTGGGGGCTGTATACAGGCGGTGTAAGTGACCTTCGGGACTTACAGACAACCCACAGTACAGGACAGATCCCTCTGACCTCAAATGAAGTTTTCTGAATGCTTTACTATAGTCCCAGATTGCAATAATCAGCTGTAAGTTGCTTTATTGATAATCCTTGGTCCCATACAGCAAAAAATGTTTAAACTCCAGTTGTCACTGGGGCCAAACATTTTTTTGTCTGGATCGACAATTATAAAATATATAGTTTCAACTTACATACATATTCAACTTAAGAACAAACCTCCGGACCCTATCTTGTACGCAACCCGGGGAATGCCCTTATAGATGCTGGTATAGTTGCTGGGGGATAAAAGTTGTGCCGGCTGGTTATATGGTTGCGGGAGCTTATAGTGGTTGCTGGGGGAGCGTTTATATGTGGTTGTGGGGGAGGTTATAGTGTGGTGGGGGGAGCTGTATATAGGGTTGCTGGGGGAATGTGATATAAGGGTTGCTTGGGGGGGGTATATAGTATTTGGCGGGAGTGTCATATCAGTAGTGATTGCTGGGGGGCAGTATATAGCAATTGTTTTCCTGTCTGGACTACATTCAATCTCGTGTATGTACATAAAGACATTGAGATAAACCCCCACACTTAATAGAGACAGTGCTGCCCAGTTAAAATTAGAGACATTTAATTATAAAGCGCCCTCCTCCCCATTAACACATTAGCGGACAAAGGCGATATAGATCATCTTTTTCCGTGGGTATTTCGCGCAAAAAGACAATTCGATATTGTTCATACATTGAAACTGTCACCATGTGTAACATGGGTGACAAGTCCGTGACGACAGTGTAACGGACATCGGACAGGGACCTATCACAGCCTTCCCTGCCGACGATATACTGTGATGGTCAGGGAATCCAGCCTGACCAATCACTGTTAAGAGGGGGAGGGAGAGCTGTTCCCGGGTTGATCTGTATTTCGTGACAGAAGTGACAGGATCAGAGCCGTGAACCGAACGCTCTGTACCCTCAGTGTGTCAAAAGTGCCCCCTCACATCCAAATACTTCCCAAAACCCACTCCGACCCATCCACACCCCTGTTCGATATCTGAATTCGGGTGTGACAACTATCATTTTTATTTGTTTTGTGTGTGATTAGGGCTAGTGGTCAGGGCTACTGAATATAAATAGTGAGAGGGTTAGCAATTAGGACTAGTAATTAGGGCAAGTAATTACAGGGTAGTTTAATTAGGGCTGCTGAATTAGGGCTGGATGACTATATATAGTTGATTAGGGTTAGTGGTTAGGGATATATATATATATATATATATATATATATATATATATATATATATATAATACTGAATACAACAAAAAAAAAGCTCATCAGTAACTGACATTTCAGTTACTGTTTTTGTTTTATCATAAAATTAAAAAATACTAAAAAACTAAACAAAAAAAATATATAGTTTCTAGTTTATATATAGTATCAGTTTAGTACGTAGGTGTTGTACCCCTACCATACTAAATGTATTACATATACTTACAACATACAGATCTCAATGTTTGTATCCCTTCCTGTGCTGACATTTCAGTTACTGTTTTTTGTTTTATCATAAAAATTTAAAAAATACTAAAAAAAATATATAGTTTCTAGTTTTATAGATATAGTATCAGTTTAGTACTGTAGGGGTACATTATTACATATACTTACACCTACACAGATCTTAAGCGTTTGTATCCCTTCCTGTGTTTCAGGACGGGACGTTTCAGTTAGTTTTTTGTTTTGTCATAAAATTAAAAAAAACTATTAAAAAAAATACTAAAAAACTAAAAAAATTACAAAAAATATAGTTTCTAGCATGGCTAAACGGGTGTATTATGCGGATGAGGCCTATGCCTACATGTGTTCAGATACAGACACTGCAAGTGATGAAGAACACTTTCTAATGTCCTCTAGTGACAGTGATGAACCCTCACAAAGGCGCAGTAGGCAGAGTAAAGAGCAGTCAAGTGACCCCAGTTGGGAGCCCCCAAATATGTTTTCTCCCCAAATTCCCGCATTCAGTTTCAACCCAGGAATAAATATTTATACAGATGGGTACAAGGAACTTGATTTAAAAAAAAACATATTTACAGAGGAATTTGTAGACCTAATGGTTACATAGACAAATCTGTATGCAGAACAGTTTCTGGCCGGTCATCCCACATTTTATTATGCTAGAAGCCAGTGTTGGTACCCCACTAATGCCACAGATTTAAAAAAAATTTTGGGGGGTTAATAATGTGGGACTTGTTAAAAAGCCTAGCATCCGATCATGTTGGTCCAGTGATGTTTTATACCACACACCAATGTACAGCGACCGATAATAGTCAGTGTCCTGCTGCTGGTGACCATGCCCAAGACCGATGGTACCAAATTAGGCCAGTAATGACTCATTTTAATGAGAAATTTATGGAGGCTTACACCCCACAAAAAATATAGCCATGGACAAGTCACTTGTACTGTTTAGAGGTAGGCTTAAATTTCGGCAATATTTGCCAAGCAAAAGAGCTAGATACGGGATCAAAGTTTACAAGCTCTGTGAAAATGAAAGCGGATACACCTACAAATTCCATATCTATGTGGGAAAGGACTCCCAGATCTGTGTACCTGAGTGCCCCCCCCCAAAAAAAACTTTTACATAGATAATTTCTATACAAGTGTCCCTCTTTTTCAGAGCCTCCTTGAAAAAGGAACAGTGGCCTGTGGAACAATAAGGAGGAATCAAAGAGGCCTCCCAAAAAATCTATCGGACCTTAGATTAAGTCCTTATGTCAGAGTAACATCATGCTGACAAAATATAAGGACAAGAGAGATGTGCTTGTCCTCGCATCTATCCATGCAGATTACAGCACCCCTGTCTCTGTTAGAGGAATCAATGCCACAGTCCTCAAGCTAGTCTGCATACAGGAGTACAGCCAACACATGGGAGGGGTTGATCTAGCCGATCAAATGCTACAGCCATTTGCATATAGTGCAAACTGCATTGTATAATTCTCTTATCATTTACTGCAAGAACCGGCAACAAGTAACCTACTTGGCATACCAAGAAAAGTAATTAAGCAATTACTATTCCGAGAGGGTGAAGAGGGTGCGAGCACATCCCATACTAATCACGCCAGCAGAATTGTGCCGGGACAACATTTCCCATCTGAGATCCTTCCACCCCCACACACAGAATAGAAAAGACGGCCTTACAAAAAATGCATATATTGATACCGGTTATCAATGCGACACTCACTTACCCAGATAAGCCAGGATTGTGCATCAAAGAATGTTTCCGCGCTTACCATACATCCCCAGAGTCGTCTTAAATGAAAGGTGTGACTTTCAGGAAAATTTACCCACTCATATCCAAATGGTGCACGTTGGCACTCTATTCTGTGCCCTGCTATATCCCTATAAAGCAGTTTACACCCACATGTGCGGTATTTCCATGCTCAGGAGGAATTGTGCAATAAAATGGGGTGTGTGTTTTTTTCCTACAACCCATTGTAAATTTGTACATTTTAGGGCTAAATCAATATTTCCCCCTCACCACGACAGCACCCAACCAGAGAGAGGGATCCGCCTCTAGGGACAGGAAATCCAAACTTTAAAAGGTGCGTACCGCCCCATCTCCTTCAGTGGTTTCCTGTCCCTGATGGTCGATCCAGAGGGCCTCGGTGAGGCTCCGAATCGCGGTATGAAGGGGGAATGGGAGTCTCCAGGTACCCCGAGGTGGCTTCATATATCCCCCGCAAAGGCTTACCGGGTTCTAATGAAGGTGGTAGAGAATCGGTGGACGCTGCTACAGTAAATACAGTAGAGGCATAGTCCGCTGATTGGTGAGTACGGCCTTACCATGCCTTTAAACTGGTTCTGATGATGTCTTATGTGAATTCTTATTTTAGAGGTAAGAATCGCATAGGGGAAAGGCCACTGTAAAATCTAAAAATCGAGTGTGTAGAATTTGTGGAGATAATCTGCCTGACTTATACTTAAAACCCAATTGTGACCAATGTATTCAGCGCCTGTTAGCACAGGATCAGTCAGCCTTATTTGAATCCATGCGCACCCTGATCCAGCAGGAGGTGCGTAGTTCCATGCAGGAGATGAAAAAATCCCTCAGAACAGGAAATTCCCCAAGCACCTCTAGGCATTGTGATGACTCGGACTCAAGCCACGAGCAGTCGTCGGAGTCAGAGGAGGAGGACAGGTCACGCAGGCCGTTGTTCCCAATTGAAGATACCGACCATCTTATAAAACTAGTGAGAGCAACTATGGAGTTGGAGGAAGAGAGAGAAACGTTCGGTCACGGACGTCATGTTCCAGGGGCAAGGGGAAAGGAAGAAAAGTTTTCTCCCCATTCATGAAAATATTTCTTCCCTTATCAAGGCGGAATGGAAGAAATCAGACAAAAAGGTGTTTGTCCCCAGAGTGATGAAAAGGAAGTATCCTTTTCCAGAAAATGAGACGGAGATATGGGATAAGGCGCCGAAAGTGGATGTTGCTGTTTCAAAGGTTTCCAGGAAAAGCGCTCTCCCAGTTGAAGATTCGGACAAGAAGGCAGATAGCTTTCTGAGACACTCCTGGGAGGCTGCCACAGGCACGTTTAAGCCTAATATTGCTGAAACGTGCGTCTCCAGGTCATTATTTGTATGGCTTTCCCAGCTGGAGGAGAAAATTAAGACAGGTGCTTCAAGATCACATAGGATTTCAGAGGTCACCACTGCGCAGAAGGCCTCAGCCGCCTTAGCGGATGCCTCGGTGGACGCTCTTCGGTTGTCAGCAAGGTCAGCGGCTTTATCAAATTCAGCTAGAAGGGCCTTATGGCTAAAGAATTGGGCAGGTGACCTAGCGTCGAAAAACCATTTATGCAGTATCCCTTGTGAGGGAGAGTTCCTGTTTGGGTCGGCTCTAGATAACATCTTAGAGAAAGCAGCGGACAGAAAAAAGGGATTCCCCAGTACAAGGAGGTTTAGATCTCCCCAGCGATCCGGAGATAAAAAGGAGGGATGGCAATCCTCTAGAAAATCTAGAGGCTTCATGTTCTCTCGACCTCAGGACTCCAGTAAACGCCAAGGTCAGCAATGACGCCAGGGGACCTGTGGGAGGAAGACTTTCCCTGATCAAGGAGGAGTGGAGGAAGATCACAGGGAGCGAATGGATCAAGGGAATTATCCAGGATGGCCTAAAGTTACCTTTCCTATCCCCCCCCCCCCCCACTCCCCCCAACAATGTTTCAGGATAACATCTGTGTCCGGACAAATAGCAAAACAGGCTCTGAAAGCGGAGGTGAGGTCCTTGTTGGAAAAAGAGGTGCTCAGCCAGGTGCCACTTCAGGAACAGGGAACAGGATTCTACTCAACCCTGTTCTTTGTAAAGAAGCCAGATGGCTCCCTCCGTACCATCATAAATCTAAAACCATTGAATCGCTACCTGCGGGTAGACAGGTTCAAGATGGAGTCCATAAAGTCAACAGTAAACTTACTTTTTCAGGATTGTTATATGGCCTCATAGATCTGGCGGATGCATACTACCACGTCCCTATTCACCAAGACAGTCAGAGATACCTGTGAGTGGCGGTAGTATTGGCTGGCAGTATAAAACACCTTCAGTTCAGAGCACTACCCTTTTGGAGTCGCTATAGCTCCAAGAGTCTTCACGAAGCTGGTATCCGAAGTGGGAGCCTACATAAGGAAACATGAAGGCACCTTTGTGCCATACCTCGACTACTTTCTACTAATAGCAAGCTCAGTGGAGAAATTGGAGATCCAGATAAGGGTGGTGCTAGAAATTTTACATCACTTAGGTTGGATGGTGAATCTGAAGAAATCCTCCCTTATACCTGCCAAGTCAAAGATCTTTCTAGGCATCCGGTTGGATTCCAATTACCAAAGATCCTTCCTTCCACAGGACAAGGTTCTGAAGATTATACCCTTCTGGGTCTCTTCACGGCAGCAATCCCAGCAGTACCTTGGGCAATGTTTCATGCAAGACCTTTACAACTCTTCATGTTGAAGAACTGGAACGGGAACCAATCCAGTCTAGACTGCAGGATCACGCTTCCTCAGAAGATTTTAGAATCTCTGGGATGGTGGTTAAAGGAAGAGAACCTCCAAGTAGGCAAACCATGGAGAGAGGAGAATACCCTATCTATGGTCACGGATGCAAGTTCCTGGGGTTGGGGAGCCCAGGTAAAGGACCTCCTGTTCCAGGGGACATGGGGCGAAGAGTCCAAAAGGATGTCTTCAAATTACAGAGAGTTAGAGGCCATCCTAGAAGCGATCAAACAATCCTTGCCAGTAATTCGGGGGACAGACCCGAAGATTGCTTCAGACAATGTGACGGCAGTGGCATTTGTGAATCGCCAAGGAGGTACCAGGAGCGAGCCTCTAACGAATCTTTCGGATCAGATCTTCTGGCTGGCAGAGACCAATTTAAGATCAGTGTCGTCAATACACATAAGAGGCAAGGACAATCTGGAAGCGGACTTCCTAAGCCGTCATCTTCTGCGACAGGGGGAATGGTCCCTGAATCGGAATGTGTTCTCCAAAATAACCAAACTCTGGGGCCAACCAGAGACAGATCTGTTCGCCACAAGGAAGAACAGACAGGTCAGGCTTTTCTGCTCCCTAGACCCGAGGGATCAACCGTTGAGTCTGGATGCTTTCTCGATAAGATGGGACTTCAGCCTCTCGTATGCATTCCCACCTCTGTCTGTCCTTCCGAGAGTTCTAAAGAGGATAAGTCAAGATCAGGCCAGAGTCATTCCTATAGCCCCTTTCTGGCCCAGTAGGGCATGGTTCTCGATTCTGAGGGAGCTATCGGTGTCAGATCCTTGGATCCTTCCAGAGAGACACGATCTCCTCTCCCAGGGCCCAGTCTTCCACCCACAGATTGCAAATCTCCATCTGACGGCCTCGAATTTGAGAGGCGCATCTTGAGAGAGAAAGGTCTCTCAGATAAGGTAATTACAACCCTGCAAAAGAGTAGGAAGGTAGTTACCTCTAAGATTTGTTTTGGGGTCTGGAGAGTGTTTTCAGATTTCTGCAGTCCAGAGAAGATAGATTTAGCTCATCCAAATGTGGCTAAGATACTAGATTTTCTGCAGGCAGGCCTAGATAAAGGCTTAAAGCCGGCCACACTTAAAGTGCAGATTTCGGCCCTTAGTTCTCTGTTCGAGTCTCCCTTAGCCTCTTATCCCTGGATAGCCCGGTTCATAAAGGCAGCATCTTGTATGACCCCATTTAGCAGATGTACGGTGTCCCCCTGGGACCTCAATCTGGTCTTAAATTTCTACTAAAAGACCCCTTTGAGCCCTTAGAGTCATGTCCGTTAAAGTGGTTAACTCTTAAGGTAGTGTTCTTGGTAGCAATCACTTCAGCTCGTAGAGTGGGAGAGATCTTGGCTCTATCCTGTAAGGCACCTTTCTTAGAGTGTTAGATGACAACGTGGTACTTATGACTGACCCGGCTTTTTTACCTAAATTAGTTTCTAGGTTTCATACACTCACCAGCCACTTTATTAGGTACACCTGTCCAACTGCTCGTTAACACTTAATTTCTAATCAGCCAATCACATGGCGGCAACTCAGTGCATTTAGGCATGTAGACATGGTCAAGACAATCTCCTGCAGTTCAAACCGAGCATCAGTATGGGGAAGAAAGGTGATTTGAGGCCTTTGAACGTGGCATGGTTGTTGGTGCCAGAAGGGCTGGTCCAAGTATTTCAGAAACTGCTGATCTACTGGGATTTTCACGCACAACCATCTCTAGGGTTTACAGAGAATGGTCCGAAAAAGAAAAAACATCCAGTGAGCGGCAGTTTTGTGGCTGGAAATGCCTTGTTGATGTCAGAGGTCAGAGGAGAATGGGCAGACTTTCTCCAATCCTCCTGTCTCTTCATGTAATCACAGACTGCATGATGAAAGAAAGAACTCAGTAGGGAGGTTGTTCCAAGCATTTTGAAGAACTTCTGTGGATGTAGGTTTCTAAAAGAACTTAGCATGGAGGTTGTTTCTGACATCTATGAGAATTAACCACTGATCTTCTGTGGATAACGGATTCAATGTCTTCATGTAATCCCAGAGCGAGTGCATAACGATGAGATCAGGACTCCATGGCGGACATATTGGGGCAGATTTCCTTACCCGGCCCATTCGCGATCCAGCGGCGCATTCTCTGAACAGGATTCGGGTCCGGAGGGGATTTATGAAGGTAGTTCCTCCGCCGTCCACCAGATGGCGCTGCTGCGCTGAAAAGCATCGGAACGCGCCGGAATACACCGAGCTGGACCAGGTGAAGGTAAGCGCTTCCCAAGCGTCATTTTCAATTATTAAATGCGGCGGTTTTTCCGAATCCGTCGGGTTTTCGTTCGGCCACGCCCCCCGATTTCCGTTGCGTGCATGCCAGCGCCGATGCGCCACAATCCGATCGCGTGCGCCAAAATCCCGGGGCAATTCAGGTACAATCGGCGCAAATCGGAAATATTTGGGTAACACGTCGGGAAAAACGCGAATCGGGCCCTTAGTAAATGACCCCCATTGTTTCCAGACACTTTCTGAAAGAACTCAGCATGGAGGTTGTTCTGGACATCTTGGAAAACTAAACACATATCTTCCGTGGATATTGGCTTGCTCCAATTCTTCTGACCCCTCATGTAATCCCACTCAAAGACTGCATGATTATGAGATCAGGGATCTCTATATAACATATGACTTCCAGATAGTTTCTTCAGAAAGAATTCAGCAGGGAAGTTGTTCCTGACATCTTTCAGAGCTAAGCACAGATCTTATGTGGATGTAGGTTTGCTACAACCCTTCTGTTTCTTCATGTCATCCCACACAGACTGGATGATGATGAGATCATGGCTATGTGGGGGACATATCACTTCTAGAAATTTTCTGAGAGAGCTTGGCAGGAAGGTTGTTCTTGACTACTTAAAAAAATAACCTGCAGGGGATACAACTTTGCTCCATCTATCTCTTCATGAAGATGGAGTAGATAATGGTAATATTAGGAGTCTGTGGGGGTATAACATTTCCAGAAAGCTCCTGATATAACTTTGCAGGAAGGTTGTTCCAGACATCTTTGATTATTAAGCACCAATCTTCTGTGGATGGAGGCTTGCTACAATCCTTCTGTTTCTTAAAGGTATCTCACACAGACTGGACTTTGTGAGGGGGACAAATTACTTTCAGACAGTTTCTGAAATAACTTGTCAGGGAGGTTGTTCTGGACATCTTGTAGAACTAAGCTCAGATCCCATGTGGATGAAGTCTTTTCATGGTAACCCAAACAGGCTGGATGATGATAAGGTCAGGGTTCTTTGGGGAATATATCATCACTTCCAGACAGGGATGTTGTTCCAGACATCTTGGATCATTGTTGGATTAGGCCTCCATGTTCATATACACTCACAAATGTACACATGTTCAAAGCCACTTTATTAGGTACACCTGTCCAACTGCTCGTTAACACTTAATTTCTAATCAGCCAATCACATGGCGGCAACTCAGTGCATTTAGGCATGTAGACATGGTCAAGACAATCTCCTGCAGTTCAAACCGAGCATCAGTATGGGGAAGAAAGGTGATTTGAGGCCTTTGAACGTGGCATGGTTGTTGGTGCCAGAAGGCCTGGTCTGAGTATTTCAGAAACTGCTGATCTACTGGGATTTTCACGCACAACCATCTCTAGGGTTTACAGAGAATGGTCCAAAAAAGAAAAAACATCCAGTGAGCGGCAGTTCTGTGGGCGGAAATGCCTTGTTGATGCCAGAGGTCAGAGGAGAATGGGCAGACTGGTTCGAGCTGATAGAAAGGCAACAGTGACTCAAATCGCCACCCGTTACAACCAAGGTAGGCAGAAGAGCATCTCTGAATGCACAGTACGTCGAACTTTGAGGCAGATGGGCTACAGCAGCAGAAGACCACACCGGGTGCCACTCCTTTCAGCTAAGAACAGGAAACTGAGGCTACAATTTGCACAAGCTCATCGAAATTGGACAGTAGAAGATTGGAAAAACGTTGCCTGGTCTGATGAGTCTCGATTTCTGCTGCGACATTCGGATGGTAGGGTCAGAATTTGGCGTCAACAACATGAAAGCAGGATCCATCCTGCCTTGTATCAGCGGCTCAGGCTGGTGGTGGTGGTGTCATGGTGTGGGGAATATTTTCTTGGCACTCTTTGGGCCCCTTGGTACAACGCCACAGCCTACCTGAGTATTGTTGCTGACCATGTCCATCCCTTTATGAGCACAATGTACCCTGTAACATCTGATGGCTACTTTCAGCAGGATAATGCGCCATGTCATAAAGCTGGAATCATCTCAGACTGGTTTCTTGAACATGACAATGAGGTCACTGGACACAAATGGCCTCCACAGTCACCAGATCTCAATCCAATAGAGCATCTTTGGGATGTGGTGGAACGGGAGATTCGCATCATGGATGTGCAGCCGACAAATCTGCGGCAACTGTGTGATGCCATCATGTCAATATGGACCAAAATCTCTGAGGAGCTTCCAGCACCTTGGATGATGGGATGATGATGAGATCAGGGCTCCTTTGGGGATGTTCTTAAAGGGTCATCTCAGTTTTAGATATTTCTAAGGATCATTGTGTG
This sequence comes from Engystomops pustulosus, assembly GCA_019512145.1. Lineage (NCBI taxonomy): Eukaryota > Metazoa > Chordata > Amphibia > Anura > Leptodactylidae > Engystomops > Engystomops pustulosus. The sequence continues at coordinate 125,390 of WNYA01000055.1, forward strand.
AGATAAGGCTGTGAATAATTTCCATTCTTGGTCTTCAGATGTGTAGATGAGGTTACGAGGCCGCGTCATCGCTCATCACAGGTCGTCTCTGCAGCGCCAGATCCAGTCATCCGCCTCATGTGTCATGGCCGCCGCGCCTCTGTATTAGAAGCATATGTGGGACACCCATGAGGAGAGATTCCAGAGAAGTGACGGACAGTGTGAACACGGCTGTATGTAATGAGCAGAGACGGCCATGTTTACTTCCACTGACAGGAGCTGTAAACCCCAGACTTCCGATCACAGGAGTTTGTTAATGTTTTACAGTTTGCAGAGAACAAAGTTTTCGCCTCCGGACATGGATTATAAGAGTCGGAGAAATCTGGGAACCAAAATGTGAGGAGCAGGAGGGAAGACTGAAAGGACCCAGACCACAGGCACCAACGTACCAGAGCTCACTGAGGGGAAAAGATCCACAGTGATGTCACAGTACAGGGATAATACACACAGTAATGTCACAGCACAGAGATAATACACACAGTGGACAATGAGTTCACTGTACTCAAATGGCCTCCACAGTCACCAGATCTCAAACCAATAGAGCATCTTTGGGATGTGGCGGAACGGGAGATTCGCATCATGGATGTGCAGCCGACAAATCTCCGGCAACTGTGTGATGCCATCATGTCAATATGGACCAAAATCTCTGAGGGATGCTTTCAGCACCTTGTTGAATCTATGCTACGAAGAATTGAGGCAGTTCTGAAGGCAAGAGGGGGTCCAACCCGTTACTAGCATAGTGTACTTTTATGATAGTGTAGGGGTTTATTATTATTTACCCTCTTGAATATGTGTGGTT
>WNYA01000055.1:126337-172733 GCA_019512145.1 Engystomops pustulosus
ACTTTGCAGAAGAGCTCATTGTAGCAGCAAGCTCAGCCAGGACATGCAGACACTAGAAATATAATACAGACATGAGATACTCTGCAGACAGGAGCTGCAGACTCTATTTACAGTTCATCACTTCTATTTACAAAACATTCTGCAAAAATGCTGAGCTAGAGCAAGAGAGCTAAGAACTTTGCAGAAGTTTGCAGAAGTTGCAAGATAGTACAAACAAGTGTCCCCTATGTAATCGCAGAGTTTGGGGGATACTGTGCAGAATAAGGGGTGCAGCAGGAGACTAGCACTGGGAGATCCCCTCCAGGAAACCCCTGCTGAGGAGATCACTGGGGGTGGGGTCACACACCTGGGTGCTGCTGTGAGTGTTATCTTCATCTGGGCTGTGTGAGAAGCAGAGAGGAGCTTTAGCAGGATCAATGTAACTGCCTGAATCTAAATTGCGCCTAAACTGTGCCAAAACTGTGTTAAAGTAAAGTGATTAATAAGAGGCAGGAAATTACTTATCACAGATGGTTGTAGCTTGTGATAATTCTGGCAAAACAGTGCGCCAGAATTTAGGCGCAACTACTACACTTAGGGATAAGTGATAAAATGTGGGCCCATTGTATATATGAGATAAGAAGATCTTACCTTACACCAATGGGACATATTTCACCTCCGCCCTCAGCTCATCTCCACTTATGCCGCATTAGACACCTATTGCAGTCTTTGAATTGTACTGAGACGGTCTCCATACCCACCATGTTTGAGCTATTTGTAAAATGCTACTCATACTCAGGCCTTATATCTGATATATACACTTATACAGTAGGACCCTGTTACACACCCATATATGGATAAATGGGAAGGCATTGTGGGTGAACCAATATATTTGGAAAAGGCAAGCCCCTCCTATGACAGGACCTCTTCTCTAGGAAAAGGAGAATCCCTGACTGGTCCTTGACAAATTGTGGTTCCACTGTTTCGATAAAACTTGGGAGCTTTGGGACCACTTTTGGGCAGAGGAGCTTGGACGGGGAAGAGATTAACCCCCTTTTTCCTTCTGTCTTTTCCCAGTGTTTTCCTTGTTGCTTTTTTTTGTTTGTTTGGGGTTTTTTTTTTTCCCATAGTGCATGATGAACAAGGGTATTAATCCAATGCTTTTGGTTTGAGGCCTATGGGAAATAAGCTATCTTGCGGGACATTTACCTGTATGGACACGCATATAATCGCTTTTTACATTTCTGGTAAATGTGGCTTATCAGGGAGATATGACCATAAGGGTTTTGATTCACGAGGCTTTAACCATCCTCGTCCACATTGCAAAAGTGGGTTCCGAATAAATGAGTCTGTGTCCAGCGCTGGAATTTGACTAACTTGAAAGAAAAGACAAACCCTGTCCTGCAGGAAGTTAGCTCACAAAAAGACTGATAAGTTTTTGTGGGACCGATATTTATAGAAAAACATAATGCACTTTACATAAGGCGTGTAATTAGAAAAGCAGCAACTATAATTGGGTGTTCTCACCCAGGAAAGTTAATTATTGGTAACTTCACACAAAGGAGTCTAATACTACTGGCTACATGCAAATACTGAAACTTCCCAGGTGTTCGCTGGATACCTTCCTCTAGGTGGTGCTAGCGAGCACTAAGTCTTTGTGTGCTTTGCTAAGGATGAGCCCCACCCAAACTTCAGGCATGAGGCATTACAGGATTATAGAGAGAAAAATAAATCCTGTAAAAAGCAGATAAAGGCGGCAAAAATAGAGACTGAGAGAAATATTGCCAGGGAGAGCAAAAATAATCCCAAATTATTTTTCAAGTATATAATGATAAGAAACTAAAAAACAGAGAGTGTGGGTCCCTTAGAAATAAATGGGGGTCATGGTGGAAGGAGATGAGGAAAGGGCCAATCTACTGAATGTCGCTTCTCACTGTCTTTACCAGGAAAATCCCCTGGTGGAAGACACAATGAGGAATAATGTAAATTCTTTTATAATGTCAACAGTTTAACCCAGGAAGAGGTACGGCGCCGCTCGCAACCACTAAGATAGATAATCACCTGGGCCAGATGGCATACACCCCGGGTTCTGCATGAATTATGTACAGTAGAGACAGACCGTTATTTTTAATATTTGAAGATTCACTGAGGATGGTTATTTCCACAGGAATGGCGATAGCAATGTGGTACCAATATACAAAAAAGGATCAAATAGCGATCTGGAAACTACAGACCGTAAGTCTAACTGCTGTGGGGGGAAAATATTTGAGGGGTTATTAGAGATGCTATCCTGGGTATCTCACTGTGCACAACCTTATAACCAGCGTCAGCATGGTTATGAGAGATCGGTCCTGTCAGACTAATCTGATTGGTTTCTACGAGGAGGTAAGTCAAGACTGGATCTGGGGGACGCTGTGGATGTTGTATATCTGGACTTTCAAAGGCATTGACACCGTGCCACATAAAAGGTTGGTATATAAATGAGACTGCTGGGAATAGGAGAAAATCTGTGTATGGTAATAATGGCTTAGTGATAGAAAACAAGGGTGGTCATTAATGGCACATTCTCAGATTGGGTTGATGTTCCAGTGGAGTGCCACAGGGGTCAGTATTGGGGCCACTTCTTTTAATATTTTTATTAATGACCTTGTAGTGGGTTTACACAGTCAAGTTTCAATATTTGAAGATGATACTAAGCTGTGTAAAGTAATAAATACTGAGGTCGATAGTTTAGCATTACAGAGGGATTTGTGGAAGCTTGAGGGATGGGCAGAGAAATGGTTGATGAGTTTATGTAGTAAAGTAAAGTTATGCACTTGGGCCATGGAAACAAAAAGTATAATTATGTTCTAAACGGTCAATTACTTAGTAAAACTGAGCTGAAAAGGACTTGGGGTATTGGTGGATGGTAAATTAATTTAGTGACCAGAGGCAGGCGGGCTGCTAAAGCAATAAAAATAAGGGATGTATCAAGAGAGGAATAGATTCTCATGATAAAGACAAGTTTGCACCCTTATACAAATCCCTGGTCAGACCACACATGGAATATTGTGTACAGTTTTGGGCACCAGTGTATAAAAAGGATATAGTAGAGCTGGAACGGGTGCAGAGGAGAGCAACCAGGATTATTAGGGGAATGGGGGGACTAGAATACAATGACCGATTACAAAATTTGGGATTATTCAGTTTAGAAAAAGACGACTGAGGGGAGACCTCATTACAATGTACAAATACCTGAACGGACAGTACAAGGATCTCTCCAAAGATCTTTTTATACCTAGGCCTGTGACCAGGACAAGGGGGCATCCTCTACGCCTAGAGGAGAGGCGATTCTACCATCACCATAGACAAAGGTTCTTTACTGTAAGAGCAGTGAGACTGTGGAACTCTCTACCGCAGGAGGTTGTTATGGCGGACTCTATGTACATGTTCAAGAGAGGCCTGGATGACTTTCTGGAGAGAAAAAATATCACGGATTATGGGGATAAAACATTTATTTAATTCTTAAAGGTTGGACTTGATGGATTTTGTGTCTCCTTCCAGCCTTATATACTATGATACAATGATATGAAATGAAAACTGAATCTTTAAAATGTCCGACAATATAGAAAATGGCGTCTGAGTCCAGTGTAATATCTTTAACATTTCCTCCCTTTTGAGCTTTGCTGGCCTGTAACTCTGTCCTGAGTGACCTCCTATATAGAAAATGGCGTCTGAGTCCAGTGTAATATCTTTAACATTTCCCCCCTTTTGAGCTTTGCTGGCCTGTAACTCTGTCCTGAGTGACCTCCTCAAACTCCAGGTACATACAGGTAGGCTAAGCCCTTACCTGCTGGACTTTTTTAACTCTTCACCAGATCCCCTGGAGGCCAGTCACTCTGGGTTTACAGGCCTGCCTACTCAAATTACATAATTGTGTTTCTGTAGTTAATGGGTTTATTGTAAGGCTGGTTCCCAAGAAGAGCAGCGCTACTGTCTTCGTCTCCTTGCGTATGGCCTCTTACCGCTCGGACAGCTATCTGGTTCATGGAGGACTTGATGAGAGGTACGACGCAACAAGGCACAAGAACAGAATCACGACCCCCAATATCACCCCCACTTGAGTCAAGAAACCCTTCCAATCCCCCAGCCATGAAGTGAAGAATGAAGTGTCCACTCCGGAGTTCTTCTTGAGTTACACAGACAAGTCTCTCAATCTTCTCGAGGGCGTGAGTGATGGACCCATCGGGGGCGGTGTTGTTGGGGATGTATGTGCAACAGGCCGCACCCACCATCTTGCAGACTCCTCCCTTCTCGGCTAGAATCATGTCAAGAGCCATACGGTTTTGGAACGCCATGATGGAGGTTGCATGCAACTGCTCGGCAACACCTTTAAAAGCATCTTGGGTATAATTTACAAATCTCTGTTGATAGATATAGTTGATCCAATCAACATTTTTGTTAATAGTTATCTGGGGAATAATGGACTCTAGACCTGCCCATATCTGATTACGGGCCTTGAATTCATCTGGGACCCCCCTTGGTACTCCTACCGCGTCTATATAAATGTTGTCATCTAGTGACCCCTTGGGTGCCTCTCTCTTTGACCTCCATGTTCCCTTGGAATTCTCTACATTTTCTTGATGTGCCTTCCATCTCCGCAAATCCAGTACACGTCGGACACTGCTAACACATGATTACCCGTGTTGTTGATGTTAAAGTATGCCTGGTTGCACCAACCATAGGTAAAGTTTCCTACCTTGGGAGCAATCTGGTCAGCCCTATAGATGCAAAGGTAGTCCTGGTTGGGGTGTCCTAGAGCTCCAGCAGTGGACTTATAATGGGGCAGTGTATGGTACTCATGGTTATAGGTTTACACTTAGCAGAAGAAGAGGTTTTGTTTTGGTACAGAGACATAAGGCATGCAAAAGGACTGTCTTTGTCAGAGGATGGAGTAGCAGGGAAAGGAACGGACATCCGTGAACTCCTAGCCATGCCACACACAATACAGTCGGTCTTGTTTTGACAGCAGAAAAGAGGGCTTGAGGGTTTAGAGCTGAGGAGCTTGCATGAAGGAATTTGGATTGAGCACCAGACTAGACAAATTTTATTTTTCTAAATGGATCCAACTCAAGCCAAGTAAGTTAAAACACAAATATTGTAATTAAAATGCTCAGAGAAAGCACAAAGGCATATTAAATTGTAAAGTGATGGGTTTTAGAAACCTGTCTTTAGTGAATATTGGGTCCCTGGTGACACATTTATTTAAACACCATGGGATCCCCCATTTTCTTTTCCATAGAATTTGAGTAGTTATTTAGCAAACTATTATGGAAGAAGGATATCCCCCTGTAAGACCAAGGCTTAACTGCAGATATCCCACCCATGGGAGTATTCTGTCTGCTTAGCTCTGAATATATAAATGTTTGTAATCAGTATGTATCTGATATGTTTTTTTAAAAAAATAATTTCATGAAAAAACCCTTAACTGCAGTTTTTACAGAAAGGAGAATAGACAGAATCCTAAGTGATGGACAACAGAGAAGTGGTCAATTGCAAGAATACCTTCACAGCAGCTCTCGCACTGTCTCTTGGCTCACTCTCAAATAGCTTGACAAAACAGTGCGTGAAGAGTTAAAGAAGTCAGTTCCTCCGTGTAAGTAAAATATTACTCTTGTGTGTGTTCAGTTTATCTAAAAAAACAAATTTGAAAAAGTCAATACACAATGGGGCAGATTTATCAATCTGTCTGAAAGTCAGAATATCTAGTTGCCCATGGCAACAATTCAGTTCAGCTTTCATTTTAGCAGTGCTCTGGGAATATAAGGGGAGCTGTGATTGGTTGCCATGGGCAACTATACATTTTCTGACTTCAGACAGTTGATCAATCTTCCCCTATGTGTGTCAATAATTTTCAATGTCCCAATAATTCACCTCAATGTACAAAATTCCGAAACTGATGTAGCAGTCCAAATAAAATGAAAAAAAATGAGTTATTCAAACAATATTTAATTCCTTCTCAAAAGAAAAGTAAGGTTCCATAGATGAATAAGCACATGAACTCTATTTTTTCTAAATTTTTTAATCACATGAGAATACCAATGTAGACTGGTGGATGCTGCATATCCAAATAATCACATCACAAAACGCACAAAAAAGAACAAAAAAAGAAAAGCACACCAACATACAAATACGTTTTTGTATGTGTATTATATATATATAGATATATATAAAATATATATATAATGCAGTCCATGTTCAACAGTTTCTTCTGTGTCTAAACCATTTTTACCGTGAATAAGCTGTGTCCATGTTTTTTTTATTCTCTTAAAAAAAAACGTGGCTGGCTGCCTCTAGGCAACTCATTGAGACCCTCATGTGACAGATCCTTCTAGTGGAGGAAGCAGGGTCGTTAGTTAAAGAGTGGAATTTAATTGGAGATGGAGCTGGATCCCCCCTCTGGGGATATTGGGAAGTGTATATAGTGCTACTGGGACCTGTAATAGTGTTACTGGGGGCTGTATACTGTGATTTCTGGGGGACTGTATACAGTGCTTACTGGGAGCTGATATAGTGATTGGGCTGGGGCAATCATGTATAACCCCCAGCAATACTGTTACAGCGCCCAGTAATCACGGTGTAAGTCCCCCAGCAATCACGATACACCCCCCAGCAAAACTGTATACAGCTGTCCAGTAATCACGGTTACAGTCCCCCAGTAATCACTTTATACAGCCGTATAACAGTGATTACTGGGGGACTGTAACACAGTGATTAGGGGGGAATGTACACAGTGATTACTGGGGGGCTGTACACAGTGATTACTGGGGGATGTACACAGTGATTCTGGGGGGGTAACAGTGATTGCTGGGGGGCTGTATACAGGCGGTCCCTACTTAAGGGCACCGACTTACAGACAACCCACAGTTACAGGACAGCCTCTGACCTCAAATGAAGTTTTCTGAATGCTTTACTATAGTCCCAGATTGCAATAATCAGCTGTAAGTGCTTATTGATAATCCTTGGTCCCATAACAGCAAAAAATGTTTGAACTCCAGTTGTCACTGGGGCCAACATTTTTGTCTGGATCGACAATTAAAAATATAGTTTCAACTTACATACATATTCAACTTGAACAAACCTCCGGACCCTATCTTGTACGCAACCGGGGACTGCCTGGATGTGATTGCTGGGCACCTGTATAGGTGGTTGCTGGGGGAGCTTTAAAAGTGGTTTGCGGGGAGCTGTATATAGTGGTGGGCTGGGGGGCTGTATATAGTGGTTTGGGGGGGTTGTATATAGTGGGTTGCTGGGGGAGCGTATTAAGGGTTGCTGGGGGAGGTGTTGTATAGGGATATGCTGGGGTTGATCTGTGCTGTGGGGGGCAGTATATAGCATCTGTTTCCTGTCTGGACCTACCTCGTAATGTACATAATAGACATTGGATAAACCCCCACATTAATAGAGACAGTGTGGCCAGTTAAAATAGAGAGCATTTAATATAATAGCGCCCTCCTCCCCATTAACACATAGCGACACCCGGCTATAGTCTCTTTTCGTGGGTATTTCGCGCAAAAAGACAATCTTATTGTCATACATTGAAACTGTCACCCTGTGTAACTCATGGTGACAAGTCCGTGCGACAGCTGTCGGACACGGACCAGGGACCTATCACAGCCTTCCCTGCCACAGAACTGTGATTGGTCAGGGAATCCAGCCTGACCAATCACTGTAAAGAGGGGGGGAGAGTGGTTCCGGGTTGATTCGTATTTCGTGACAGAAGTGTGGTCAGAGGTGTCATCCACACACCTCATTTGTAAGCCCTCTTCTTTTCTGCTTGTAAGCAGAAAAGAGGGCTTGAGGGTTTAGAGCTGAGGAGCTTGCATGAAGGGAATTTGGATTGAGCACCAGACTAGGGGTGCTAATGGGTTGGTGGGTGTGAATCATAGACGTTCATCGACACAGGTGAGTTCACATATAATAAAACATATTTTCGGAAAGCAATATGCTAGAAATATTACCCAGACATACAAGTGTTTTTTATGTAAATAGATTTAATGCCAATTATTATATTTCTAGCATATTGCTTACGAAAAATAGTTTATATATGTGAACTCACCGTGTCGATGATTCACCTTGGAGCACCCTCCCCTTCCGGTGCGCCATGCAGCGTCACTGATCCAAGTGATTTTAAGTGTTTACCACTAGACAGGTTAAAAAGATCATGACTAAGACGCACAAGCGTCGAAACGCGTCGATCGTTTAAGCTTTAACTTGTACTGTGTTCCTGAGATGCCAATAAAGATGAAGCTTTTATCTACATTTACCTGGGTGGCCTTTCATGAGTGCTGAAATACTACTTGCTTCTTGTGTTTTGGGACTTCACGGTGGTCTCATGGTATCGTGCACCAAGGCTACACCAAAGGACATAGGACCACACATTGTGGGGGTCAGCTGAACTTTTACCCGACGGGTTTTGTGTTTCACATTTTAAAGAAGTGACCCTAGTTTGCAAAATCCAGCAGTGGGTGCACAGATTGGTCATCAGACTGTCTGGGAGATGGCGTGATGACTTCAGCAAATATCGCCATGGTGCTCTCATTTACCCCAGGGATGCCCATTATGCTGATCGACTAGCCAGTAACGGCAAACATGGACAGAGGGGTGCAGTGAACCCTCCCCCCCCCCCGGCACTGAGGCGCTTTTTATGATCACTTTTAGAACATTTTTTATAAAGCGATTGATTAAAAAATGTACATTTTTTGGGTATTTTTTTTTACAGCATTTACCGGGTGGGTCGAGTTATGATTATGTTTATTTGTACAGATTGTTACCGACGTGGTGATACCAAGGGTTTTGTTGTGGTTAAGTGTTTTTTTTTACTTTATAGTTGGAATAGGTGAATTCACAAATACAGCTATACTGTGCAATACAGATGTATTGCACTGTGTAATGTAATACACTGAGGATGTGGAAGAGATTCATAGCCCCGGGGCTGGCACTGGCAGACAGCGGGCTGCCAGCGGAGGATTGGACCCCCTGCGGTAAGCGCGCGGGGAATACAATCCACATGAGATCTGATCCATTGCCTCAGTCATGTTTTTGTGGGCGTGTAAGGGGTTAACAACACACAGTGGGAGGAACCTCTGGTTGCGGGTGTTAGGAGGGTGTGTCACCGCAATAAGCAATTGACACCGTTCTGTTGGTGCCTAACATGAGGGAGCACTACTATACGCCATTATAGTATGGCATGTGTCGTTAAGTCACTTCCCTTGCCCATTAGAAGGGGTTTTAAAGACACTAGTCTGTTGCTTAATCCTTCCTCACTCATCCACACACCTCATTGAAGCCTCTTCTTTTCTGCTTGTAGAGAAAAGAGGGCTGGGGTTAGAGAGCTGAGGAGCTTGCATGAAGGGAATTTGGATTGACCACCAGACTAGACAAATTTTATTTTTCTTAAATGGATCCAACCCAAGTCAAGTAAGTTAAATACACAAATATTGTAATTAAAATGCTCAGAGAAAGGGTGCTAATGGGTTGGTGGGTGTGAATCATAGACGTCATCGACACAGGTGAGTTCAATATAATAAAACAATATTTTCGGAAAAGCAATATGCAGAAATATTACCCAGACATACAAGTGTTTTTTATGTAAATAGATTTAATGCCAATTATTATATTTCTAGCATATTGCTTACGAAAAATAGTTATATATGTGAACTCACCGTGTCGATGATTCACCTTGGAGCACCCTCCCCTTCCGGTGCGCCATGCAGCGTCACTGATCCAAGTGATTTTAAGTGTTACCACTAGACAGGTTAAAAAGATCATGACTAAGACGCACAAGCGTCGAAACGCGTCGATCGTTTAAGCTTTAACTTGTACTGTGTTCCTGAGATGCCAATAAAGATGAAGCTTTTATCTACATTTACCTGGGTGGCCTTTCATGAGTGCTGAAATACTACTTGCTTCTTGTGTTTTGGGACTTCACGGTGGTCTCATTGGTATCGTGCACCAAGGCTACACCAAAGGACATAGGACCACACATTGTGGGGGTCAGCTGAACTTTTACCCGACGGGTTTTGTGTTTCACATTTTAAAGAAGTGACCCTAGTTTGCAAAATCCAGCAGTGGGTGCACAGATTGGTCAATCAGACTGTCTGGGAGATGGCGTGATGACTTCAGCAAATATCGCCATATGTGTGCTCTCATTTACCCCAGGGATGCCCATTATGCTGATCGACTAGCCAGTAACGGCAAACATGGACAGAGGGGTGCAGTGAAACCCTCCCCCCCCCCCGGCACTGAGGCGCTTTTTATGATCACTTTTAGAACATTTTTTATAAAGCGATTGATTAAAAAATGTACATTTTTTTGGGTATTTTTTTTTACAGCATTTACCGGGTGGGTCGAGTTATGATTATGTTTATTGTACAGATTGTTACCGACGTGGTGATACCAAGGGTTTTGTTGTGGTTAAGTGTTTTTTTTTACTTTATAGTTGGAATAGGTAATTCACAAATACAGCTTATACTGTGCAATACAGATGTATTGCACTGTGTAATGTAATACACTGAGGATGTGGAAGAGATTCATAGCCCCGGGGCTGGCACTGGCAGACAGCGGGCTGCCAGCGGAGGATTGGACCCCCTGCGGTAAGCGCCGCGGGGAATACAATCCAATGAGATCTGATCCATTGCCTCAGTCATGTTTTTGTGGGCGTGTAAGGGGTTAACAACCACAGTGGGAGGAACCTCTGGTTGCGGGTGTTAGAGGGGTGTGTCACCGCAATAAGCAATTGACACCGTTCTGTATGGTGCCTAACATGAGGCGAGCACTACTATACGCCATTATAGTATGGCATGTGTCGTTAAGTCACTTCCCTTTGCCCATTCAGAAGGGGTTAAAGACACTAGTCTGTTGCTTAATCCTTCCTCACTCATCCACACACCTCATTTGTAAGCCCTCTTCTTTTCTGCTTGTAAGTAGAAAAGAGGGCTTGAGGGTTTAGAGCTGAGGAGCTTGCATGAAGGGAATTTGGATTGACCACCAGACTAGACAAATTTTATTTTTCTTAAATGGATCCAACCCAAGTCAAGTAAGTTAAATACACAAATATTGTAATTAAAATGCTCAGAGAAAGCACAAAGGCATATTTAAATTGTACATGTGATGGGTTTTAGAAACCTGTCTTTAGTGAATATTGGGTCCCTGGTGACACATTTCATTTAACACCATGGGATCCCCCATTCTTCTTTTTCCATAGAATTTGAGTAGTTTATTTAGCAAACTATTATGGAAGAAGGATATCACCCTGTTAAGACCAAGGCTTAACTGCTGATATCCAACCCATGGGAGTATTATCTGTCTGCTTAGCTCTGAAATATAAAATGTTTGTAATCAGTATGTAATCTGATATGTTTTTTTTAAAAAAATAATTTCATGAAAAAACCCTTAACTGCAGTTTTTACAGAAAGGAGAATAGACAGAATCCTAAGTGATGGACAACAGAGAAGTGGTCAATTGCAAGAATACCTTTCACAGCAGCTCTCGCACTGTCTCTCTGGCTCACTCTCAAATAGACTTGACAAAACAGTGCGTGAAGAGTTAAAGAAGTCAGTTCCTCCATGTAAGTAAAATATTACTCTTGTGTGTTTCAGTTTATCTAAAAAACAAATTTGAAAAAGTCAATACACAATGGGGCAGATTTATCAATCTGTCTGAAAGTCAGAATATTTCTAGTTGCCCATGGCAACCAATCTCAGTTCAGCTTTCATTTTAGCAGTGCTCTGGAATATAAGGGGAGCTGTGATTGGTTGCCATGGGCAACTATACATTTTCTGACTTTCAGACAGCTTGATCAATCTTCCCCTATGTGTGTCAATAATTTCTCAATGTCCCAATAATTCACCCTCAATGTACAAAATTCCGAAACTGATGTAGCAGTCCAATAAAATGACAAAAAATTAGTTTATTCAAACAATATTTAATTCCTTCTCAAAAGAAACAGTAAGGTTCCATAGATGAATAAACACATGAACTCTATTTTTTTCTAAATTTTTTAATCACATGATTACTACACAGAAATACCATGTAGACTGGTGATGCTGCATATCCAAATAATCACATACACAAAACGCACAAAAAAAGAACAAAAAAGAAACGCACACCAACATACAAATACGTTTTTCTATGTGTGTATATATATATATATATATATATTATAATGCAGTCCATGTATCAACAGTTTTTCTTCTGTGTCTACACCATTTTACCGTGAATATAGCTGTGTCCATGTTTTTTTCTTATTCTCTTAAAAAAAATCGTGGCTGGCTGCCTCTAGGGCACTACCATTGAGACCCTCATGTGACAGATGCTCCTCTAGTGGAGGAAGCAGGGTCGTTAGTTAAAGAGTGGTAATTTAATTGGAGATGGAGCTTGGATCCCCCCTCCTGTGATTATTGGGAAGCTGTATATAGTGCTTACTGGGACCTGTATATAGTGCTTACTGGGAGCTGTATACTGTGATTTCTGGGGGACTGTATACAGTGCTTACTGGGAGCTGTATATAGTGATTGCTGGGGCAATCACTGTATACAGCCCCCCAGCAATCACTGTATACAGCGCCCCAGTAATCACGGTGTACAGTCCCCCAGCAATCACTGTATACAGCCCCCCAGCAATCACTGTATACAGCTTCCCAGTAATCACGGTTACAGTCCCCCAGTAATCACTGTATACAGCCGTACACAGTGATTACTGGGGGACTGTACACAGTGATTACTGGGGGACTGTACACAGTGATTACTGGGGGGCTGTACACAGTGATTACTGGGGGGCTGTACACAGTGATTGCTGGGGGGCTGTACACAGTGATTGCTGGGGGGCTGTATACAGGCGGTCCCCTACTTAAGGGCACCCGACTTACAGACAACCCACAGTTACAGACAGATCCCTCTGACCTCAAGTGAAGTTTTCTGAATGCTTTACTATAGTCCCAGATTGCAATAATCAGCTGTAAGTTGCTTTATTGATAATCCTTGGTCCCATGACAGCAAAAAATGTTTGAAACTCCAGTTGTCACTGGGGCCAAACATTTTTTTGTCTGGATCGACAATTATAAAATATATAGTTTCAACTTACATACATATTCAACTTAAGAACAAACCTCCGGACCCTATCTTGTACGCAACCCGGGGACTGCCTGTATAGTGATTGCTGGGCACCTGTATATGGTGGTTGCTGGGGGAGCTTTATAAAGTGGTTGCTGGGGGAGCTGTATATAGTGGTTGCTGGGGGAGCTGTATATAGTGGTTGCTGGGGGAGTTGTATATAGTGGTTGCTGGGGGAGCTGTATATAAGGGTTGCTGGGGGAGGTGTATATAGTGATTGCTTGGGGGAGCTGTATCTATATACAGCTCCCCTAGCTGATTGCTGGGGGGCAGTATATAGCAATTGTTTTCCCTGTCTGGACTACATTCATATCCTGTAATGTACATAAAGACATTGAGATAAACCCCCACACTTAATAAGAGACAGTGCTGCCCAGTTAAAATTAGAGACATTTAATTATAAAGCGCCCTCCTCCCCATTAACACATTAGCGACACAAGGCGATATAGATCATCTTTTTCCGTGGGTATTTCGCGCAAAAAGACAATCTATATTGTCATACATTGAAACTGTCACCATGTGTAAACTCATGGTGACAAGTCCGTGACGACAGCTGTCACGGACATCGGACCAGGGACCTATCACAGCCTTCCTGCCGCGATAACTGTGATTGGTCAGGGAATCCAGCCTGACCAATCACTGTTAAAGAGGGAGGGGAGAGCTGGTTCCGGGTTGATTTGTATTTCGTGACAGAAGTGACAGGTCAGAGCCGTGAACCGAACTCTGTTACCCTCAGTGTGTCAAAAGTGCCCCTCACATCCAAATACTTCCCAAAACCCACTCCGAACCCTCCACACCCCTGTTCGATATCTGTAATTCGGGGTGACACTATCATTTTTATTTTTTTGGTGTGATTAGGGCTAGTGGTCAGGGTATACTGAATATAAATAGTGAGAGGTTAGCAATTAGGACTAGTAATTAGGGCAAGTAATTACAGGTAGTAATTAGGGCTGCTGAATATATATAGTAATTAGGGTAGTGATAGGGTTGAATATATATAGTGATTAGGGTTAGTGGTTAGGGATATTATATTATATATATATTATATATATATATATATATATAATTAATATTAATATATTATACTGAATACACAAAAGCCATCAGTGTACTGACATTTCAGTTACTGTTTTGTTTTATCATAAAATTTAAAAAATACTAAAAAACTAAACAAAAAAAAATATATAGTTTCTAGTTTTATAGATATAGTATCAGTTTAGTACTGTAGGTGTGTACCCCTACCATACTAAACTGTATTACATATACTTACACCTACACAGATCTTCAATGTTTGTATCCCTTCCTGTGCTGACATTTCAGTTACTGTTTTTTGTTTTATCATAAAATTAGAAAAAATACTAAAAAAAATATATAGTTTCTAGTTTATAGATATAGTATCAGTTTAGTACTGTAGGGGTACATTATTACATATACTTACACCTACACAGATCTTCAGCGTTTGTATCCCTTCCTGTGTTTCAGGACGGGACGTTTCAGTTAGTTTTTGTTTTGTCATAAAATTAAAAAAAACTATTAAAAAAAATACTAAAAAACTAAAAAAAATTACAAAAAATATAGTTTTAGCATGGCTAAACGGGTGTATTATGGGATGAGGCCTATGCCTACATGTGTTCAGATACAGACACTGCAAGTGATGAAGAAAACTTTCTAATGTCCTCTAGTGACAGTGATGAACCCTCACAAAGGCGCAGTAGGCAGAGATAAAGAGCAGTCAAGTGACCCAGTGGGAGCCCCAAATAT
Source organism: Engystomops pustulosus (assembly GCA_019512145.1). NCBI lineage: Eukaryota > Metazoa > Chordata > Amphibia > Anura > Leptodactylidae > Engystomops > Engystomops pustulosus. Next base: position 141,229 of record WNYA01000055.1, read on the forward strand.
GTTTTCTCCCCAAATTCCCGCATTCAGTTTCAACCCAGGAATAAATATTTTACAGAGGGGTACAAGGAACTTGATTTAAAAAAAAACATATTACAGAGGAATTTGTAGACCTAATGGTTAATAGAGACAAATCTGTATGCAGAACAGTTTCTGGACGGTCATCCCAATTTATTATGCTAGAAGCCAGTGTGTGGTACCCCACTAATGCCACAGATTTAAAAAAATTTTTTGGGGGTTAATAATATGGACTTGTTAAAAAGCCTAGCATCCGATCATGTTGGTCCAGTGATGTTTTATACCACACACCAATGTACAGCGACCATAATAGTCAGTGTCCTGCTGCTGGTGACCATGCCCAAGACCGATGGTACCAAATTAGGCCAGTAATGACTCATTTTAATGAGAAATTTAGGAGGCTTACACCCCACAAAAAAATATAGCCATCGACAAGTCACTTGTAATTTTTAGAGGTAGGCTTAAATTTCGGCATATTTGCCAAGCAAAAGAGCTAGATACGGGATCAAAGTTTACAAGCTCTGGAAAATGAAAGCGGATACACCTACAAATTCCATATCTATGTGGGAAAGGACTCCCGATATCTGTGTACCTGAGTGCCCCCCCCCCAAAAAAAAAACTTTTACATAGATAATTTCTATACAAGTGTCCCTCTTTTCAGAGCCTCCTTGAAAAAGGAACAGTGGCCGTGGAACAATAAGGAGGAATCAAAGAGGCCTCCCAAAAATCTATCGGACCTTAGATTAAGTCTTAGTCAGAGTAACATCATGCTGACAAAATATAAGGACAAGAGAGATGTGCTTGTCCTCGCATCTATCCATGCAGATTACAGCACCCCTGTCTCTGTTAGAGGAATCAATGCCACAGTCCTCAAGCTAGTCTGCATACAGGAGTACAGCCAACACATGGGGGGGTTGATTTAGCCGATCAAATGCTACAGCCATTTGCATATAGTGCAAACTGCATTGTATAATTCTCTTATCATTTACTGCAAGAACCGGCAACAAGTAACCTACTTGGCATACCAAGAAAAGTAATAAGCAATTACTATTCCGAGAGGGTGAAGAGGGTGCGAGCACATCCCATACTAATCACGCCAGCAGAATTGTGCCGGGACAACATTTCCCTCTGAGATCCTTCCACCCCCACACACAGAATAGAAAAAGACGGCCTTACAAAAAATGCATATATTGATACGGTTATCAATGCGACACTCACTTACCCAGATAAGCCCGGATTGTGCATCAAAGAATGTTCTCGCGCTTACCACTACATCCCCAGAGTCGTCTTAAATGAAAGGTGTGACTTTCAGGAAAGGAAAATTTACCACACTCAGATCCAAATGGGCCGTTGGCACTCTATTCTGGCCCTGCTATATGCCTATAAAGCAGTTTACACCCACATGTGGGGGGTATTTCCATGCTCAGGAGGAATGTGACTAAAAATGGGGTGTGTGTGTTTTTTCTACAACCCATTGAAAATGTACATTTTGGGTAAATCAATATTTCCCCTCACCACGACAAGCACCCAATAGAGGAGGGATCCGCCTCCAGGACAGGAAATCCAAACTTAAAAGGTGCGTACGCCCATCTCCTCATGGTTTCCTTCATTGTGATGACTCGGACTCAAGCCACGAGCAGTCGTCGGAAGTCGAGAGGAGGACAGGTCACGCAGGCCGTTGTTCCCAATGAAGATACCGACCATCTTTATAAAACTAGTGAGAGCAACTATGGAGTTGGAGGAAGAGAGAGAAACGTCGGTCACGGACGTCATGTTCCAGGGGCAAGGGGAAAGGAAGAAAAGTTTTCTCCCCATTCATGAAAATATTTCTTCCTTATCAAGGCGGAATGGAAGAAATCAGACAAAAAGGTGTTTGTCCCCAGAGAGTGATGAAAGGAAGTATCCTTTTCCAGAAAATGAGACGGAGATATGGGATAAGGCGCCGAAAGTGGATGTTGTGTTTCAAAGGTTTCCAGGAAAAAGCGCTCTCCCAGTTGAAGATTCGGACAAGAAGGCAGATAGCTTTCTGAGACACTCCTGGGAGGCTGCCACAGGCACGTTTAAGCCTAATATTGCTGAAAACGTGCGTCTCCAGGTCATTATTTGTATGGCTTTCCCACGCTGGAGGAGAAAATTAAGACAGGTGTGTCAAGATCACATAGGATTTCAGAGGTCACCACTGCCGCAGAAGGCCTCAGCCGCCTTAGCGGATGCCTCGGTGGACGCTCTTCGGTTGTCAGCAAGGTCAGCGGCTTTATCAAATTCAGCTAGAAGGGCTTATGGCTAAAGAATTGGGCAGGGGACTAGCGTAAAAACCATTTATGCAGTATCCCTTGTGAGGAGAGTTCCTGTTTGGTCGGCTCTAGATAACATCTTAGAGAAAGCAGCGGACAGAAAAAAGGGATTCCCCAGTACAAGGAGGTTTAGATCTCCCAGCGATCCGGAGATAAAAAGGAGGGATGGCAATCCTCTAGAAAATCTAGAGGCTTCATGTTCTCTGACCTCAGGACTCCAGTAAACGCCAAGGTCAGCAATGATGGCAGGGGACCTGTGGGAGGAAGACTTTCTTGATCAAGGAGGAGTGGAGGAAGATCACAGGGAGCAATGGATCAAGGGAATTATCCAGGATGGCCTAAAGTTACCTTTCCTATCCCCCCCCCCCCCACCTCCCCCAACAAGTTTCAGGATAACATCTGTGTCCGGACAATAGCAAAACAGGCTCTGAAAGCGGAGGTGAGGTCCTTGTTGGAAAAAGAGGTGCTCAGCCAGGTGCCATTCAGGAACAGGGAACAGGATTTACTCAACCCTGTTCTTGTAAAGAAGCCAGATGGCTCCCTCCGTACCATCATAAATCTAAAACCATTGAATCGCTACCTGCGGGTAGACAGGTTCAAGATGGAGTCCAAAAGTCAACAGTAAACTTACTTTTCAGGATTGTTATATGGCCTCATAGATCTGGCGGATGCATACTACCAGTCCCTATTCACCAAGACAGTCAGAGATACCTGAGAGTGGCAGGTAGTATTGGATGGCAGTATAAAACACCTTCAGTTCAGAGCACTACCCTTTGGAGTCGCTATAGCTCCAAGAGTCTTCACGAAGTGGTATCGAGTGGGAGCCTACATAAGGAAACATGAAGGCACCTTTGTGCCATACCTCGACTACTTTCTACTATAGCAAGTCAGTGGAGGAATTGGAGATCCGATAAGGGTGGTGTGCTAGAAAATTTACATCGCTTAGGTTGGATGGTGAATCTGAAGAAATCCTCCCTTATACCTGCCAAGTCAAAGATCTTTCTCCCCTTTATCCCCTACGATAAGAGAGACTATGAGGATTCTGGGTCTCTTCACGGCAGCAATCCCAGCAGTACCTTGGGCAATGTTTCATGCAAGACCTTTACAACTCTCATTTGAAGAACTGGAACGGGAACCAATCCAGTTAGACTGCAGGATCAGCTTCTCAGAAGATTTTAGAATCTCTGGGATGGTGGTTAAAGGAAGAGAACTCCAAGTAGGCAAACCATGGAGAGAGGAGAATACCCTATCTATGGTCACGGATGGTAAGTTCTGGGGTTGGGGAGACCAGGTAAAGGACCTCCTGTTCCAGGGGACATGGGGCGAAGAGTCCAAAGGATGTCTTCAAATTACAGAGAGTTAGAGGCCATCCTAGAAGCGTATCAAACAATCTTGCCAGTAATTCGGGGGACAGACCCGAAGTTGCTTCAGACAATGTGACGGCAGTGGGCATTTGTGAATCCCAAGGAGGGGACAGCAGGAGCGAGCCTCTAAACGAATCTTGCGGATCAGATCTTCGGGCGGCAGAGACCAATTTAAGATCAGTGTCGTCAATACACTAAGAGGCAAGGACAATCTGAGACGGACTTCCTAAGACGTCATCTTTGCGACAGGGGGAATGGTCGCCTGAATCGGAATGTGTTCTCCAAAATAACCAAACTCTGGGGCCAACCAGAGACGATCTGTTCGCCACAAGGAGAACAGACAGGTCAGGCTTTTCTGCTCCTAGACCGAGGGATCAAACCGTGAGTCTGGATGCTTTCTCGATAAGATGGACTTCAGCCTCTCGTATGCATTCACACTCTGTCTGTCCTCCGAGAGTTCTAAAGAGGATAAGTCAAGATCAGCCAGAGTCATTCCTATAGCCCCTTTTGGCCCAGGGGCATGGTTCTCGATACTGAGGGGAGCTATCGGTGTCAGATCCTTGGATCCTTCCAGAGAGAAACGATCTCCTCTCCCAGGGCCCAGTCTTCCACCCACAGATTGCAAATCTCCATCTGACGGCCTCGAATTTGAGAGGCGCATCTTGAGAGAGAGAAAGGTCTCTCAGATAAGGTAATTACAACCCTGCAAAAGAGTAGGAAGGTAGTTACCTCTAAGATTGTTTGGGGTCTGGAGAGTGTGTTTCAGTTCTGCAGTCCAGAGAAGATAGATTAGTCATCCAAATGTGGCTAAGATACTAGATTTTCTGCAGGCAGGCCTAGATAAAGGCTTAAAGCCGGCCACACTTAAAGTGCAGATTTCGGCCCTTAGTCTCTGTTCGAGTCTCTTAGCTTTTATCCCTGGATAGCCCGGTTCATAAAGGCAGCATCTTGTATGACCCATTTAGCAGATGTACGGTGTCCCTGGGACCTCAATCTGGTCTTAAATTTCTACTAAAAGACCCTTGAGCCCTTAGAGTCAGTCCGTTAAAGTGGTTAACTCTTAAGGTAGTGTTCTTGGTAGCAATCACTTAGCTAGTAGAGTGGAGAGATCTTGGTCTATCCTGTAAGGCACCTTTCCTTAGAGTGTTAGAGACAACGTGGTGGTACTTATGACTGACCCGGCTTTTTTACTAAATTAGTTTCAGGTTCATACACTCACCGCCACTTTATTAGGTACACCTGTCCAACTGCTCGTTAAACACTAATTTTAATCAGCCAATCACATGGCGCAACTCAGTGCATTTAGGCATGTAAGACATGGTCAAGACAATCTCCTGCAGTTCAACCGAGCATCAGTATGGGAAGAAAGGTGATTTGAGGCCTTTGAACGTGGCATGGTTGTTGGTGCCAAAGGGCTGGTCCAAGTATTTCAGAAACTGCTGATCTACTGGGATTTTCACGCACAACCATCTTAGGGTTTACAGAGAATGGTCCGAAAAAAGAAAAAACATCCAGTGAGCGGCAGTTTGTGGCTGGACATGCCTTGTTGATGTCAGGGTCAGAGGAGAATGGGCAGACTGGTTCGAGCTGATTAGAAAGGCAAACAGTGACTCAAATTGCCACCCGTTACAACAAGGTAGGCAGGGAGCATCTCTGAAAGCACAGTAGGTCGAACTTGAGGGCAGATGGGCTACAGCAGCAGAAGACCACACCGGGTGCCAACTCCTTTCAGCTCAAGAACAGGAAAAATGACGACTAAATTTGCACAAGATCATCGAAATTGGACAGTTTAGAAGATTGGAAAAACGTTGCCTGGTCTGATGAGTAGGGTCGAATTGGCTCACAACATGAAAAGCATGGGTCCATCTGCCTGTATCAACGGTTCAGGCTGTGGAGGTGGTTGTCCATGGTGTGGGGAATATTTTCTTGGCCACTCTTTGGGCTCCCTTGGTACCAATTGAGATCGTTAGCAACACCAAAGCCTACGAGTATTGTTGCTGACCATGTCCATCCCTTATGACCACATGTACCCAACATCTGTGGCTACTTTCAGCAGATAATGCGCCATGTCATAAAGTCTGGGAATCATCTCAGACTGGTTGCTTGAACATGACAAGAGTTCATCTGTACCAAATGGCCTCCACAGTCACCAGATCTCATCCAATAGAGCATCTTGGATGGGGTGGAAATCGGAGATTCGCATATCGGAGTGTGTGCAGCCGGACAAATCTCCGGCACTGTGTGATGCCATCATGTCAATAGGGACCAATCTTTGAGGAATGCTTCCAGCATTTGTTGAATATATGCACACGATAGAAGTTGTTCGTGGTTTTTTGTCCTTTTGGAGGCAAGAATAAAGTGAAAGAGCCTCAGCTATGGTTATGCCAGGTGGATCAGGCAGACTATAAGCTCAGCTTATTGTGCAGCAGGGCAGCCGGATACCAGAAGGACTAAAAAGCCCATTCTACCAGAGCAGTTCTTCTTCATGGGCAGAAATAGAGAGGTATCCTTTAACCAGATTTGTCAGGCTGCCACTTGGCCCTCTCCCCACACTTCTATAGGCACTATAGATTGAATGTAGCAGGTGCACGGAGCGTTTTTTTGGGGGCAGAGAGATTCTTTCTTCGGTGATCCCTCCCTAATTTTCTACTAAGTTATTCTTCTGGTTGGGTGCTGGTAGTGGTAAGAGGGGGAACGGGTATTACTCACCGGTAATTGGTGTTCCTTTGAACACATGACATGGCACCCTGGTTATTCCCACCCTTGCTAGATTTCTTTTCTCGCTATCACAATTGGGTGTTCAGTGTGTAGTGTGTTGTGTGTGTCACAGTGGGTGTGAGATAAATCATTGGAAGATGATTGAAGGATACAGCGTGGTCAGAAAATGTCCCGGAGGCGGATCCCTCTCTCTGGTTGGGTGGTGCTGTCGTGGTTCAAGGAAAACCCATTACCTGTGAGTAATTACCAAGGATTTCGTGAAAAAATTTAGTTTTTTCACAGTTTTACTCCATATCTTCTGTAATTCTGTAAAACACAGAGGGGGGTAGAAAAAGTCAATATACCTCCTAATAAATCCTTCGGGGTGTAGTTTCCAAAATGGGGTCACTTGTTGGGGGTTTTTAACTGTTGTCCCCAGAGTCTTTGTAAATGAAAGGTTGGGTGCGCTAAAACTTTCAGGAAAATTACCCACTCATCGAGCCCAATGGTGCTCATTGGCGCTCTGTTTTGTGCCCTGCTTCTATGACCTCAAATGCAGTTTACACCCAGCATGTGCGGGGTATTTCAATGCTCAGGAGGAATGTGCAATAAATGCGGGGTGTGTTTTTCCTACAACCCATTGTAAAATTTGTACATTTTTGCCCTAAATCAAGAAATTAGTGAAAAAAATTATTTTTCAAAATTTTACTTCCATATTATTTCATTTTTGTGAAACACAGAGGCGGGTGTTAGAAAAGACCATTTATACCTAATAAATTCCTTCAGGGAGTGTAGTTTAAAATGGGGTACTTGTGGGGTTTTAAATGTTCTTATTCCCCAGAGTCTTTGTTATTGAATGATGGTGCCTAACACTGTTTCAGGAAAATTCTACCCACTCATAAACAGTACTTGCTCTGTTCTGTGCCTGATTTATGCCCTAAAGCAGTTTACACCCACATGGGGGGTAATTCCGTGCTCACGAAAGAATTGTGGGGTGTGTGTTTTTCCTACAACACCATGTATTTAATTTTGACAATTTTACTAATACGATGCTTGTGAAACACTTCAAAGGCGGTTAAAAACTTTAAAAGGGTTTTGAAAAGCTGGATGGGGGCATTTCTGCAATTGTGGTGGTTTACTATGCAAAGTCTTTTAAAAACCTCTTTCTTAATTGCAATAGTCCATAAACACGGTTTCCAAATTTAGAATGTTTACAAAGTGATTACAATATAAGAAAGAGCTATGGTAACTTCTATTTAATTAATAATTTGGATGGTTAAGATTGTCTGTCTGGAAAAAAAACATGTTTAAATTAAGAAAATTCAGATTTCTTTAATTTTTTGACTATATTTCCCTTTTAATAAAAAACCATAAATATAACAACTAACAGTTACCCACTGACATAATAAAGCACAGTGTGTCATGTAAAAACATAATCTCAAAATAACATAGATAAGTTAATGTGTTCTGAATGTTACTATCAACAAATGATACATATAAGGTCTGAAATATAGGCTTGTGTCCTGAAGGCCATTTAGGACTGAGTCCATTATGTGTTAAAAAGTGCCCCAATAGGGTGTGGCTTACCTATGGAGGCGAACAGACGTACCGCTCACTAGCTCCTGCTCGTTATGGGCCCCACGGTACCGCAAGCGTCACCCAGCACTCGGCTACGATGGTCATGGGTCCAAAGAAGAGGGGAAAAACCCCCCGATCCCTGCCACCGACCCCTGCCCGGGCCCGCTACAAGGGAGAATTCCCGGTTCCTTACCTCGGCAGCGGAGACTCCAGTGAAGACAAAGATGGCGGCGGCCAGACAAGAGCCCCCGATCCCCGCGAACCGGAGCTCAGGCAGATCCCCCGAGCATCCAGTGCCCCCTCGTCGCTGCCAGGACGCTCCGCCTCCCGACACGGGCGCTCGGCCACGTGACAACCCTAAACATGGCTGACTGAACTGTGGCGTGGCTGCCGCCAGAGCGCTCCGCGCTGAAGAAGGAAAGGCGGCAGCTGGGAGTGGAGAGAAAGCGGACGGCCCGCGGCCATGCAACACACACAGCCACCACACAATGGAGATCAACACCTGTGATAGGATGAGGGGAGCAGGACGCAGGCCGAGGGCCAAAGGACATCTTAGGTAGCCAGCCCTCTCATTGCTTACAGTCCCAGACCCTGGGCTAGGGGAAAGCAATACCGTCCAGTCTCAGACGCCTTCTGCCCCTACACAGCCCAGGATCACCCCGGGGCGCTATATAAAGGTTGGTGGCGGGGGAGAGGTCCACCGGACTGCCTCCCCAGCCGGCTCAAGGGTACTAGGGGACCAGTCCCAAAGCCTGCTGTCTCCTCTTCCCCACTACGGGGAGCCTTGGGGTAACCAACCCGGGGGTAACCTCCTTCCCAATGCTGACCTTTCCCGGGGGGGTCAAGTTGGACTGTCGGCCCCCCCTTCCAGGACATTGATGCTGGGCCCCTGTAAGTGCTCAGCAGCTCCCGCATACGCGTGGCCCCTCCCGGCTCTCAACTAGCCCAGATCCACGGATAGTGCCCTATCCTTCAGCCATGCAAGATGGCCTCTGCAGCCCTCCCCTAATTCCTTACTTCCACCATCCGGACCCACTCATGACAGGGAGCAGTGCATCTCAAACCCCATATCTTACATTCCCCGCCCTATCCCCAAGGGTATTTGTAGCCTCCCAGACACACCGGAGAGAAACACATCACCGATCCATCTCGCCTTCAGCCTGAGGGCGCAAGGAACCTCCCCACCCATAGCGAGTGTTTTCCGCCACCTGAAGCTCACCAGCCATTCTTGACCGTGCCCCAAGGCCTGGAGGGATCCATAGCGGGAGACTTGAGTCTACTTCGTTAAGTGCGCACTTATTGAAGGCCATACCAACAAGGAGGATATGGAGTGCTTATGTGTCTCGGCCTCGATCAGTCCTACAGGTGCATGAGGATAACGGTTTGTTGTTGCTACGGAGGAGAAGTCCAACAAATACAGGCCAGAACGCTGCGTGAAAATACACAGGCCACCATACAGGCACAAGTGAGACAACCAGCAAGCGAACCCTTGCCGCTCCAATCCTTCAACTCCAACACAGCTCCACTGAACAGCCTAGCCGACAGCAGGGAGGAACAGGGGCAGAAGGAAAATATCCGCAATCCGGGGCTCACGAAAGAATCAGAGACAGCTTATTTAGAGCATCCGCCTTCTCTTTATGAAGGTCCTGGAAGTAGTACCAGGCGATTCCTCCAGTGGAGCTTGATCAAGCTCACCGCATTACAGCTCTCCCCTCCCAACGAACCCCGTTCGGGATGTCATATTGCGCGGGTACAACAGTAACAAGTGAAAGAAGCCATCATATCAGGCAAGGCTAGCAGAACATTTCTATTCAAGAAACCCCCAGGTACAACTTTTTGCCTGACCCATCTCTCGATGACCTTTCAAACGAAAAGCTCCCGCCCGGTCCTGAAGCCTGTACTGCAACGTAAATCCCCTACTGGGGTTTCCCGTTCCTCCCAAGTGAGGGAGGAGGACACCACCTTCATCCATCTGTCATCCTAAAGACCATCTCCCAGGGTTATGGTTTTAGCGGCGCCCCGTAAATACCATCCCGGGCCGGTTTGGATCGGCCTCGTCCCAGTGCCCCCTGTGGGAAGGTGACAGAGGATGAACGCGGAGCGGCAACGAAGAGAAGCGGGAAGATGTCGGTCCCAGTAAAGCTTTTAAGGTATGTAGATCACAGGCCGGCGATAGCAACTAATAGGGAACTCTCCATATGTATCCTTTGTCATTTTGTGAAGACTCTATCCCGTGGACATTTCTAAAATCCATAGTTTGCACGTTGTATACATATAGGAATTAGTGCTGGGTTGACGCCAGTTGTCTGTTCTTCCAGTAACTTCTTCTTTCTTTCGAGGTACAGGGGCCCTAGACACGGGCCCCTTTGTAGTAGATCCAGCCATGAGGGAGCGTATTCGGTGGTCGTATAAAGCGTTATATTCCCTCGACTATGTGACAGGGTTGGCGTTTGAACCATTAGCTCTATGTGTCTTGTGTTGTATGTCAACACCCCCCCCCCCACTCCCTCCTTTTTTTTTAGCTGTTTGCTCCCCCTATTCTTATCCAATACCTTACCCTCCATCTCCCTTCTATTTGCTTTGGCCCCTCGGGAGACCCATACCCCCCCCGCCTTCCCACTCCAGAGTACACAAGGCAGCCAACATCCTGCACATGGGGCTATAAAGCTGGGTTCCCTGAACGCCGCAGGGGTCTAATACTCCCCAAAAACGTTCCAAATACTGTTATGGCATGCATAAGCAAGGCGTTAGATTTTATTTCTTCAGGAGACGCACATCAAATACCCGGTCACACCCCCACTGCTTAGAGATGTTATTTCAAGACCTGGTAACAGTCTCAACCAGAGTGTCACACTCTAAAGGAGGTCCATCGCAATCAATCGCTCACTCCCGCATGTGGTCCTTCGAGGAAGGGACAAAACCAGGTAGATAGCTTTCTTAAACTCCTGATCCACATGCCAACAACATTCACTTTCTCGTATAGAATTGGTCTGGCCTTGCCTTGTTCATGATGGCTACCGAAATCTCTCCCTGTGCGGCATGTAGGCGAATATTATCAACTCGTCAGGTTCTCGGGAGGGGGAGGTAAAGTTGGGGGGGGACTTTAACTTACCGTAGACGGCCAGTTTGACAATCTAGGGAGAGTCAAGCCCATTCATCACACTGGGGAACCCTAAGAGGGGACTTCAGGGTTACAGTTAGTGGACTATATGGCGAATACTCCACAAAAGACAGAGATTCCACATCTTTCCCCGGCCCACAACTGATACAGCCGCATTGACTTCTTCCTTCTTCAGCACAGGGGCTTAGCCTGGGAGCCGTCCGCATCAATTAGAAACATAGTATTGTCGGATCATTGCCCCGATCATCTATCGCTGGCGATACCCACTCCTCTATCCCGCCAGGGGCTTGGCACCTTAACGACTCTACTCAAGGATGCTCTTGCACACAAGACATAAAAGACACGGTGACTACCTTCATGCGGACACACGATCTTTCTCCCACATTTGCTACGAGAGTGAAGTGGGAAGCACTTAAATGTGTTAGATTAGAGCCGGTTTATAGATCACAGAAGGTAGACTAAAAAGGGAGAACTCTGCTAAACTGATCCTCCCTGCTCCAACAATTAAACTCTCTAGAAAAGAGACACAAAAACTATTCAAATCCCGGAGGAGACTAAGCGTTAGAATTGGTTTTAGTCCGACGCCGCAACCGGACCCTACTAGACCAAAAGAAATCCATGGCCAACTACTTACTTTTAGGTAGACTTTATGAACGGTCCAATAATCGTATGACGGTGAGACCTTTGGGCCCATCGTTACACCCCGAGAGAGAGCACATCCCATGATCCCGCGTATTACATCCCGAAAGGTATTAATTCATAATCGGTCGATCATCAGCGGGACGTAGGAGCACCATACTACTCCCCGGCTTATACAACATCAAAGGAAAAACCTCGTGTTTTCTATAGGTCAAATCTATCACTTGTGAGATGATCCCTTGTGACCGCATAAAGGCTGACATCTTGCGAAGAAACTCCGCTCCCAAGCTGGAAGCAAAGGTGCGTAGATTGGTGATAGGATTAGAATTAGAGTTCTCCTGAGACAGAGATCTCTGAGGCATCTTATTATAGAAACCCTTGGGTGTTACAAGTTGTGTGACCATGATGGTTTCACACACGGCCCTTTACCAAAATTTTCAGGGACACGCGTAGCCCCCCTTATGTACAAGATTTTTCAACGGCCATATCCACCATCCAGGTCTCACACCTCAGTCGCTAGTAGAAGCCAAACATTAGCGTCCTTGTTGAAGCCAGGGAAAGACCCATATCAACTGCAGTTACAGGCTTTATATCTTCGTCTGAACTGTGATCCTGAAGTGTTTCTCAAGACATTGGAATAGGGACCCCTATGAACCACCTATCCCTAACGGAATCCATACCAGGTGGGGTTCTGAGGCGGCCAGGTGAGGGCTAGGAGATAAACCTAAAATAAAACAATATTTTCCTCTAATAGCGCATACCTTCTCCTTTGTTACACGCCTTATCTCGCTCCTCCATGCCTCTGCAATAGACGCAGAGGACCACATCTTTGAACAGAAAGTGCTTTCGATTCACTCGGCCGATACCTCTTTAAGGTCCTTGTCAGCAAGCAACTTACACAGCTGGGAATTAAGTACAAGTTACATTCTTGGGGAGATCCTAACGCTTCTACAACCTGCCCACAGCCAGGGTTAGAATAGCGCCTCTTAATGGCGGCCTTTTCTCCCCACCCATCGCAATCCGTAAAGCCTTGATACGTCATAGCGGTTGCCCCCTATGCCACCGCTGTTGTATACATTAATCGTCATAGAAATCGGGGCTGTGTGCCATCCTGGAATAAACCCAGTATCCCTACGTTGGCAATACAAGTAGGCAAGACCGACAGTCATAAGACGCGCTGTTTGCAGACGACATTCATGCGTATGTGGCTGCAGACAACACATACGAATATCATTCCCCTCACTGATCACGACGGAGAGGTTATGGCCACACAAGTGAGCAATTTGAAAATACTACACATACGGTACCAATCGGAAGCATCTTGAACGTGTTCACTGCCATCTCGAGTTCAGTTCTTGTAAGGACGCCTTCCGGCACACAGATGCAAACGTACTACTTAGCATAAGGGTTCCCAGTTGATCCAGCAAAAACTACACTCTTTTTGAAACACCTTCCACTCCTGGAACGTACCAATGAAAAGCATTTCCTCTTAGATAAAAAATACCTGTCTTGGTTTGGCGGATCAACAACATTAAAATGATATTTACCACGCGTTCCTCGACCCTGTCAAGGGAGGTACCAATCCAGCCACACGTTCCTTCTTTAAATACATTCGCCCAGATCTGATTCGTTTCGTCGGGGCTCAGCACATCCGAGGATTGGCTGGAGATTTCTTATGCGCACCAAAAATAGCAGGGTGGGGTGTGACTGCCGGACCTCAGACCAAAAACCAGGCGCTCCATGCGTGAGACTATTAGAATGGCACACATCACATACCTCGAAACGTGGGTCCGGATTTAGAGCAATATGCTATACGATCCCATTACGATTACTCCCTTGGGTATGCTTTCCGACAAATAGACTTGGAACAGCAGAACCTTTTTTCCATCACAGAACTGAAACTATGGATTCCCTCCTAACAGGAAAAAAATCTTATCTAGACCCCAACACCCACTGACACCCCCTATTTCGGACATCCAGACTTCCCACCCGCCTGCTCTAGATCCATTTTCTGGGCCGATTCGGCCCAGTTAAAATTAGAGACATTTAATTATAAAGCGCCCTCCTCCCCATTAACACATTAGCGACACAAGGCGATATAGATCATCTTTTTCCGTGGGTATTTCGCGCAAAAAGACAATCTATATTGTCATACATTGAAACTGTCACCATGTGTAAACAAGACAATCTATATTGTCATACATTGAAACTGTCACCATGTGTAAACTCATGGTGACAAGTCCGTGACTACAGCTGTCACGGACATCGGACCAGGGACCTATCACAGCCTTCCCTGCCCGACGATAACTGTGATTGGTCAGGGAATCCAGCCTGACCAATCACTGTTAAAGAGGGAGGGGAGAGCTGGTTCCCGGGTCTGATTCTGTATTTCGTGACAGAAGTGACAGGATCAGAGCCGTGAACCGAAGCTCTGTACCCTCAGTGTGTCAAAAGTGCCCCCTCACATCCAAATACTTCCCAAAACCCACTCCGACCCCTCCACACCCCTGTTCGATATCTTAATTCGGTGTGACAACTATCATTTTTATTTTTTTTTTGTGTGATTAGGGCTAGTGGTCAGGGCTACTGAATATAAATAGTGATTAGGGTTAGCAATTAGGACTAGTAATTAGGGCAAGTAATTACAGGTAGTAATTAGGGCTGCTGAATCCCATCTACGGATAGGGAAAGAGAATTTAATAAATTGGATGTTAAAAGGGCCATTGAAATTTATTTAGCCAGGACTGAAGATTGGAGAAATTCTGACAGTCTTTTTGTCCTTTTTGGAGGCAAGAATAAAGGGAAAAGAGCCTCAGCTATGGTTATAGCCAGGTGGATCAGGCAGACTATAAGCTCAGCTTATGTGGCAGCAGGGCAGCCGATACCAGAAGGACTAAAAGCCCATTCTACCAGAGCAGTCTCTTCTTCATGGGCAGAAATTAGAGAGGTATCCTTTAACCAGATTTGTCAGGCTGCCACTTGGCCCTCTCCTCACACTTTCTATAGGCACTATAGATTGAATGTAGCAGGTGCACAGGAGCGTTTTTTTTGGGGGCGAAGAGTTCTTTCTTCGGTGATCCCTCCCTAATTTTCTACTAAGTTATTCTCTCTGGTTGGGTGCTGTCGTGGTAAGAGGGGGAAACGGTAATTACTCACCGGTAATTGTGTTTCCTTGAACCACGACAGCACCCTGGTTATTCCCACCCTTGTAGATTTCTTTTCTCTCTACTCACACTTGGGTGTTTAGTGTTATGTGTGTGTCACAGTGGTGTGAGATAAATTCATTGGAAGATATGCTGAATGGATACGGTGGTCAGAAATGTCCCTGGAGGTGGATCCCTCTCTCTGGTTGGGTGCTGTCGTGGTTCAAGGAAACACCATTACCTGTGAGTAATTACCGGATTTCGTGAAAAATTTAGTTTTTTCAAAGTTTTACTTCCATATCTTCTTAATTTCTGTAAAACACAGAGGGGGTAGAAAAAGTCAATATACCTCCTAATAAATTCCTTCAGGGGTGTAGTTTCCAAAATGGGGTCACTTGTTGGGGTTTTTAACTGTTTCCGTTCCCCAGAGTCTTTGTAAATGAAAGGTGGTGGCATAAAACTTTCAGGAAAATTTACCCACTCGTAGCCAAATGGTGCTCATTGGCGCTCTGTTTTGTGCCCTGCTTTATGCCCTAAATGCAGTTTACACCCATATGTGGGGTATTTCCATGCTCAGGAGGAATTGTGCAATAAAATGGGTGTGTGTTTTTTCCCACAACCCATTGTAAATTTGTACATTTTTGGCCTAAATCAATAAATTAGTGAAAAAAATTATTTTTCAAAATTTTACTTCCACATTATTTTCATTTTTGTGAAACACAGAGGCGGTAGAAAAGACCATTTATACCCTTAATAAATTCCTTCAGGGATGTAGTTTTCAAAATGGGGTCACTTGTTGGGGTTTTTAAATGTTCTTATTCCCCAGAGTCTTTGTAATTGAATGATGGTGGCCTAACACTGTTTCAGGAAAATCTACCCACTCATAACAGTACTTGCTCTGTTCTGTGCCCTGCTTTATGCCCTAAAAGCAGTTTACACCCACATGTGGGGTAATTCCGTGCTCACGAAGAATTGTGGGGTGTGTGTTTTTTCCTACAACCCACTGTATTTAATTTTCACAATTTTACTAATACGATGCTTGTGAAACACTCAAAGGGTTAAAAACTTTCTAAAAGTGGTTTTGAAAAGCTGGATGGGGGCATTTCTGCATTTGTGGTGGTTTCTTATTGCAAAGTCTTTTAAAAACCTCTTTCTTAATTGCAATAGTCCATAAACACGGTTTCCAAATTTAAGAATGTTTACAAAGTTATTACAATATAAGAAAGAGCTATGGTAACTTCTATTAATTAATTTGGATGGTAAGATTGTCTGTCTGGAAAAAAAAACATGTTAAATTAAGAAAATTTCAGATTTCTTTAATTTTTTGCTATATTTCCCCTTTTTTAATAAAAAAACATAAATCATAACAACTAACATTTACCACTGACATAAAGCACAGTGTGTCATGAAAAAATAATCTCAAAATAACATAGATAAGTTAATGTGTTCTGAAGTTACTATCAACAAAATGATACATATCAGGTCTGAAATATAGGCTTGTGTCCTGAAGGCCATTTTAGACTGTGTCCTTAATGTGTTAAAAAGTGCCCCCAATAGGGTGTGGCTTACCTATGGAGGCGAACAGACGTACCGCTCACTAGCTCCTGCTCCGTTATGGGCCCCACGGTACCGCAAGCGTCACCCAGCACTCGGCTACCGATGGTCATGGGTCCAAAGAAGAGGGGAAACCCCCCGATCCCTGCACCGACCCTGCCCCGGGCCCGCTACAAGGGGAATATCCCGGTTCCTTACCTCGGCAGCGGAGACTCCAGTGAAGACAAAGATGGCGGCGGCCAGACAAGAGCCCCCGATCCCCGCGAACCGGAGCTCAGGCAGATCCCCCGAGCAATCCAGTGCCCCCCTCGTCCGCTGCCATGGACGCTCCGCCTCCCGACACGGGCGCTCGGCCACGTGCAACCCTAAACATGGCTGCTGAACATGTGGCGTGGCCTGCGCCAGAGCGCTCCGCGCTGAAGAAGGAAGAGACGGCAGCTGGGAGTGGAGAAGCCGGGACGGCCGCGGCCATGCAACACACCACAGCACCACCAATGGAGATCACCACCTGTGACATGGAGGAGGGAGCGGACGCAGGCCGAGGGCCAAAAGGACATCTCAGGTCAGCCAGCCCTCTCATTGCTTACAGTCCCAGACCCTGGGCTAGGGGAAAGCAATACCGTCCAGTCTCAGACGCCTTCTGCCCCTACACAGCCCATGATCACCCCGGGGCGCTCTATACAGGTGGTGGCGGAGGTCCACCGGACTGCCTCCCCAGCCGGCTCACAGGTACTAGGGGACCAGTCCCAAAGCCCGTCTGTCTCCCTCTCCCCACTACGGGAGCCTTACTCCAACCCGGGGGTAACCTCCTTCCCAATGCTGACCTTTCCCGGGGGGGTCAAGTTGGCTGTCGGCCCCCCCTTCCCAGGACATTGATGCTGGGCCCCTGTAAGTGCCTCAGCAGCTCCCGCATACGCGTGGCCCTCCCCGGCTCTCAACTAGCCCAGATCCACGGATAGTGCCCTATCCTTCAGCCATGCAAGATGGCCCTGCAGCCTCCCCTAATTTCCTTTACTTCCACCATCCGGACCCACTCATGCCATGGAGCATTGCATCTCAACCCCATATCTTACATTCCCCGGCCCTATCCCCAAGGGTATTTGTAGCCTCCCAGACACCGGAGAGAAACACATCACCGATCCATCTCGCCTTCAGCCCTGAGGGCGCAGGAACCTCCCCCATAGCTATGTTTTCCGCACCTGAAGCTCACCAGTCATTTCTACTTGCCCAAGGCCTGGAGGGCCTAGCGGAGCTGAGTTCGCTTAAGGCGCACTTGAAGGCCATACCAACCAAGGAGGATATGGAGTGTTATGTGTCTCGCCTCGAGCAGTCCTACAGTGCCGAGATAACGGTGCTACGGGAGGAAGTCCAACAAATACAGGCCAGAACGTCTGCTGTGAAAAATACACAGGCCACCATACAGGCACAAGTTGACAACCACTCAGCGACCCTTGCCGCTCACTCCTTCCAACTCCAACAGCTCACTGACCAGCTAGACGACGCAGAGAACAGGGGCAGAAGGAACAATATCCGCATCCGCGGGCTCCCGGAAACTGTATAATCGAGACAGCTTCATTTAGAGCTCCGCCTTCTCTTTAATTCGGTCCTGGAAGTACCAGGCGATTCTCCAGTGGAGCTTGATCAAGCTCACCGCACTCTACAGCCTCTCCCCTCTCCCAACGAACCCCTGCGGGATGTCATATGCCGGGTACACCAGTAACAACTGAAAGAAGCCATCATGAATAAGGCAAGGGCAGCAGACCAGATTCTATTCCAAGAAACCCCAGTACAACTTTTGCCTGACCTCTCTCGATTGACCCTTCTCAAACGAAAAGCTCTCCGCCCGTTCCTGGAAGCCTTACTGCAACGTAATATCCCCTACCTGGGGTTTCCCGTTCCGTCTCCAAGTGAGGCGAGAGGACACCACCTTCATCATCTGTCATCCTAAAGACATTCCCACGGTAGCGGCAGCCCCCGTAATACCTGGGCCGGTGGATCGGCCTCGTCCCCAGTGCCCCCCTGGGCAGAGGATGACCGCAGAGGGCAACGCAGGAGAAGATGTCGGCCAGAAAATCCTTAAGGTATGAGATCACGGCCGGCGATAGCCAACTTACATGGGAACTCTCCATATGTATCCTTTGTCATTTTGTTGAAGACTCTATCCCTTGGACATTCTAAAATTCCATGAGTTTGCAGTTGTATTACATCATAGATGATAGTGCTGGGTGACGCCAGTTGTTGTTCTTCCAGTAACTTCTTCTTTCTTTCTAGGTACAGGGGCCCTAGACACGGGCTCCCTTTGTAGTAGGTCCACGTTCCACCTGAGGGAGCGTATTCAGCTGGTCTGTATAAGCAGTTTATATTCCCTCGCCTATGTGCCAGGGTTCGGCGTTTGAACCCATTATGCTCTTTGTTCTTTGTTGTAGTGTCAACACCCCCCCCCCCACTCCCTTCCTTTTTTTTTAGCTGTTCTTGCTCCCCCTATTCTTATCCACTACTTACCCCTCCCATCTCCCTTTCTATTTGTCTTTGTTCCCCTCTCGGGCAGTACCCCCCCCGCTTCCCCTACTCCACGAGTACACACGGCAGCCACCATCCTGCCATGGTGTCTATAAAGCTGGGTTCCCTGAACGCCAGGGGTCTAAATACTCCCCAAAAACGTTCTCAAATACTGTATGGCATGCATAAGCAAGGCGTTAAGATTTTATTTCTTCAGGAGACGCACATCAAAACCGGTCACACCCCACTGCTTAGAGACCGTTATTTCAAGACCTGGTTCCACAGCACTAATCAGGAGTCACACTCTAAAGGAGTGTCCATCGCTATCCATCGCTCACTCCCGCATGTGGTCCTTGGCGAGGAAGTGGACGAAGCAGGTAGATATGTATTTCTTAAACTCCTGATCCACATGCAAACATTCACTTTCTCTTGTAATAGAATCTGGTCTGCTGCCCTTGCCTTGTTCATGATGGCTACCGAATCTCTCCCCTGTAGCGGCATGTAGGCGAATATTATCGACTCTCTAAGAGTTCTCGGAGGGGATGCTAATAGTTGGGGGGGACTTTAACTTACCGCTAGACGCCAGGTTTGACACATCCTCAGGGAGGAGTCACATCCCATTTCATCAACTGGGACCCCTCAAGAGGGACCTTCAGGGTTTACAGTTAGTGGACATATGGCGAATACTCCACCCAAAAGACAGAGATTCCACATACTTTTCCCCGGCCCACAACTGATACAGCCGCATTGACTTCTTCCTTCTTCAGCACAGGGGCTTAGCCTGGGAGCCGTCCGCATCAATTAGAAACATAGTATTGTCGGATCATGCCCCGATCTATCTATCGCTGGCGATACCCACTCCTCATTCCCGCCAGTGGGCTTGGCACCTTAACGACTCTACTCAAGGATGCTCTCTGCACACAAGACATAAAAGACACGGTGACTACCTTCATGCGGACACACGATCTTTCTCCCACATTGCTACCGATGAAGTGGGAAGCACTTAAATGTGAGATTAGGAGCCGGTTTATAGATCACAGAGTCAGACTAAAAAGGGAGAACTCTGCTAAACTATCCTCCCTGCTCCAACAATTAAACTCTCTAGAAAAGAGACACAAACTATCTCAAATCCCGGGAGACCTGACAGAATTGGTTTTAGTCCGCGCCGCTAACCGGACCCTACTAGACCAGAAATCCATGGCCAACTACTTACTATTTAAGAGTAGACTTTATGAACGGTCCAATAAATGCGGGAGACCTTTGGCCCATCTGTTACACCCCCGAGAGAGCACATCCCATATCCCGCGTATCTCATCCTCGAAAGGTATAATTCATAATCCGGTCGATATCAGCGCGGAGTTCGGGACATACTACTCCCGGCTATACAACATCAAAGGATAAACCTCGGATCAACATCCCGATGATCTGAGTGACCGCATAAAGGCTTACATTGCAGAAACTCCGCTCCCAAGTCTGGAAGCAAAGGTGGTAGAGGAATTCGAATTAGAGTTCTCCGAGACAGAGATCTCTGAGGCTATCAAAGAAACCCCCTTGGGGAAAAGTTGGTGACCAGATGGTTTCACACCGGCCTTTTACAAAATTTTCAGGGACACGCTAGCCCCCCTTATGACAAGATTTTTCAACGCCATATCCCCTACCATGGTCTCTCACCCTCAGTCGCTAGAAGCCAACATTAGCGTCCTTTTGAAGCCAGGGAAAGACCCATTATCCACTGCAAGTTACAGGCCTATATCGCTCCTGAATGTTGACCTGAAGTTGTTCTCCAAGACATTGGAAGACCTACTGACACCACATCTCCCTAACGTAATCCATACCAGGTGGGGTTCGTGAGGGGCAGGGAGGCTAGAGATAACCTAAATAAAACTTTCCTCCTAATAGCGCATGCTCGTTAACGCTCAGCTCCTTCCTGCCTCCTGTCAATAGACGCAGAGAAGGCTTTCGATTCACTGGGAATTCATGTCAGCAGCACTTACACAGCTGGGAATAGGTCAGTCATTCTTGGGGAAGATCCTCGCTCTCTACACCTGCCCTACAGCCAGGGTTAGAATTAATGGGCTTTTCTCCCCACCCATCGCAATCCGTAATGGCATACGTCAGGGTTGCCCCTTATCACCGCTGTTATACATTATCGTCATAGAACATCTGGGGTGTGCCATCCTGAATAACCCCAGTATCCATGGAATACAAGTAGGCCAACGACAGTATAAGACTGCGCTGTTTGCAGACGACATTCTGCTGTATGTGCAGCAACCTAGAATATCATTCCCCTCACTGATCACAGAACTGGAGAGGTATGGACAGCTGAGCAATTTGAAAATTAACTACGGTAAATCGGAAGCACTGAACGTCTCACTGCCATCCTCGGAGTTCAGTTCTTTAAGGACGCCTTCCGCTGGCACACAGATGCAATTACCTACTTAGGCATAAGGGTTCCCAGTGATCCAGCAAAACTACACTCTTTGAACTACCTTCCACTCCTGGAATGTACACTGAAAGACATTTCCTCTTATGATAAAAAATACCTGTCTTGGTTTGGCCGGATCAACACAATTAAAATGGATATTTTACCCCGGTTCCTCTACCTGTTCCAGGGAGTACCAATGCAGCCACCCGCTTCCTTCTTTAAATTCATTCGCCCAGCTCTGCTTCGTTTCATCTGGGGCTTAGCCCATTCAAGGATTGGCTGGAGATTTCTTATTCGCCCATAAATAGCAGGGGGGGTGCGCCTGCCTGACCTCAGACTTTATCACCAGGCGTCCTCTATGGTGAGACTATTAGACTGGCACCATCACCATACCTCTAAACAGTGGGTCCGGATAGAGCAATATAGCTCTACGATCCCATTACGATTACTCCCTTGGGTGCCTTTCCGACAAATAGACTTGGAACCGCAGAACCTTTTCCCATCACAGACCTTGAAACTATGGGATTCCCTCAACAGGAAAAAAATCTTATCTAGACCACACAGCCCACTGACACCCCTATTTCGGAATCCAGAATTCCCACCCGCCTTCTCTAGATCCATTTTCCTGGGCCGATCGGCTCACGAAGACCTTCATATGAGAGACCTTTTAGGGGAAGCCCCGATTCCTTCACTCAAAGAGCTGACCTAGAGACCAGAGACGTCCCATCTTTCATGGCTAGAAATATCTCAGCTACACTCCTTCCTCAGTCGCCTGGGCCCATACTCTGCTCTCAATGCTCCCTTGACTCATTTTGAAGAACTCTTCCACCAAGCATCCCCTGGAACACTGTATTTCACAAATATATAGGCTCCTGGTGCAGGAGTCGGACCCCTCGAGTTTGCCATATGTCGCTGCCTGGGAAAGAGAGCTGGGAGTTGCATTGTCGGCAGAAGGCTGGGAAAAGGCTTTCTTGTTATCACACAAGCTCTCGGTTGCAAGTTCTATGCAAGAACGCAGCTATAAAATACTCTCAAGATGGTATAGGGTTCCGGCCCTCCTGCATTCTATCTACCCCTCGCTGTCGGACACGTGCTGCAGGTGCGGCGTGGAGAAAGGAAACATGCTCCACATATGGTGGTCATGCAGTAAACTCCTCCAATTCTGGGACCAGGTCTTTGAGATCTCTAAGACTCCTCTAAATGCTCAGATCACGGACGGACCGGAAAGTGCCTTGCTCTCTATCTTACCAGGGGAGATCCAGAAAATAAAGCGCAGTCAACTCCCATTTGTTTTATTAGCAGTTGTTCAGTAATCCCTAGAAAGTGGCGATCCCCCAGCCCCCCCTCAATCTCTGACTGGTTACAGGAAATGATCCAGATCGTCCGCATGGAAGAGATAATGGCAGATATCAATAGCTCCTCAGTCAAATTTCTCAAACTCTGGCAACCCTGGGTGATGTTTCGAGACACCTCGACATTCAAAGAGCTCCTGGAGTCTGGATGAGGCGGGGGTGGGGGGAGGCCCATGTTGGCCCTGGCTTCCTGGTCCAACTTCCTGCCCCACGTCCATCACGTCTTCCCTAACTTTTTTCCCTTACCACCCCAATCCACTTGTCTGTCTTCCCTGTTAAGTGATCCTTGTTAACACGCTATGTCTGATCCCCAACTCTGAATGCGGTCTTGAATACTGCACAGAGATTACGGAGAGCCAACGCATACAAGTCAGCACCTCATCGTCCTTTACACCCTTTATAATGGAGATTCTCTGGCATTACCCCCAGTTGGATGATGCCAAAGGTCGCCATTAGGTGACCATAGGGTACACCTCATCTGATGATCAGCCCGCATGGGAAATAGAAAGCAAACAAACTCTGGTTCCTTGTCACCATAGACACCGAAACAACAGACTTCGGATAAACCATACGGCAGAAGGAACCTAAATATCTCTCTAACTTACATATAGCACTTATAATGTACGGCTATTAGAACATAAAATATAGGTTCCCTCAAATCTACTGTGTAGACTTTAGCAGACATAGCTTTTTGTCATTTGTTTATTCTGTATCTGTTATTATTCAAATTTAACCTATGTTTCTTTGGAAAATGTAAATCTTCAATAAAAATTGATTGAACATAAAAAGTGCCCCCAATAAATGTCACAACTTTATAATTGGTATAAGTAATATCTGTGCCCCAATAGGTTAACCCCCTCTTCAATAATTGAGACAGTGCTCACCAAATCATATTATAAATAGAACAGCCCTCAAGCAGCGCCTCACCCCCACAATAAATATATAAATAAATATATATAATGTGCTTCCTAATCAATAATATAACCACTTCAACTGGCAGTGCCAGGCATAAAACAGAAAACTCACTTGCTTTGCCATGGCTCTCCCACAGTGGCTGCCTCCTGCTCTCCAGCAGCTGTGATGGTGGAGACCCCCTCAATCTGGGCCAGTGGTAGAGGTCCCTGGGTAATGAGCAATTTGTGTCCTCCCTATAATCCTGATGGTAAGACTATCTGTCTGAAAAGCTGAACATTCTGAAAATAGTTGCCCCTTTTTTCATAATGAAAGACATATTGTATAACTCAAAAATATATCACTACCATGAAGCACAATGTGTCACAAAATTAAAAAAAATCTAAAATCTCTGCTTAATGGCATATTCCTTAACCCCTTAAGGACACAGGGTTTTTCCGCTCATTTCTCGCTCTCCAACTTCAAAAATCCATAACTTTTTCATTTTTACGTTTACATACCTGTGTGAGGGCTTATTTTGTGCATAACAAATTTTACTTTCCCGTAATGTTATTTATTTTAACATGCCGTGTACTGCAAAGCTGAAAAAAAATTCCAAATGTGGAAAAATTGAAAACGTCACGTTATAACATTCGCTCTCATTGTTGCGGGTTTAGCTTTGACTACATAACACTTTAACCCTTCCCGACATTTGACGTAATAGTACTGCATCGCGAGTGCATTCCCGCAATATGCGTACTATTACGTCAAGCTTCTGCGCCGGCTCCTGAACGGAGCCGGCGCCAAGAAGCTTCGGGTGTCGGCTATATATTATAGCTGACACCCACCTCTAACACCCCGACGATCCGTCGAGATTTTGCGTGCGGGCGTGTTAGAAGCATTTAAAGTTCAATTAAGCTGATCGGACCCACCCCCCGCCCGCGCGCTTACGGGGGGTCCGCTGCCCGATCCGCATCGCAGCCCGGGACTGGCCGGTGCCCGGGGCTGCGAGATCTTCCTCCGGAAGCCGGGTCCTGCCTTCTGACAGGACCCGGCTGTAGAGACACTGGTGCGAGCAGCTATTGCAGTGTAACCTGTAAAAAAGCTTGAACAAGTGATCAGAACTTGTTCAGCTAGATGCGCGTAACTGTAAAAAAAGTTAAAAAAAATAAGGTTTTTTACAATAAAATAAATAATAAAAGAAGGAAAGTCCCCCCCAACACCACAGTAACAGTATAAAACACTAAATCACACAAAAAAACCACTATTTGGTATCGCTGCGCCGTAACAATCTGTACAATAAATCCTAATCATAATTGGACCCGCTGGTGAACGTGGTAAAAAAAAAAAAAAAGTTGCCAAAAACTGAAACTTTTTATCAAATTGCTTTACAAAAATGTCTAAAGGACCCAAAAGTTACACGAAAACAACAAGCACCAAAATGATACCAAAAAAAGCAGAGAGCAAAAAGCTTACACCTCCGTAACCAGTTTATGCCGCATAACATGGCAATACTAAAACAAATGCAATTTTCTATCTAGTTTCCTTCAATAAAATTGGACAATATAAATAAACTATATAATGAGTTATCACACCGTAATCGTAGTGATCCGTAGAATAAGATAATATTATTTTATGCAAAGTGGACACCCCCCCCCCAAAAAAAAATGCTAAAATCAAAACAAGAATTGGATTTTACCCCCTCCAAT
The DNA here is from genome assembly GCA_019512145.1 of Engystomops pustulosus. Taxonomy (NCBI): domain Eukaryota; kingdom Metazoa; phylum Chordata; class Amphibia; order Anura; family Leptodactylidae; genus Engystomops; species Engystomops pustulosus. The sequence goes on from WNYA01000055.1 coordinate 166,510, forward strand.
GTAAAAGTTAAAAAATTGCTTCAATAGCTAAAAAATTCACTAACAAGAGGTTTTTTTACAGTGCATCTCATCTCGCAAAAAGCCCTTATTTGTCTAAATTGCTAAAAAATAAAAGATTGTATAGCCATTCACAAGCTCGTTGTTATAGAAGGTGCGGCGGGTAGTGACTTTCCAACACCGGTCAGACCCAGTGATCGGGCAATGGCGGCTATTCCTGACACCCCATCCTGCCCCATGGACCAGAAGGGTTACGCGTCCCCCACACCCCCCCAGTTTATGATCGCTGCTATTGCGCATCAATTCAGACGAGCCAATAGCAGCGAATTTACTTATGACGTCAGTAATACCGATCACCATGTCTGTAGACACGGTGATCGGGGCAGGGTGGCGGCTGTTCCTGACAGCCACCAATTTTGCCTTCGGTCCAAGGGGTTTTGTTTGCCCCCCTCTGTCCATGTTTGCCGCTAGCGGGTCGATTTGGTCCAGCCAAAGGCGCAATATTCGTACAATGGCATCACTAGGTGAATAAGAGCAACACTTGCACGTATCATTTCTCCGGTTTTCAAGAGGAAGAGGAGAAACAATATTGGGACAAGGAGGACCGGGGCCCCAGTACCTCTGGTTTAGAGGTTCCTGTGTTTGCCAGGACAGCATTTTCCCGGTGAATTCTGCTGCTTCTAATGGTAGAACTCAATAAGAGAGTTCTGTTCCAAAAGAGGAGTTAGGATGGACCACTACATACTACTAAGAACCTGCGACACCTCCAGAGTGACAAATTTTAGTTTGGCCCTTGATACATTGTACCTCCTTATACGCAACACATTCACAATTCACGCCCAACCTGTGTGAATATTTCGGTAAAATAATATTGTAACAACGGTAGGTACATGCTCCCATACCCCTCCATATTTCAAGGGGCGCCACATACGGGCACTGAACTCCCCGAAATAATTGCAATTTCCATCTTGGACCCAGGCAACATCGATTTGGAAACCACCAAGGTGCAAAAGGATCATTTCACACCTGTATACACCACCACATAATACACTGCTAATACCCCAAGGGGTGGACATTCAACAATTAGGGTCACTTTTCGGTTTTCCTCTGTTGGTGACAACAGGCTCCCAAATGTACCGACACAGGTAAGGATTTCGTCAAATTTGGCCCAAAGACAAACATCCCCTTCCCAGGCGGCCCATAAAGAGAATGCCATGTGGGGCCACCACACCGGGGGAAAAGTAGTTTTACACCTTTTGGGTTATAAATATTATCCCTGGGGGCACATAATTAGGGGTAAAGTGACTTAAGGAACATTTTCACCTTAGGATTGGGCCTTTGGACATCACCGTAGGGGCAAAAAAAACACATGCAAAAGGGGGTGGCATCAAAGATTAGGGACACTTTTCGGATTCTTCCTGTTTATACCCTAGGGTCTCCAATGCATGTCAAACTTGGCATTTGGCTCTAAAGGCAAACATCCCCCTTTCCTTTTACTGTGGGGCCCATACAACATTTTATATACCAGTGGGGTACTCTACACTTGAGAGAAATAGGTTTACCCATGTGGGGGGGTTATTAATTTTTATTATCCTTGTGGCTATATATTAGGTAAAATGACCGGTATTATAAGAAATGTTCACCTGCCTATTTCAATTAAGTCCTAATTAAATCAAACACCTTTATGACAAATACACATATCTACACCTGTAAATTCTCTAAGGGGGTGCTTTCCAAAAATGGGGATACTGGTTGGGGTTCCAGCTCTGTTTTGGTACGCGCCGAGCTCTCAAATGCATCCTGACACGAAGGAGGGTCTGTCAAAGGCTTAATCTAAAGCCACGCCCCGCTTCCTTCTGAGCTTCACTACTACCCATACAACATTTTTATTTGCATGGGGGGGCAATTTATACAGTGCTCGACACAGTTTTGGGGTGTTTCATCTTAATGCCTTATGGCAGGGGTCCCCAATTTGTTCATAGAGGGCTTTCATGGTCCCTCTCAGACCGTGAAGGGCCGGACTAAAGTTAAAAAAAAAAAAAAAAAATTAAGAATGTAACCAACTTCTATCGTTCTCATGCATATTATCTATGATGCTCCCCCAGAATGCACCCTCATCATCTTATTGCATAACGCCTCTCGTAATAGTGTGTGTACTGCACTCTCTCTGATTGCTTCCCCATCACCTCATCCTCTGCCTCACATTAATTGGTCTCCTCAGTGTCCTACGCCCGCCGCAGGGTCCTATATGCCCCTCACGGTTATTCCATCTGCTCAATAAGACCCGATCGGCAGGACCGTTGCTCCTCTCATTGAGGCTAGAGTCACTGGAATCTCACATAAATGGACTACTCTTTTTATATGCTCCATATATTGTCATTATGCTCCATTAATTATCTAGCCTCTAAACACCTAGCCTCAATTACGACGGCCCCTCTCCATCATGAGGAGCCGACGACTTAACTGCCCACCATAGACCTTATCCCTCTGAATGGCCCGCCATTAATAGAACTATATGCACACTATTTAATTACACTACGTGCTCCATCGTATTTCCAGACGATCTAAGAATTATTACCATACTGCCCTCTATAAACTATCTGCCCATCATATTATTTCATATACTCTATATATGGATACTTACCCTATTTGATGTGCATACTCCATCCAGCAATGTAATTTTCCCTATACTGCCCGCCCTCATAATTATTCCCGATACTGCCCTCATTCCCATGATGACAAGCTCTCATTAATCATGCCCTCTCTCCTCAATCATTAAGGATTCCCTATAACTGCCCCTCCACTATAATTATTATCCTATACGGACCCCGCCATAATTATTTTCAAGCCTCCTCATTTTTGATACTGCCCCATGCATCTAAGGACTTCCCCTTAACGCGCCCTCCATGCATTATAGATCCCTATGACCGCCCCCCAATCATAATTATTTCGCCTATAACGCCCCCCATCATAATATTTCCCTATACTGCCACTGCCACCTTAATTATTCCCTATACAACATGACCCCTCAATCTATTATATCTGCCCCTCCCTCGTGCCACATAAAAGGTTGGTATATAAACTGAGCTGCAGGATTAGGAGCAAAATCTGTGTAATCTGGTAAGTAATTGGCTTAGTGGATAGAAAACAGAGGGTGGTCATTAATGGCACTTACTCAGATTGGGTTGATGTTACCAGTGATGCCAACAGGTCAGTATGTGGGCCACTTCTGTTTAATACTTTTTATTAAGACCTTTGTAATGGTTTACACGTCAAGTTTCAAATTTGCAAGATGATACTAGCGATGTAAAGATATAATACTGCGTCGATATTTTGCATTAAGAGATTTGTGGAGCTTGAGGGATGGGCAAAAAATGGTTGATGAGGTTTTAAATGTAGATAAATGTAAAAGTTAGTGCACTGGGCCAGGAACAAAAAGTATAGTAGTTTTAACGTCAATTACTAGTAAACTGAAGCTGAAGGGACTGGGGTATGGTGATGGTAAACTAATTTTATTGACCAGAGCCGGCGGGCTGCGTGCTAAAGCAATAATAACATAATGGGAATGTATCAAGAGAGGAATAGATTACTACTGAAAAGACAGTTCGTCCCTTATACAATCCCTGGTCAGACCAAAGTGAATATGTTTTACTCAGTTTTGGCCACATATTAAAGGATATAGAGAGGCTGGAACGGGCAGAGGAGAGCAACCAATCAATTATTAGGGAATGGGGAGGGGGGGATAGAACACATGACAGATTACAAATTGGGATTATTCGTTTAGAAAAAGACGACTGAGGGACGACCTCATACAATTTACAAATACTGATGGACACGTAACAAGGCTCTCCCAAAGATCTTTTATACTAGGCCGTGGACAGAACAAGGGGCATCCTACTACGCTAGAGGAGAGGCGATTCTACATACCATAGACAAAGTTTCTTTACTGTAAGAGCAGTGAATAGGAACACTCTGCCGCAGGAGTTGTATGGAGGGCTCTATGTACATGTCAGCAGGTCCTGGATGCTTTCTGGAGGAAAAAAAAGTCACGTTTATGGGGATACAAACATTTATTTATTCTCTTTTCGGAAGGTTGGACTTTATGGACTTGCGTCGCCTTGCCAGCCTTATACTATGATACTATGATGATAAATTATTCCTATTACTGCCCCTCACATCATTATATTCCCTATACCTCCCCCCATCATAATTATTCCCTATACTGCTCCTCTATTATTATTTATTCCCTTATGACTGCTCTCCATTATAATTATTCCCTATACGTGCTCCCCATCTAAGTTCCTAACGCCTCTCCCATTATTATTCCCCTATCAGAGACAATCGTACTGCGCTCCACATTAATTATTCCGTAACTCCTGCTCCTTATGATATTATTCCCTATATGCTCCTCCACCATCAATTATTTTCCCGTATGACTGCCCCTCCATCATAATTTTTACCCTATACTGACGCCCCTAATTAATTATTTTTTGTATTCGGGCCCCCGGCCGCAAAAATTATATGTTTTCGCTGCGGTTAAAAAAAAAAAAATCCTATACCACCTCTGCCGGCTGGCTCCCGATGTCTGCTAATATTCGGGCCGCCTTTCGACGGAAGGGTGCGCGGACCGCACACTCAGGTTCACGGAGCGATGGTGCGCACGGGGTCGTCTTCCGGTGCACATCCGATCCACCTGTAATAAGTATGCTCGAGCGGCGCGTATCGCCGCGTGAGCACTATTCAGGGCGGCAGGGAGCTTCCTGTCCGGACGGAGGGGCTCCTGCCTGATGCCGCGACTTGCGGGGGCCTCATCAGAGCCGCTGGACGCTCCAAGGGGCCGGATAAAAACGGGTCCGCGGGGCCCCATGTGGGACCATCCTTATGGGATACAAAATTAGCCATAAAAGTGACTTTTTTGGGAAAATGTTATGCTTTTCTTTTAGGGACCTATTGAAGCAACACCTGTAGAGAAAATACACAGATTACATCACCTTGCAAAATTCTCCAAAAGGGTGCGCGTTCAAAACTGGGACACTTGTTGGGGTTCCCTGCTGTTTTGGTACCACTAGGGTCTCCAACTGCATCCTGACTGTGATAGGATAAATTGTCAAATTCTGGCTTCTAACAAGGCCAAAGCCCCTCTTCGCGATTCTCTGAGCCCTTCTGTGTACCCATACAACACTTTTAAATGCACAAGTGGTGAAGTTCTGTGCCTAGGAGAATAGTTTTACACATCTATGGGGGTTGTTTTCTTTTACTCCACCCCTTTTGTGCTTACAAAAAAATTTGGGGTACCAGTGACTGTCAGGAAGGTAAAAAGTGGCTTCAGCTTTAAGGGGTTAAGTAACTTTATACAAAAAAATATACATTTTTTTTAACTTAGTTGTTTATTTAATTCTTTAAAATACCTCATTTTAGCCATTTCATGTTTATAGAGATTTGTTTTGGCCTACTGACATAATTTTTTGGCACTTTTTACTTTTACTACAGGTTTGTTTTCTTTATCATTTTTTGTATTTTTCGAATGTTAAGTCTTTTAGTTTTTAAAATTTTAAGTGTTATGAAATTTAACATTTGTATGAAATTGTATTATCTAAGATAGAGATGTAAAATACGATGGTCCTAATTCAAATATTTTACATCTTTTTTTTATTTTTAGAACATTACAGATACAATCGGTCGAGCGGTAGCTGATGTGCTTCATGCCCCAATTTATACAGCCTATAGAGAAGCTTTCCAGAATACTCTACTACCAGCTTTTGAGAAGGGTTGTCAGTCGATGTTCCAGCAAATAAACAGCAGCTTCAAGGAGGGTACACAAGAGTGTAAGTTTTTCATTCTTTCAAATATGCGATATTAGCAATGCACATTTATTTTTTTTATTTTAAAAAAAGAAAGAAAGAAAAGACTTGACACTTAGTGGCTCCATTTTCCCAGCCATGTTTCCAACCAATTCGAGAAGGTATTATCGAAATCCAAATTTTCTTCCAATTCTTCCGATAGTGACATCAGTCCTTCAAGAGCTTTACCTCTAGATCCGTCGGGCAAAGTATGATTCGGTATGAACGTACAACAATGTGTGCCAAACATTTTATCGACCCCTCCCCTTTCTGCAAGCAACATGTCTAATTCCATCCTATTTTGCCATGTAATCAATGAGGTTGGTGCAAGCTGTTCAGCTATCCCTTTAATTGCATCTCTCGTGTTATTTATAAACATATACTGAT
>WNYA01000055.1:172829-416984 GCA_019512145.1 Engystomops pustulosus
ATACTCATTAGGACCCACTCTAGGGACTCCAATGCTATCAATGTATACCTTATGTATTAAAAGCTTCTCCTGGTGATGAGCGTCTTTGTCTGCGTAAATGGTTTACATTCAACTGACCTTTCTGTATTTCTTCTGAGGAGATTATCTGGAAGGGCATCAGCACCTGTGTTAGTACACAGGTCCCAACCCAATTTGCCGGTACCTAGGTCTAAGCTTCATATGTCCACAGATCCACCATACATCTGTCCTGGCCATGGTTTGATTGATAAACCACTTAGCCTCATACCCATCTTTATCTTCATTTGCTGATATAGCTTGTTTACAAAAATCATTTGACTAATCCCCCCACTTGTTTCCCCTTCCCGGTCCTCTGGAAACAAGTATAGTCCCCTTGATATGCTATTACTCGTCGGGCACCTGATCTACCCTGACCGACACGAACTTTCAAAGCTATGATACACTGCCATCCCTTATCTCCGGAGATCTTCAGAGCAATAAGGATTTAACAATAAAGAGTGCGGATAAAGGTGGTTCCATCGTTCTTATGAATGCATCTTTGTATAAGAAGATAAATGAGGAGCTCTTGAATGACCCTACGACATACCGTAGACTTTCCTCTGATCCAACAAAAAGCTGTCAAATTAGCATTATGAAACATCTAGAGGAAGGGATAGCACTTGAGGTGCTGAATGAAACCCAAGGTCCACAAAGGGGTTTTTCCCCCGCCATGCCGACCTATTGTCGCTGGCATTGGGGGCCTTGGGGAGAGACTGGGAGATTGGCTTGACCATTACTTGCAGCCTTTAACCTGGGTTACACCCAGCTACCTTCGGGACACTAAGCACCTACTCCAAAAAATTGAGGTGTTTAAGTGGAAGAGCTCTTATGGTTGGACGTCTTGTGACATATGTGCTCTGTATTCATCAATTCCCCATAAGAAAGCTCTTATATATTTGGCCAAACATTTGGACGAATTTAGCACATACTCTCCAGAACTAAAGCAATATATCCTAATGACAACGGAGTTTCTCCTGGAAAAAATTTTTTTATGTTCAATACCTATTACTATTTGCAAGTGGAGGGGGCTCCTATGGGGGCAAAGTTTTCCCCCTCCCTTGCAAACATTTACATGATACAATGGGAGAAACATTAAATTTTTTGCGACAGAAATCCACACAGGTCGTCTATAGAGTGGTTCGGCCGCTATATAGACGACCTGTTGTGGATTTGGAATGACACTCCGGGTCTATGGTGTCCCCGAGTCTCTTTACATACACTGAGAAGAACACAAGTAATTATTCTTGGTTACATCATGTGGGGGACCATAAATGTGGCCATGCACGATGTTTAACATGTGGTTTCCTATTAACAACGAACACTTTTTCATCATGCACAACGAACATAAGCTATAAGATACAGACATATATCAACTGTAATACCTCTTATGTTGTATATCTCATCACATGCATTTCTTGCAATAAACAATATGTAGGATGTACCACGAATCCACTCAAAGTAAGGATTAGAAAACATCTTTCAGATATTAGGAGCATCAACCTTACAAATATATCTGCGGCCTCCAAACATTTCCGGGAAACCCACCATGGGGATACTAGTTCCTTTAAGTGGATGGGAATAGAAAAAGTAAAAAAAACGACCAGGGGTGGCGACCATAAGAAAAAACTGATGAATAGGGAAACCTATTGGATGTTTATTTTAAAAACTACACAACCATCCGGCTTGAATCTTAGACAGGATCTAATCCTGTGCTACTAAGGGTCCTAGGAAATATATAACCTATACACTCATAATCTTTGTGTCAATTTTAACCCTGGATTATGCATGGTAGTCTATAAACACACCACGATCAGTAAAGCATGATGTTCGTGTAGTTAAGTGTTTAGATCTAGGTATCAACATTTTATTGTCTTGATATTTATTGTCATACATAATTGCATGTTAGATCGTTTTGATATGTATCGTTATATACAAATACATGTCATCTACCGGGTGTTTTTTGGGTCTGTGTGTTTCTGCAGGTTATGCTGGCCACCTGGTACAAAGCACTATTGGACCATATTTATATTTCTTAAATATTCCCTGTGTGTAGTTTTCCCGGCAACAAGCTATTGGATTTAAATGGCAGACTACATTTAATCGTATATGTCACTCTCTTATGCTTGTTACCAAACTCTTTAATGATTTTTTCTCCTGAACCCAATTTCAGAAGGTGTTTGTTTTATCTATAAGTGGGAAGGCGGGGTGGTTTATGGTTGTCATGAGGCGCATAGGCTCCCCCTTCCGTAAAAAAAAAATATTTATATTGTAAATATTTTAGGCTGCATTCCGGCTATAGCCTGGAAGGCACACGTCTTGGTGCTGGAGCGGTGATCGGGGCTGACCCTCACCTCCCAATAGAGAATAGAGCCGAATGGACATTCGTTCAGCCCGCTTATCTCTTTTGCGGCCACGGCTTGAAACAGTTGTGTGTACGTGTTGTGCGAGCACGGGCAACGTACGAGCAGGGCGCTTTAGACAGCAAGTATACCCATCAGCCAAATTTGCAGGCAGATATACGTCCCACATTAAGTACTTATACAGACATGTTATACAATTATAAAATTTACACCACATTTATAACATCACCGACCACTTTATTATGGTACACAATGCTTCGTAACAGGTTTGGACCCCCTTTTGCTTTCGAAAAACTGCATCAATTCTTCGTGGCATAGATTCAACAAGGTGCGGAAGATCCTCAGAGAGTTTGGTCCATATTGGACATGATGGCAATACACAGTTTGGCCGCAGATTTGTCGGCTGCCACATCCGATGATTGAGAATCCTGTTTCCACCACATCCCAAAAGATGCTCTATGGATTGAGATTGGTGACTGTGGAGGCCATTTGAGTACGTGAACTCATGTCATGTTCAAGAAACCAGTCTGAGATGATTTCCCAGCTATGACATGGTCCGCATATCCTGCTGAAAGAACCATCAGATGTTGGGTACATGTGGTCCTAACGGGATGGACATGGTCAGCAACAATACTCAGGTAGCCTGTGGCACATTGCCAATGGTACCAAGGGCCCAAAAGAGTGCCAAGAAAATATTCCCCCACACCATGACACAACCCCCAACCAGCCTGAACCGTTGAACAAGGCAGGATGGATCCAGGTTTCATGTTGTTGACGCAAAAATTCTGACCCTACCATTCCGAATGTCGCAGCAGAAAATCGAGGAATAATCAGAACCCAGGCAACGTTTTTCCAATTTTCTACTGTCCAATTTGATGAGCTTGAGCAAAATTGTTAGCCTCAGTTTCCTGTTCATCGCTGAAAGGAGTGGCACCGGTGAGTCTTTGCGCTTGTCGCCCATTGCATCAACGTTCGACGTACTGGCATCAGAGATGCGCTTCGGCCTTACCTGGTGTAACGGGTGGTGTTGACGTCAATGTTGCTTTCTCTTAGCTCGAACCCGTTGCCATTCTCCTCTGACCTCTGGATTAACAAGGCATTCCGCCCACAGAACTGCCGCTCACTGGATGTTTTTTCCTTTTTCGGACATTCTCTGTAAAACCCTAGAGAGGGGTGGGCGTGAAAATCACAGTAGATCAGCAGTTCTGAAAATAATCAGACCAAGCCCTTCTGGCACCAAACAACCATGCCACGTTAAAGGCACTCAAATCACGTTCTCACCATACGATGCTCCGTTTCGAACTGCAGGAGATTGTTTGACATGTTACATGCCTAAATGCACTGAGTACCACCATGTGAATTGGCTGCTTAGAAATTAAGTTTTAACGAGCAGTTGGACAGGTGTACCTATAATGGCGGTGGGCTAGATAATATATAAACCTTTATTACTTATATACCCCACATAAAGTTGTTCACTCGTATATTGCCAACCATTACATACAAGCTATACACGTTACCGTCACCAAGAAATGTGGCGTTGTGACAAACCTCCTCATCCTTTAAAAAAGCTTTAGAAATGTATTCAGCAATAGTAAGGGACGAACTCCTTCATCATAACAAATTAAAAAATTGTTGATTCATAGTTAAGGGATACCGTAGCGCAGCCATCTACATAATCTGGACATCATCTGAGGAAGTCACCGTTTCGCACCCCCATACGACTCACCCTCCCCTTCTAATCTGTCGCATCGTTACAGGTTCACCCTTCTTTATTAATTTTTCAACTTTGAAGTTTTTTGAGGGTAATTACCCTACATTTTGTCCACTTTATCATGCATTATTGTTTGCTTTGTATTGGCAGGCAGGGTCTGGTTGTAGGGGGGGGTGCCTGGGTTCCCACAGGTTGGAGTTTGGTCCCTAACCCCAATAGTGCTGGATGTTAGCACATTTTAAGTGATTTTAAATTGTTTGTGTTCACATGTTTGTATACTTGATATAAAATTTAAATATATTTTCAATGCCATGTGTTTGCGCCGTTTTCTTATTTTGTCATGCGCCATCATCTGGTATTATGCACCCATGGGAAAAGTAAGCGGGAAAGCCAGTCTGAGGAAGAGCAGAAACTGGAGGTGACGAAAGAAGAACCACCCCAGAAGCTTTATCAGAAACCTTTAACTTCATTTGACAATGTCAGTGAAAATCTTAAGGTTGGTGCAATTAACTATGAACCTGGAGACCCCACAGACCTTACGGTCCAGGACTGCATTTGTTCCAAGGGAGTAGCCATCTAAAAAGTCAAGTAAGGTAGAGTATCTCATGCCAAGGAATGGAAAATCCAGAAGAGACCGTAATTACAGAGAAAAACTTTAAAAGGGAAAATATCCGTATCGTCAGGGTTATGGAACGCTTAGTTAGAAGAAGTACCAAGACGGATGCCCTATAGCTGGGATTTCCAGAAAGGATTTTTTCCCCCCCCTACCATTTGAAGACACGGGACTCCTTATAAGATCCGATGGACAAATATTTGAAAACTATACTTTCAGGGAACATTGGAACAGCAATCTTCGGGCAGGAATAGCAGCAACCGCAACAGCCAGATTATGGGTTATGGCTGAATGGGAAAAACTAGATGGACATCTCCTGAAAGGCACCCTCAGAGAAGAATTGTCAAATTTTCCTTATTAAAAAAGAACACAATACTTAGCAGATGACTTCGGCAGATACAGTTAAAAACCTCTCAGCAAGAGCGCTTCTATTTCCATACAGTAAACAAGTGGGCTGTTCCCTGTGAGGGAGTTTGTCTCTTGCTCGGCCTTAGGCAAATATCCTTGAGAAAGCTCACAAAGACAAAAAAATTTCCACAGGAAATGAGATTCCTAATCAGTGGCGGCCTTTTGGATCGAAATGGTACAGCCATACAAGGAAAAAAAAACAAAAACAAAAATTTCTTAACAAAGGAATACAAACAAAATCTTCCTCCAGTGACACCAGGATTCCAGTCGGGGGCGGTTAAAGCCTGCCACTATAGATCTAAGATCTACTAGATATGCTAGACCTTCAGGATGCATTACTAGCATTGTGTGATTCCAAGAGACAAAACTGAAATTCCTGAGGGTGGCTATCCAGGTGGAGTAAGGAAATCGTCATTTCCAGTTTAGTACTTCCTTTGGCTTTGTGCAGCACGAGAGTTTTCACAAAAGTGATGGCAACGGTCACAGGCTTTTATATAAAGGATTCAGATCATTCCCTACCTAGACGACTTCCTCATCTCGCGCAACCCCACACCATGTTACAAGGCTGAACCTGGCACTGGAGAGATTTTTTCCCTCCCTTAGGGTGGATGGTCAATCAAGGACAAGTCAAGTCTTCCATCAGCAAAAAAATCAGTTTGGGAATAAGAATACAAGGCTTACAAAGTTATTGACAGAAGAGAAAATGGAAAACACCACGACCTCAGAGAATCCAATCACTGAAATACCAAGGGCAACCCACCATCCGAGAGATCAGGGCGATGTCTCATCATGACCTCTTTGCTTACCAGCAGTCGTGGTCCCAAAACACATAGCCTCTGCAATCTTTTCTCCTGTCACCTGGGAACAAAAACCAGGGTCATGGAAAAGAAGGTGAGTTGAAGATAAAAAGTGTTAAATAGGTGTGTATTAAAGAAAATTGAAGGGAGTAAACTGGTATTAGATGATTAGTGAATGAAATCCAAGCATTTTTATGTAAATCTTTGTTCCGCGACTATTGCATTATACTCAAAATCACCCAGCTTTCCTACTTCGAAACGTAGTTTGTCTTTCCACAGAGAGAAAAGAGATTACATTACTGTTTTTTTTAATCTAACGCATCTTCAAAATAGGAAAGGCGGAATTACAACTGTCTGGACGTCAGATGATGTTTATTAAAATACTAGGAGATAAACCCTCTTATGTTTTTTTCAGCATTACTAGCTTGATGTAGGCCTGTTGATCCATCTTTATCCTTTGCAGAAGGTTCTTTCGCCATGTGTTAGTGACAGTGTTTTCCCACCAAAAATAACCCCAAAACAAACATATAAACAAAGAGATATATCATATTGACCATAATATTAGAATCTATGAAATAAAAGTCCTTGGATACCAACTGATCTCCGAAGGAGGCGACCCTTTGATTGGGCTTTAAGTTGTTCATGGCACCCGGAAGGCCGGAGAATCCCTCCAGTCAGATGCCGCTGCTGAGGTCAACAGGAAATCAATTATGGTAAGAGTAATGTAATTTTTTTGTGTGTTTGTTTGTGTATTATTTTGCTGGTTTTCAGCATTATAATGAAACTTGCAATCTATAATAAAGTAGATATCACCAACAATTTTGCACATGTATGGTATCGCCGTACAAACCCATACAATCAAAATAAAATAATTTCGACCAGCACAGTGAATACAAAAAAAAAAAAAAAAACACATGACAATAGATGAAATTCTCTTGGGTTAATTGGATTCCTGTAGACCTCCACAACGGCAGTGATAAAAGGGATTTGGCCCGCCTCTTCCAGGGGGCAGGGAGGAAGGAAACAGTGAAGCAATAAAAGGGTCCCTCCCCTTCGGGCATCTAGTTGGAATCCAAGGACTTTTATTGATTAAAAAAGCAATATTATATATGTGTATATATACGTAGATATGCAAAATTATTTTTGGTGAGGGTTTTGGGTGGGAAAAACACTGTGCACGAACAGAAACAAGTACAGAGTAATAAAACTAGGGTTGGGACAAAGGGCAGAAAGGACCTTTCTTCAAAAGATAGAGGATGGATCAGCCTAAACGGGGGGAAGGGGGTTGCTGATAGTTGGCCATGACAGCCTAGGGGTCGTACAAAGACATGAGGCTGTCTGGTTTTACCCATTCATTAAAGGTGCGATGTTTGTAACAGTATATTCTATTTAAAAATACCTATTAAGTAAACAAAACAAAAAATTGTAATCACTCCCTTTCCTAGAAACTCTGCCTAAATATAAACAGTAAAATTAGTTAACATTTAGGGGTTTCGTCGCGTCCCAAATGTCCCGGATCTGTCAAAAATAATAACTGTGATTTCCCAGTTTACCCCCCGTAATGGAAAAAGCGCCCAAAATTTAAAAATGCCACTTTTTTTGCCGATGTTGAAAAATATAAAAAATTCATAAAAGTGTGATCAAAAACCGTCCGTCCTTAAAATGGTACAGTAAAAGCATTATAAAAAGTCGAACAAAAATACAAACAATGTTAACGGCAGGTAGCAGATACTTGTATCTTGTGAAGTACAAAAACAGATTAGAGCGTGGAAGGGGGGCAGATGAGTTTAAAGTGTTTGTGGGACACGGTTCAGTATAAGTTGGCTTCGCTTCATCAATAGTAAAATCTGCTCTCCATTGAGGAGTTAGCTTTGACTACACCTTAAACCCCTTCCCGACATTTGAGTAATAGTACTGCATAGAGGGAGGTGAGTTCCCGCAAATGCATCCTATTCCGTCAAGCTCTGGCGCGGATCCTGAAACGGAGCGGCGCAGAAGTGCGGGTGTCGGCTTAATTCTAGACGACCACGCTTAACACCCGCGATCGGAGATTTCTCGATCGCGGGTTTGTTAATCCCGAACACGCGCGGTGCGCGCTGACCGCGGGTGTGAGAAGCATTTAAGGTCAAATAATGCTGAATGGACCCCCCCGCGGCGCTTACCGCGGGGGGGGGGTCCGCTGCCCGATCGCAGCCCGGGACTGCCGGTGCCGGGGCTGCGAGCTCTCCTCCGGAGCCGGTCGGCCTTCGACGGACCCGGCTGTAGACACGGGGCATGCGAGCATTGCTATTGCACTGGTTGTAACCTGTATAACAAAGTTGACAAGAAGATCACTGGTTCAGCTTAGATGAGCAGTAGTAACTGTAAAAAGTAAAAAAAAAATAAAGGTTTTTTTACAATAAAAAGAAAATAATAAAAGAAAGTGAAAGTCCCCCCCCCCCCCAAACACCACCAGTAAGTATAAAAAAACAATAAAAATCACAAAAAAAAAACCACTTATTTGGTATCGCTGCACCGTAAAAACATCTGTTACAATAAATCCTAATAATAATTGGGACCCGCTCGGTGAAACGTGGTTAAAAAAAAAAAAAAAAAAAAAAGTTGCCAAAAACTGGAACCTTTGAGCAAATTGCCTTTCAAAAAATGTTCTAAAAAGGGACCCGAAAAAAGTACCAGCACCAAATGTACCAATAAAAAGAGCAGGTTATAGAGTTTATAGCAGGTATCGCTTATAAACATTGGCAAACTAAAACAAATGCAATTTTTTCTATTTAGTTTCTTCAATAAAAGGAAATATAAATAAAACCGATAAATGAGTTATCACCGTAATCGTAAGTGAGCCGTCTAGAACAAAGTAATATATTATTCTTATGCTACAGTGGAACACCCCCCCCCCCAAACAAAAAAAAAATGCTAAAAATCCAAAACAAGTAATTGATGATTTTACTGTTCCTCCAATTTGATAAAGTTAATAAAAATAAGCTATAAAATAGCTAAAAAACTCACTAAAGAAGGTTTTTACAGGTGCATCTCATCTCGCAAAAACACAAAAAAAAAACAAAAAAATAAGCCCTTATTGTCTAATGCTAAAAAAATAAATAAAAGATTGTATAGCCTATTCCCAAAAAAAAAACGAGCGTGCGTATAGGAATGTTGCGGCGGTGGTAGTTACAGTGACTTTCCAACACGGTCTCAGGACACAGTGATAGGGCAAGATGGCGGCTATTCCTGACAGCCATTCCATCCTGCCCCATGGCACCCCAGAAGGGGACGTTGCCCCCACACCCCCAGTTATGATCGCTGACATGGCACTCATCACATTCAGACGAGCCAATGCAGCGAATTTAATTAATTATGCGTCAGTAATACCGGTCCCATGTCTGTAGGAACGGGATCGGGGCAGGGTGGGGTGGCGAGTTCCTCACAGCCACCAATTTTGCCTTTCGGTCAAGAGGGGTTGTGTTGCCCACTCTGCCATGTTTGCCGCATTGGCTGGTCGATTTGTCACCAGCCAAAGGCAGCAAAATATTAGTAACCAATGGGCATCACTAGGGTGCATAAGAGCAACACTCGCAGTATGCATTTCCTGTTTTCAAGAGGAAAGATATTAGGAACTATATTGCGGACAAGGAGGACGGGGACCCAGTACCTCTGGTTTAGATGTTGCCGTGTTTTGCCAGGACAGCATTTTCAGCGTGAATCTGCCTGTTATAATGGTTAGAAGCTAGTTCCAAAAGTGAGTTATAGTAGGTTAGAGTCGGTTCCAAAAGAGGGTTAGGATGGCTACTACATACTACTACAGAGACTGCGACACCTCCGATGTGACAAAAGTTTAGTTTGGTCCCTGGATACATGAGTACCTCCTTATACGCACACATTCCAATCAAAACCCACGCCCACTGTTGTGAATAATTCGGTAAAATTAAAATTGTAAACCATGGTAGGTACATTGCTCCCTATACCCTCCTTGATTTCATAAGGGCGCCACATCAGGGCACTTGAATCTCCGAAATAATGGCACTTTCCATCTTGGACTCCATTGCAATCGTCTGGAAACACCTATATGTGTCAAAAATGATCATTTCACAGTGTATTACCACTAACACCAACATAACACGTGCTATATTCCCCAAGGGGTGTATTCAACAATTAGGGTCACTTTTCGGGTTTTCCTCTGTTTTGGTACCCACTATGGATCTCCAAATGTATCCTGAAAATGTGAAGGATTTTTGTGTCAAAGTTGGCTCTAAAACGACAAAACATCCCTCTTTCCTCTACTATGCGGCCAACATAAAGTATGTTATATGGCACATGTTGGGGCACTTCTACACTCGGGGAGGGAAATAGTGTTACACCTTGTTTTGGGTTATTTATATATTATCCTTGTGGGCTTACATAACTAGGGGTTAAAGTGAGTTATAGGAAAATTTTCACCTTTTTAATGATTAGGGGCCTATTTGGATCATTCACGGTAGTGGGCAAATACAAATTACACATTGCAAAAAAGGGGTGTGCATCAAAGCTTAGGGACACTTTCGGATCTTCTCTGTTTTACCACTAGGGTTTCTCCATGCAGTCAAACTTGGCCTTTTAAAAGGCAAACATCCCCCTTTCCTTTTATGTGGCCCCATTACAAACATTTTATATACCATGTGGGGTACTTCTACACGTGAGAGAAAATATGGTTTACCCATTTTGGGGGGCTTATTACAATTTTTTATATCCGGTGGCTATATACCTTAGGGCGTGGTTACATGCCCTTATACAGAAAATGTTCACTTTCCGATTTAAGTCTAATTAAATCAAAAACTTTAGGACAAATACACATATTACACCTTGCTCCTAAATTCTCTAAGGGGTTATTTGTGCTTTCCAAAATGGTGAATACTTGTTGGGGGTTCCACTCTGTTTTGTACAGCCTACGGCATCTCTAATGGGCATCCCTGACACATGTCAAGGATTTGTCTGTTCAATTTGGCTTAATAAGTCAACGCCCTCTTCCTTGAGCTTCAATAAGTACACATAAAACATTTTATTGCATGTGTGGGGCAATTTTTATAATCGGAAGAAGTGATAGTTAAACATCTTTGGGGTTGTTTCTCTTGAATGCTTATGGCAGGGGTCCCAAATTTGTTCATAGAGGGACTTTCATGGTCCTCTCAGACCGGAAGGCCGGACTAAAGTTAAAAAAAAAAAAAAAAAAATTAAGGAAAATTCTCGTTTACAATGCAATTTCATATATGCTCCTCAACATTAAAGATGTACTATGCTTCCCCCACCACCTCTATTAGTTCCTATGCTGTGCCCCTCTATCATTAATATTTCACTGATACTGCTCATCAATAATTAAATTATTGTCGGTACTGCACCTCCATCATTATTTCAATATGCTTCTCATAATTATTGTTTCCAGTTACTGCTCCCATTAATTATTCCTATAAGCCCTAACATTAATTAATGCAACCATATGCCCCTCATCATTAATTATCCTATACTGCCCCTCATCATTCATATTCACGATACTGCCCACCATAGTAATTATTCCCTCTATAATGCCCTCCATCTTAATTATTAACTATATGCACAACCATCATTTAATTATTCCACTACGCTACTCCATCAGTATTATTCCAGACGGATCCTCATTATTAATTATTACACTATACTGCTCCTCTATTATAATATTAACTATACTGCCCATCCATCATTAATTATTCATATACTGCCCCTCAATCATTAATTGGGATTACTATAGCTCCTGCATTATATTGTTCCTTATACTGCCATCCAGCAATGAATTATCCCTAGTCGACTGCCCTCCCATCATTAATTATTCCCATACTGCCCATCCATCATTAATTATTCCCTATACTGACCATCTCATCATTTAATTCATGCGCCTATACTGCTCCTCAATTATTAATGATTCCCTATAATGACCTCCATCTTAATTATTACCTATAGACCCGCATCATTAATTATTTTTTTCCAATAGCCACTCCTCATTTTCTTCCATATACTGCCCCATGCATCCTAATTATGTCCCTCTTATACAGCCCCTCCATCATTATTATCACTATACCGCCCCTCAATCATTAATTATTTCCCTATAAGCCCCTCCATCATAATATTCCCTATACGCCACTCCACCGTTAATTATTCCTATAATGACCCTCAATCTATTATACTGCCCCTCCTGTGCCACATAAAAGGTTGGTAATAAACTGGATGCTGGGAGTAGGAGCAAAATCTGTGTATCGGGTAATAATTGCGTTAGTGATAGAAAACAGAGGTGGTCATTAATGGCACATTATCAGATTGGTTGATGTTACCAGTGGCGTGCCACAGGGTCAGTATGGGGCCACTTCTTTTTAATATTTTTTTAAGACCTTTGTAGGGGTACACAGTCAGGTTTCAAATTTGCAAGATGATATAAGCTGTGTAAAGAATAAATACTGCGGTCGATAGGTCGCATAAGAGGGATTTGTGGAAGCTTGAGGGATGGGCAGGAGAAGAAGGTTGATGAGGTTTAATGTAGATAAATGTAAAGTTAGGCACTTTGCCATGGAAACAAAAAGTATAAGTAGTTTTAAACGGTCAATTACTTAGTAAACCTGAAGCTGAACCGGACTTGGGGTATTGGTGATGGGTTAAACTTAATTTTAGTGACCAGAGCCAGGCGGGCTGCGGCAAAGCAATATAATAAAATAATGGGAGTATCAAGAGAGGAATAATTATAATGAAAAGGACATGTTCGCCCTTATACAATCCCTGGTCAGACCACAAATGAATATGTGTGTGTACAGTTTTGGGCCACAGTATTAAAAGGATATAGCAGAGGCTGGAACGGGGCAGAGGAGAGCAACCAGGATCATTAGGGAATGGGGAGGGGGGGATAGATACACGGACAGATTACAAATTGGGTTATTCAGTTTAGAAAAAGACGACGAGGGAGACCTCATTACAATTTACAAATACTGGAATGGACAGTACAAGCTCTCTCCAAGATCTTTTATACTAGGCCGTGGACAGAACAAGGGGCATCCTATACGCCTAGAGGAGAGGCGATTCTACATACCATAGACAAAGTTCTTTACTGTACGAGCAGTGAGAATATGGAAACTATCTCCGCAGGAGTTGTATGGAGGCTCTATGTACATGTTCAAGCGAGGCTGGATGCTTTTGGAGAGAAAAAAATATCACGGGTTATGGGGATAAAACATTTATTTATTCTTGGAGGTTGGACTTGATGGACTTGCGTCGCCTTCAGCCTTTATACTATGATACTATGATGATAAATTATTCACTATTACGCCCCCTCAATCTTAAGTATCCCTATACCGCCCGCCATCATACTTATTTCCCTATACTGCTCTCTATTATTATTTATTCCCTTATGACTGCCCTCCATTATAATTATTCCCTATACGGCTCCCCATCCTTAATGATTCCTATACGCCCCTCCATCATTTTAATTATTCCCTATACTGCCTCCACATTAATTATTCCGTAACTGCCTCTCTATATGAATTATTCCCTATATGCTCCTCCATCATAATTTTCCCCTATGACTGCCCCTCCATCATTAATTTTTACCTAATACTGCCCCCATAATTAATTATTTTTTTATTCGGGCACCCCGGCCGCAAAAATATATTTTGTGCGGTTAAAAAAAAAAAATCCTATACTCACCTCTGCCGCGGCTCCGATTTCTAATATTCGGGCTGCTGTCGGACGGAAGGGTGCGCGGCGCACACTCAGGTTCACGGAGCGATGTGCGCAGGGGTCGTCTTCCGGGCACATCGATCCACCTGTAATAATAGTGCTCGAGCGGCCGTACTCGGCGCGTGAGCACTATCAGGGGCGGCAGGGAGCTTCTGTACGGACGGAGGAGGCTCCTGCCTGATGCCGCGAATTGCGGGGCCTCAGCAGGAGCCGCTGGAGCTCCAAGGGGCGGATAAAAACGGGTCCGCGGGGCCCCATGTGGGACCACTCCTTATGGGATTACAAAATTAGCCGTAAAAGTGACTTTTTTGGGAAAATGTTATCTTTTTCTTTTAGGGACCTAATTGAACAAAACACCTGTAGGAGAAAATACACATATTACACCTTGTAAATTTCCAAAAGGGTTTGCACTTCAAAACTGGTGACATTGTTGGGGTTCCCTCTGTTTTGTACCACTAGGGTCTCCAAATGCATCCTGACCCTGTATAGGATAATTGTAAATTCTGGCTTCTAACAGGGCCAAAGCCCCTCTTCGCGTCTGAGCCCTTCTGTGGACCCATACAACACTTTATATGCACAAGTGGTGAAGTCTGGCCTAGGAGAAATATTTTAACATTTATGGGGTTGTTACTCTTGCTGCCCCCTTTTGGCTTACAAAATTTGGGGGTTAAAAGTGAATTTTGTGAGAAAATTGTCACCTTTTGTCCCTTTGGGGCATAATTGAATCAAACACCTGTTGGGGAAATACACAATACACGTGTAAACTCTCCAGGGGTTGGGTATTTCCAAATGGTGTATTTTGTTAGGGCTTTCCTCTGTTTTGGTACCATTATGGCTCTCAAAAGCTCCTGAACATGAAAAACATTTTCAGCCAATTTGCCCTTCAAAACGAACAACAACGCTCTTTCCATCCAAGTGCCCCCTGTGCCAGTACAGCGGGTACGTGACAACATGGAGGTACTTGGAGTACTCACGAGGAATTGCCCTCAACATTGTAAAATGCATTTCCTTTGTAACCCATTGTTTGAAGGTGCAAACTTTTAGTGTTCAATAAATCTATAGTAAGATAAATTAACATTATTATTTTCACTTTCCATTATCTTTCACCCTATGAAACGCTCATGGGGTTAAACAAAATTCAAAGGTTTGTTGTAATATTTGAGGGTTGTTGTAGTTTCTACAATGGGTCATTGTGGGGGGATTCGTCCATGTGGGCCTCTATAAAGTCACTTCTCCCTAAATGACCCAAAAGTAGGTTTTTTTGATGATTTCGTGAATCGGAAAAATGGCTCAACAAAGTTATAAGCCTCCTAACATTCCTAAATAGGAAAAGAGTTTGAAAATGATTGCAAGTTAAAGCAGACATATGGAAAGAAAATGCTAGTTATCAGTTATTAGTGATATGACCAAACTTTCCAAAAAGTAGAAAATTTTGAATTTGGAAAACATTGTTTTTTTCAAAATTTTGCCAAAATTATTTATTTATAAATTAAATACTAAATATATTGATAAATTTTCAACCACATGAGTAAAAATGTGTCACGAAAAAAACAATCGCAAAAATCAACGGGATTAATGTCTCAGCGTTCCAAAGGTTATAACCACTTAAAGAGACACATGTCAGATTTAAAAAAATGGCCGGGTTCAGGAAGGGAAAAAGTGCTTCAGCTTTAGGGTTAAGTAACTTTATACAAAAAATATACATTTTTTAACTTAAGTTGTTATTTAATTCTTTAAAAATTACCTCATTTTAGCCATTCCTGTTTATAGAGATTTGTTGGACTATGACATACTTTTTGGCACTTGTTTACCGTTACGACAGGTTTGTTTTCTTTATCAGTTTTTGTATTGTTCGAATGGTAAGTCTTTTAGTTTTTAAACTTTTAAGTGTATGAATTTAACATTTGATGAAATTGTATTATCTAAGATAGAGATGTAAAATACGATGTCCTAATTCAAAATTTTAATCTTTTTTTTTCTTAGAACATTACAGCCTACAAGCGGCGAGCGGTAGCTGATGTCCTTCTGCCCAATTTATACAGCTATAGAGAAGCTTGCAGAATATTACTACCAGCTTTTGAAGAAGGGTTGTCAGTCGATGTTTCCAGCAAATAAACGCAGCCTTCAAGGGGTACACAAGAGTGTAGTTTTTCATTCTTTCAATATGAGATATAGCAATGACACATTTATTTTTTTATTTTAAAAAAGAAAGAAAGAAAAAAGACTTGCACTAGTGGCTCCATTTCCCAGCCGGTTCCAACCAATTCAGAATGGTATTATCGAAATCAAATTTTCTTCAATTCTTCCGATAGTGAATCGTCCTTCAGAGATTTACCTCTAGATGCCGTCGGGCAAAGTATGATTCGGTATGAACGTACAAACAATGTGATGCCACAATTTGATCGACCCTCCCCTTTCTGCACGAAAAATGTCTAATTCAATCTATTTTGCCATGTACTCAAGAGGTTGGTGCAGGTGTTCGCTATCCCTTTAATGGAATCGCTCATGTTATTTATAAACATTATACTGATTATAGTAAATATTCATTATCCAACTACATTTTTATCTATTGTAACCACCAAAAGAGAGCTGCTTCGAAACCCTGCAGATATTTGATTGTTGGCTTTATATCATTAGACCACTCTAGGGGGACCCTCCAATGCTATGCAATGTATACCTTATGTATTATTAAAAGATTCTCCTGGTGATGACGTCTGTTCTGCGTTAAAGGTTCCTTCAAACTGACCTTTCTGTATTTATTGAGGAGATTATCTGGAGGCATAGGCACCGTGTTAGTTTACACAGTCCCAACCAA
Source organism: Engystomops pustulosus (assembly GCA_019512145.1). Classification (NCBI taxonomy): domain Eukaryota; kingdom Metazoa; phylum Chordata; class Amphibia; order Anura; family Leptodactylidae; genus Engystomops; species Engystomops pustulosus. The sequence continues at coordinate 189,316 of WNYA01000055.1, forward strand.
TTTGCCCTGGCGGTACCTAGGTCTAAGCTTCATATGTACACACGATCCACCAACATCTGTCCTGGCAATTGTTGATTGATAAACCATTCGCCTCATACCCATATTATCTTCATTTGTGATTATAGCTTTTTACAAAAATCATTTGACTCTCCCCCACTTGGTTCCCTTCCCCGTCCTCGGAAACAAGTATAGTCCCATTGATATGCTAGTACTCGTCGGCACTGATCTACCATGATGGTGAATATGTATCATTTTGTCAAAATTAATCCATCAGTAGGATCATAGAAGCCTAATTACAAAGCTAGATACAGATGGATCATGACTAAGGCGTAACAGCGTACTGTATTTGTTCACGAATTTGCCTATGCCGGAATACAGGAGAGTTAGTTTAGACCATTTGGAGACATTGCGCTGGAATCCATTTGTGTTTGCTTCAAGTTTACCTGCCTGGGCACAGTTCGTGAACGCAACTATTTGGTCCAGGATTGGAATATTAGAGCCGACACGAACTTTCAAAGCTTGATACACTGCCATCCTTTATCTCCGGAGATTTCAGAGCAATAAGGATTTAACAATAAAAGCAGTGCGGATTTAAAGGTGGTTCCATCGTATTCTGAATGGATCTATACCAAAAGAAAACGAGGAGCTCTTGAGTGATCCTACACATATCGTTATAGATTTCCCGCTCCAACAAAAAGTGTCAAATTAGACTGATTTGACACCTCTAGAGGAGCCTAGCACTTGAGGTGCTGACTGAAACCAAGGTCAACATAGGGTTTTTACCCGCCATGCCGACCTATTGTCGCGGCACTTGGGGGCCTGGGGGAGGGAGAGACTGGGAGGATTGCTTGACCATTACTTGCAGCCTTTAAACTGGGTTACCCACCCAAGCTACCTTCGGGGACACTAAGCACCTACTCCAAAAAATTGAGGTGTTTAAGGTAAGAGCTATATGGTGGCCCGTTTGTGACATATTGTGCTCTGTAATTCATCAATTCCCCATAAGACAGCTTTTTATATTTGGCAAACATTTGGACGGAATTTAGCACATACTCTCCGAAAAATAAAGCAATATATCCTAAAGTGCCACCCGCGTTTCTCTGGAAAACTTTTTTCTGTTCAATACCTAGTACTCTTTGAGCGTGGCGGGTGCTCCTCTGGGGCAAAGTTTTCCCCTCCCTTGCAACCAGTTACCTGATACAATGGGAGGGAAACATTAAATTTTGCGACAGAAACCTCCAACACAGTAGTATATAGAGTGTCGGCCGCTATATAGACGAACCTGTTGTGGATGGAATGGACCACTCCCATGGAATTTGAGGATTTTTTTGTTTTTACTGAATCAAATGATATGAACTTAAAATTACACACCACATTGAGTCCAGTATAGATGTCTTAGATGTCACCTTGAAGGGAGAGATGATACGGTCATAAGTACTCCTTCGAACACAGGACATCGGTGAATACCATTTTGTGTCCCCCACATCGTGCATCCAAAACACGTCGATGGATAATATCCCTTTCGGGGCATAATTCGATGCGCAGAAAGACGAAAACAGTCCCCAGATTACTGATAACAACATCTAAGTAGATTGGGAACACAGACTGAATAGAGAGTAAGACCTAAGATTGTCCCCGTACCCAGAGAAATTGAGCAGATAAGAGTCCACTCTTTTGGAAGACAAACCATAATATTTCCCCAAAGGAGGGGATGATTTGACTCCATCTCCTTCATTACTACTTATAGGAACCATTTCACCAGATAAAAAAGTTGTTGTAAACAAATTACTGCCTTATTTTAGAGCAGATGATTGATTTGAAAACTTGACCGAGCGAGGGAGTACGATGTATCTCTAGAAAGCCCCGGACTATCGGGTCCGTATGGTTGTCCCCGAGTCTCTTGACATAACTGAGAAGAAACACAAGTAAATTATTCTTGGTTAAATATGTCCGGGGGGACCATAAATGTGCCATTGCCGATGTTTGTTGAACATGTGTGGTTTCCGATTAACAACGAACATTTTCATCATGCACAACGACATAAGCTATAAGATACGAATATTCAAACTAATACCTCTTATGATGTAATCTCATTCACCATGCAGGTTGGCATAAACAATATGTTAGGATTGGACCCACGAACGCACTCAAAGTAAGGATTAGAAAAATCTTTCAGATATTAGGGCATCAAATTCACAAATAGATCTGAGGCCGCCAAACATTTACGGGGAAACCACCATGGGGATACGGAGTCCTTAAGTGGGCGGGGAATACAAAAAGCTAAAACAAACGACCAGGAGGTGGCGACCATAAGGAAAAAATGATGCATCGGGAAAACTATTGGATGTTTATTGAAAAACTAACAAACCACTCCGGCTTGAATCTGAAGACAGGATTAATCCGTGCTTAATAAGGGTCTAGGAAAATATAACTATACACTAATAATTCTTTGTGTCAATTTTAACCCTGGATATGCATGGTAGTCTATAAACACACCACGATCAGTAAAGAGATTGTTCAGTGAGTTAAGGTTTAGCTTAGGTATCAATTTTATGTCTTGCTTTTATTTGTCATACATAATGGCATGTTAGATCGTTTTGATATTTGTTATATACAAATACATGTCCTACAGGGTGTTTTTGGTATGTGTGTTCTGCGGTTATGCTGGCCACTGGTACAAAGCAATATTGGACATATTTAATTTCTTAAACAATTCCCTGTGTGTAGTTATTCCCGGCACAAGCATGGATTGAATGGCAGATACATGTATTTGTATATGTCACTCTGTATGCTGTTACCAAACTCTAAGTGTTAAGGTATTATATAATCGATCCGCTTATTAGATTATTATATATATATATATATATATAGATATATATATATTATAAGTTTTTGTTTGTTTTTTGATTATGAATAAATAATTAATGATGGCTATGTATGCTATTCTAACATATTTGCACCTTACCGTCCTCCCCCGCAATGTAACCTTTCTAGATTGTTTTTAAAATGTGAAGATTGGTTTGTAACTCACTGAGTTCCTTCTCCGTTAGGGGGTGTGGCTGTCCCGATCATGTGATCCGGGACACGTGACCGTTGCTGAGGTACTGGTCATGTGACCATGGCAATGTGGTGCTAACGTCACACGCCAGGATAGCGCGGGAGTTAGAGGTAGAACTTCTTTGTGACGTATCCATGACTAAGCCTTACCTGAGCGAAACGCGGTGGATTTACCCCGTGTATCCTTTGTTTGTGCACACTGCCGTGACTTATTGCTTTTTAAAGAGGAGACGAATAAAGAAATTTTCGGTTGTTTAAACAACAATCTGTTTCTGAAGCGTGGTCTTTCTTCAAAAGTCCCCTTGATATGCTATTACTCGTCGGGCACCTGATCTACCCTGACTGTTGAATTATGTATCATTTTGTCAAAATTATATCCATCAGTAGGCTCATATGTAGCCTAATACAAAGCTATGATACAGATGGATCATGACTAAGGCGTAACAGCGTAACTGTATTTGTTCCCGAATTTGCCGATGCACGAATAAAGGAGATTTTAGACCATTTGGAGACTTGCGCTGGAATCCATTTTTGTTGCTTCAAGTTTACCCCTGCCTGGGCAGTTCCGTCTTTAATGATTTTTTCTCCTGAACCCAATTTCAGAAGGTGTTTGTTTTATCTATAAGTGGGAAGGCGGGGTGGTTTATGGTTGTCATGAGGCGCATAGGCTCCCCCTTCCGTAAAAAAAAAATATTTATATTGTAAATATTTTAGGCTGCATTCCGGCTATAGCCTGGAAGGCACACGTCTTGGTGCTGGAGCGGTGATCGGGGCTGACCCTCACCTCCCAATAGAGAATAGAGCCGAATGGACATTCGTTCAGCCCGCTTATCTCTTTTGCGGCCACGGCTTGAAACAGTTGTGTGTACGTGTTGTGCGAGCACGGGCAACGTACGAGCAGGGCGCTTTAGACAGCAAGTATACCCATCAGCCAAATTTGCAGGCAGATATACGTCCCACATTAAGTACTTATACAGACATGTTATACAATTATAAAATTTACACCACATTTATAACATCACCGACCACTTTATTATGGTACACAATGCTTCGTAACAGGTTTGGACCCCCTTTTGCTTTCGAAAAACTGCATCAATTCTTCGTGGCATAGATTCAACAAGGTGCGGAAGATCCTCAGAGAGTTTGGTCCATATTGGACATGATGGCAATACACAGTTTGGCCGCAGATTTGTCGGCTGCCACATCCGATGATTGAGAATCCTGTTTCCACCACATCCCAAAAGATGCTCTATGGATTGAGATTGGTGACTGTGGAGGCCATTTGAGTACGTGAACTCATGTCATGTTCAAGAAACCAGTCTGAGATGATTTCCCAGCTATGACATGGTCCGCATATCCTGCTGAAAGAACCATCAGATGTTGGGTACATGTGGTCCTAACGGGATGGACATGGTCAGCAACAATACTCAGGTAGCCTGTGGCACATTGCCAATGGTACCAAGGGCCCAAAAGAGTGCCAAGAAAATATTCCCCCACACCATGACACAACCCCCAACCAGCCTGAACCGTTGAACAAGGCAGGATGGATCCAGGTTTCATGTTGTTGACGCAAAAATTCTGACCCTACCATTCCGAATGTCGCAGCAGAAAATCGAGGAATAATCAGAACCCAGGCAACGTTTTTCCAATTTTCTACTGTCCAATTTGATGAGCTTGAGCAAAATTGTTAGCCTCAGTTTCCTGTTCATCGCTGAAAGGAGTGGCACCGGTGAGTCTTTGCGCTTGTCGCCCATTGCATCAACGTTCGACGTACTGGCATCAGAGATGCGCTTCGGCCTTACCTGGTGTAACGGGTGGTGTTGACGTCAATGTTGCTTTCTCTTAGCTCGAACCCGTTGCCATTCTCCTCTGACCTCTGGATTAACAAGGCATTCCGCCCACAGAACTGCCGCTCACTGGATGTTTTTTCCTTTTTCGGACATTCTCTGTAAAACCCTAGAGAGGGGTGGGCGTGAAAATCACAGTAGATCAGCAGTTCTGAAAATAATCAGACCAAGCCCTTCTGGCACCAAACAACCATGCCACGTTAAAGGCACTCAAATCACGTTCTCACCATACGATGCTCCGTTTCGAACTGCAGGAGATTGTTTGACATGTTACATGCCTAAATGCACTGAGTACCACCATGTGAATTGGCTGCTTAGAAATTAAGTTTTAACGAGCAGTTGGACAGGTGTACCTATAATGGCGGTGGGCTAGATAATATATAAACCTTTATTACTTATATACCCCACATAAAGTTGTTCACTCGTATATTGCCAACCATTACATACAAGCTATACACGTTACCGTCACCAAGAAATGTGGCGTTGTGACAAACCTCCTCATCCTTTAAAAAAGCTTTAGAAATGTATTCAGCAATAGTAAGGGACGAACTCCTTCATCATAACAAATTAAAAAATTGTTGATTCATAGTTAAGGGATACCGTAGCGCAGCCATCTACATAATCTGGACATCATCTGAGGAAGTCACCGTTTCGCACCCCCATACGACTCACCCTCCCCTTCTAATCTGTCGCATCGTTACAGGTTCACCCTTCTTTATTAATTTTTCAACTTTGAAGTTTTTTGAGGGTAATTACCCTACATTTTGTCCACTTTATCATGCATTATTGTTTGCTTTGTATTGGCAGGCAGGGTCTGGTTGTAGGGGGGGGTGCCTGGGTTCCCACAGGTTGGAGTTTGGTCCCTAACCCCAATAGTGCTGGATGTTAGCACATTTTAAGTGATTTTAAATTGTTTGTGTTCACATGTTTGTATACTTGATATAAAATTTAAATATATTTTCAATGCCATGTGTTTGCGCCGTTTTCTTATTTTGTCATGCGCCATCATCTGGTATTATGCACCCATGGGAAAAGTAAGCGGGAAAGCCAGTCTGAGGAAGAGCAGAAACTGGAGGTGACGAAAGAAGAACCACCCCAGAAGCTTTATCAGAAACCTTTAACTTCATTTGACAATGTCAGTGAAAATCTTAAGGTTGGTGCAATTAACTATGAACCTGGAGACCCCACAGACCTTACGGTCCAGGACTGCATTTGTTCCAAGGGAGTAGCCATCTAAAAAGTCAAGTAAGGTAGAGTATCTCATGCCAAGGAATGGAAAATCCAGAAGAGACCGTAATTACAGAGAAAAACTTTAAAAGGGAAAATATCCGTATCGTCAGGGTTATGGAACGCTTAGTTAGAAGAAGTACCAAGACGGATGCCCTATAGCTGGGATTTCCAGAAAGGATTTTTTCCCCCCCCTACCATTTGAAGACACGGGACTCCTTATAAGATCCGATGGACAAATATTTGAAAACTATACTTTCAGGGAACATTGGAACAGCAATCTTCGGGCAGGAATAGCAGCAACCGCAACAGCCAGATTATGGGTTATGGCTGAATGGGAAAAACTAGATGGACATCTCCTGAAAGGCACCCTCAGAGAAGAATTGTCAAATTTTCCTTATTAAAAAAGAACACAATACTTAGCAGATGACTTCGGCAGATACAGTTAAAAACCTCTCAGCAAGAGCGCTTCTATTTCCATACAGTAAACAAGTGGGCTGTTCCCTGTGAGGGAGTTTGTCTCTTGCTCGGCCTTAGGCAAATATCCTTGAGAAAGCTCACAAAGACAAAAAAATTTCCACAGGAAATGAGATTCCTAATCAGTGGCGGCCTTTTGGATCGAAATGGTACAGCCATACAAGGAAAAAAAAACAAAAACAAAAATTTCTTAACAAAGGAATACAAACAAAATCTTCCTCCAGTGACACCAGGATTCCAGTCGGGGGCGGTTAAAGCCTGCCACTATAGATCTAAGATCTACTAGATATGCTAGACCTTCAGGATGCATTACTAGCATTGTGTGATTCCAAGAGACAAAACTGAAATTCCTGAGGGTGGCTATCCAGGTGGAGTAAGGAAATCGTCATTTCCAGTTTAGTACTTCCTTTGGCTTTGTGCAGCACGAGAGTTTTCACAAAAGTGATGGCAACGGTCACAGGCTTTTATATAAAGGATTCAGATCATTCCCTACCTAGACGACTTCCTCATCTCGCGCAACCCCACACCATGTTACAAGGCTGAACCTGGCACTGGAGAGATTTTTTCCCTCCCTTAGGGTGGATGGTCAATCAAGGACAAGTCAAGTCTTCCATCAGCAAAAAAATCAGTTTGGGAATAAGAATACAAGGCTTACAAAGTTATTGACAGAAGAGAAAATGGAAAACACCACGACCTCAGAGAATCCAATCACTGAAATACCAAGGGCAACCCACCATCCGAGAGATCAGGGCGATGTCTCATCATGACCTCTTTGCTTACCAGCAGTCGTGGTCCCAAAACACATAGCCTCTGCAATCTTTTCTCCTGTCACCTGGGAACAAAAACCAGGGTCATGGAAAAGAAGGTGAGTTGAAGATAAAAAGTGTTAAATAGGTGTGTATTAAAGAAAATTGAAGGGAGTAAACTGGTATTAGATGATTAGTGAATGAAATCCAAGCATTTTTATGTAAATCTTTGTTCCGCGACTATTGCATTATACTCAAAATCACCCAGCTTTCCTACTTCGAAACGTAGTTTGTCTTTCCACAGAGAGAAAAGAGATTACATTACTGTTTTTTTTAATCTAACGCATCTTCAAAATAGGAAAGGCGGAATTACAACTGTCTGGACGTCAGATGATGTTTATTAAAATACTAGGAGATAAACCCTCTTATGTTTTTTTCAGCATTACTAGCTTGATGTAGGCCTGTTGATCCATCTTTATCCTTTGCAGAAGGTTCTTTCGCCATGTGTTAGTGACAGTGTTTTCCCACCAAAAATAACCCCAAAACAAACATATAAACAAAGAGATATATCATATTGACCATAATATTAGAATCTATGAAATAAAAGTCCTTGGATACCAACTGATCTCCGAAGGAGGCGACCCTTTGATTGGGCTTTAAGTTGTTCATGGCACCCGGAAGGCCGGAGAATCCCTCCAGTCAGATGCCGCTGCTGAGGTCAACAGGAAATCAATTATGGTAAGAGTAATGTAATTTTTTTGTGTGTTTGTTTGTGTATTATTTTGCTGGTTTTCAGCATTATAATGAAACTTGCAATCTATAATAAAGTAGATATCACCAACAATTTTGCACATGTATGGTATCGCCGTACAAACCCATACAATCAAAATAAAATAATTTCGACCAGCACAGTGAATACAAAAAAAAAAAAAAAAACACATGACAATAGATGAAATTCTCTTGGGTTAATTGGATTCCTGTAGACCTCCACAACGGCAGTGATAAAAGGGATTTGGCCCGCCTCTTCCAGGGGGCAGGGAGGAAGGAAACAGTGAAGCAATAAAAGGGTCCCTCCCCTTCGGGCATCTAGTTGGAATCCAAGGACTTTTATTGATTAAAAAAGCAATATTATATATGTGTATATATACGTAGATATGCAAAATTATTTTTGGTGAGGGTTTTGGGTGGGAAAAACACTGTGCACGAACAGAAACAAGTACAGAGTAATAAAACTAGGGTTGGGACAAAGGGCAGAAAGGACCTTTCTTCAAAAGATAGAGGATGGATCAGCCTAAACGGGGGGAAGGGGGTTGCTGATAGTTGGCCATGACAGCCTAGGGGTCGTACAAAGACATGAGGCTGTCTGGTTTTACCCATTCATTAAAGGTGCGATGTTTGTAACAGTATATTCTATTTAAAAATACCTATTAAGTAAACAAAACAAAAAATTGTAATCACTCCCTTTCCTAGAAACTCTGCCTAAATATAAACAGTAAAATTAGTTAACATTTAGGGGTTTCGTCGCGTCCCAAATGTCCCGGATCTGTCAAAAATAATAACTGTGATTTCCCAGTTTACCCCCCGTAATGGAAAAAGCGCCCAAAATTTAAAAATGCCACTTTTTTTGCCGATGTTGAAAAATATAAAAAATTCATAAAAGTGTGATCAAAAACCGTCCGTCCTTAAAATGGTACAGTAAAAGCATTATAAAAAGTCGAACAAAAATACAAACAATGTTAACGGCAGGTAGCAGATACTTGTATCTTGTGAAGTACAAAAACAGATTAGAGCGTGGAAGGGGGGCAGATGAGTTTAAAGTGTTTGTGGGACACGGTTCAGTATAAGTTGGCTTCGCTTCATCAATAGTAAAATCTGCTCTCCATTGAGGAGTTAGCTTTGACTACACCTTAAACCCCTTCCCGACATTTGAGTAATAGTACTGCATAGAGGGAGGTGAGTTCCCGCAAATGCATCCTATTCCGTCAAGCTCTGGCGCGGATCCTGAAACGGAGCGGCGCAGAAGTGCGGGTGTCGGCTTAATTCTAGACGACCACGCTTAACACCCGCGATCGGAGATTTCTCGATCGCGGGTTTGTTAATCCCGAACACGCGCGGTGCGCGCTGACCGCGGGTGTGAGAAGCATTTAAGGTCAAATAATGCTGAATGGACCCCCCCGCGGCGCTTACCGCGGGGGGGGGGTCCGCTGCCCGATCGCAGCCCGGGACTGCCGGTGCCGGGGCTGCGAGCTCTCCTCCGGAGCCGGTCGGCCTTCGACGGACCCGGCTGTAGACACGGGGCATGCGAGCATTGCTATTGCACTGGTTGTAACCTGTATAACAAAGTTGACAAGAAGATCACTGGTTCAGCTTAGATGAGCAGTAGTAACTGTAAAAAGTAAAAAAAAAATAAAGGTTTTTTTACAATAAAAAGAAAATAATAAAAGAAAGTGAAAGTCCCCCCCCCCCCCAAACACCACCAGTAAGTATAAAAAAACAATAAAAATCACAAAAAAAAAACCACTTATTTGGTATCGCTGCACCGTAAAAACATCTGTTACAATAAATCCTAATAATAATTGGGACCCGCTCGGTGAAACGTGGTTAAAAAAAAAAAAAAAAAAAAAAGTTGCCAAAAACTGGAACCTTTGAGCAAATTGCCTTTCAAAAAATGTTCTAAAAAGGGACCCGAAAAAAGTACCAGCACCAAATGTACCAATAAAAAGAGCAGGTTATAGAGTTTATAGCAGGTATCGCTTATAAACATTGGCAAACTAAAACAAATGCAATTTTTTCTATTTAGTTTCTTCAATAAAAGGAAATATAAATAAAACCGATAAATGAGTTATCACCGTAATCGTAAGTGAGCCGTCTAGAACAAAGTAATATATTATTCTTATGCTACAGTGGAACACCCCCCCCCCCAAACAAAAAAAAAATGCTAAAAATCCAAAACAAGTAATTGATGATTTTACTGTTCCTCCAATTTGATAAAGTTAATAAAAATAAGCTATAAAATAGCTAAAAAACTCACTAAAGAAGGTTTTTACAGGTGCATCTCATCTCGCAAAAACACAAAAAAAAAACAAAAAAATAAGCCCTTATTGTCTAATGCTAAAAAAATAAATAAAAGATTGTATAGCCTATTCCCAAAAAAAAAACGAGCGTGCGTATAGGAATGTTGCGGCGGTGGTAGTTACAGTGACTTTCCAACACGGTCTCAGGACACAGTGATAGGGCAAGATGGCGGCTATTCCTGACAGCCATTCCATCCTGCCCCATGGCACCCCAGAAGGGGACGTTGCCCCCACACCCCCAGTTATGATCGCTGACATGGCACTCATCACATTCAGACGAGCCAATGCAGCGAATTTAATTAATTATGCGTCAGTAATACCGGTCCCATGTCTGTAGGAACGGGATCGGGGCAGGGTGGGGTGGCGAGTTCCTCACAGCCACCAATTTTGCCTTTCGGTCAAGAGGGGTTGTGTTGCCCACTCTGCCATGTTTGCCGCATTGGCTGGTCGATTTGTCACCAGCCAAAGGCAGCAAAATATTAGTAACCAATGGGCATCACTAGGGTGCATAAGAGCAACACTCGCAGTATGCATTTCCTGTTTTCAAGAGGAAAGATATTAGGAACTATATTGCGGACAAGGAGGACGGGGACCCAGTACCTCTGGTTTAGATGTTGCCGTGTTTTGCCAGGACAGCATTTTCAGCGTGAATCTGCCTGTTATAATGGTTAGAAGCTAGTTCCAAAAGTGAGTTATAGTAGGTTAGAGTCGGTTCCAAAAGAGGGTTAGGATGGCTACTACATACTACTACAGAGACTGCGACACCTCCGATGTGACAAAAGTTTAGTTTGGTCCCTGGATACATGAGTACCTCCTTATACGCACACATTCCAATCAAAACCCACGCCCACTGTTGTGAATAATTCGGTAAAATTAAAATTGTAAACCATGGTAGGTACATTGCTCCCTATACCCTCCTTGATTTCATAAGGGCGCCACATCAGGGCACTTGAATCTCCGAAATAATGGCACTTTCCATCTTGGACTCCATTGCAATCGTCTGGAAACACCTATATGTGTCAAAAATGATCATTTCACAGTGTATTACCACTAACACCAACATAACACGTGCTATATTCCCCAAGGGGTGTATTCAACAATTAGGGTCACTTTTCGGGTTTTCCTCTGTTTTGGTACCCACTATGGATCTCCAAATGTATCCTGAAAATGTGAAGGATTTTTGTGTCAAAGTTGGCTCTAAAACGACAAAACATCCCTCTTTCCTCTACTATGCGGCCAACATAAAGTATGTTATATGGCACATGTTGGGGCACTTCTACACTCGGGGAGGGAAATAGTGTTACACCTTGTTTTGGGTTATTTATATATTATCCTTGTGGGCTTACATAACTAGGGGTTAAAGTGAGTTATAGGAAAATTTTCACCTTTTTAATGATTAGGGGCCTATTTGGATCATTCACGGTAGTGGGCAAATACAAATTACACATTGCAAAAAAGGGGTGTGCATCAAAGCTTAGGGACACTTTCGGATCTTCTCTGTTTTACCACTAGGGTTTCTCCATGCAGTCAAACTTGGCCTTTTAAAAGGCAAACATCCCCCTTTCCTTTTATGTGGCCCCATTACAAACATTTTATATACCATGTGGGGTACTTCTACACGTGAGAGAAAATATGGTTTACCCATTTTGGGGGGCTTATTACAATTTTTTATATCCGGTGGCTATATACCTTAGGGCGTGGTTACATGCCCTTATACAGAAAATGTTCACTTTCCGATTTAAGTCTAATTAAATCAAAAACTTTAGGACAAATACACATATTACACCTTGCTCCTAAATTCTCTAAGGGGTTATTTGTGCTTTCCAAAATGGTGAATACTTGTTGGGGGTTCCACTCTGTTTTGTACAGCCTACGGCATCTCTAATGGGCATCCCTGACACATGTCAAGGATTTGTCTGTTCAATTTGGCTTAATAAGTCAACGCCCTCTTCCTTGAGCTTCAATAAGTACACATAAAACATTTTATTGCATGTGTGGGGCAATTTTTATAATCGGAAGAAGTGATAGTTAAACATCTTTGGGGTTGTTTCTCTTGAATGCTTATGGCAGGGGTCCCAAATTTGTTCATAGAGGGACTTTCATGGTCCTCTCAGACCGGAAGGCCGGACTAAAGTTAAAAAAAAAAAAAAAAAAATTAAGGAAAATTCTCGTTTACAATGCAATTTCATATATGCTCCTCAACATTAAAGATGTACTATGCTTCCCCCACCACCTCTATTAGTTCCTATGCTGTGCCCCTCTATCATTAATATTTCACTGATACTGCTCATCAATAATTAAATTATTGTCGGTACTGCACCTCCATCATTATTTCAATATGCTTCTCATAATTATTGTTTCCAGTTACTGCTCCCATTAATTATTCCTATAAGCCCTAACATTAATTAATGCAACCATATGCCCCTCATCATTAATTATCCTATACTGCCCCTCATCATTCATATTCACGATACTGCCCACCATAGTAATTATTCCCTCTATAATGCCCTCCATCTTAATTATTAACTATATGCACAACCATCATTTAATTATTCCACTACGCTACTCCATCAGTATTATTCCAGACGGATCCTCATTATTAATTATTACACTATACTGCTCCTCTATTATAATATTAACTATACTGCCCATCCATCATTAATTATTCATATACTGCCCCTCAATCATTAATTGGGATTACTATAGCTCCTGCATTATATTGTTCCTTATACTGCCATCCAGCAATGAATTATCCCTAGTCGACTGCCCTCCCATCATTAATTATTCCCATACTGCCCATCCATCATTAATTATTCCCTATACTGACCATCTCATCATTTAATTCATGCGCCTATACTGCTCCTCAATTATTAATGATTCCCTATAATGACCTCCATCTTAATTATTACCTATAGACCCGCATCATTAATTATTTTTTTCCAATAGCCACTCCTCATTTTCTTCCATATACTGCCCCATGCATCCTAATTATGTCCCTCTTATACAGCCCCTCCATCATTATTATCACTATACCGCCCCTCAATCATTAATTATTTCCCTATAAGCCCCTCCATCATAATATTCCCTATACGCCACTCCACCGTTAATTATTCCTATAATGACCCTCAATCTATTATACTGCCCCTCCTGTGCCACATAAAAGGTTGGTAATAAACTGGATGCTGGGAGTAGGAGCAAAATCTGTGTATCGGGTAATAATTGCGTTAGTGATAGAAAACAGAGGTGGTCATTAATGGCACATTATCAGATTGGTTGATGTTACCAGTGGCGTGCCACAGGGTCAGTATGGGGCCACTTCTTTTTAATATTTTTTTAAGACCTTTGTAGGGGTACACAGTCAGGTTTCAAATTTGCAAGATGATATAAGCTGTGTAAAGAATAAATACTGCGGTCGATAGGTCGCATAAGAGGGATTTGTGGAAGCTTGAGGGATGGGCAGGAGAAGAAGGTTGATGAGGTTTAATGTAGATAAATGTAAAGTTAGGCACTTTGCCATGGAAACAAAAAGTATAAGTAGTTTTAAACGGTCAATTACTTAGTAAACCTGAAGCTGAACCGGACTTGGGGTATTGGTGATGGGTTAAACTTAATTTTAGTGACCAGAGCCAGGCGGGCTGCGGCAAAGCAATATAATAAAATAATGGGAGTATCAAGAGAGGAATAATTATAATGAAAAGGACATGTTCGCCCTTATACAATCCCTGGTCAGACCACAAATGAATATGTGTGTGTACAGTTTTGGGCCACAGTATTAAAAGGATATAGCAGAGGCTGGAACGGGGCAGAGGAGAGCAACCAGGATCATTAGGGAATGGGGAGGGGGGGATAGATACACGGACAGATTACAAATTGGGTTATTCAGTTTAGAAAAAGACGACGAGGGAGACCTCATTACAATTTACAAATACTGGAATGGACAGTACAAGCTCTCTCCAAGATCTTTTATACTAGGCCGTGGACAGAACAAGGGGCATCCTATACGCCTAGAGGAGAGGCGATTCTACATACCATAGACAAAGTTCTTTACTGTACGAGCAGTGAGAATATGGAAACTATCTCCGCAGGAGTTGTATGGAGGCTCTATGTACATGTTCAAGCGAGGCTGGATGCTTTTGGAGAGAAAAAAATATCACGGGTTATGGGGATAAAACATTTATTTATTCTTGGAGGTTGGACTTGATGGACTTGCGTCGCCTTCAGCCTTTATACTATGATACTATGATGATAAATTATTCACTATTACGCCCCCTCAATCTTAAGTATCCCTATACCGCCCGCCATCATACTTATTTCCCTATACTGCTCTCTATTATTATTTATTCCCTTATGACTGCCCTCCATTATAATTATTCCCTATACGGCTCCCCATCCTTAATGATTCCTATACGCCCCTCCATCATTTTAATTATTCCCTATACTGCCTCCACATTAATTATTCCGTAACTGCCTCTCTATATGAATTATTCCCTATATGCTCCTCCATCATAATTTTCCCCTATGACTGCCCCTCCATCATTAATTTTTACCTAATACTGCCCCCATAATTAATTATTTTTTTATTCGGGCACCCCGGCCGCAAAAATATATTTTGTGCGGTTAAAAAAAAAAAATCCTATACTCACCTCTGCCGCGGCTCCGATTTCTAATATTCGGGCTGCTGTCGGACGGAAGGGTGCGCGGCGCACACTCAGGTTCACGGAGCGATGTGCGCAGGGGTCGTCTTCCGGGCACATCGATCCACCTGTAATAATAGTGCTCGAGCGGCCGTACTCGGCGCGTGAGCACTATCAGGGGCGGCAGGGAGCTTCTGTACGGACGGAGGAGGCTCCTGCCTGATGCCGCGAATTGCGGGGCCTCAGCAGGAGCCGCTGGAGCTCCAAGGGGCGGATAAAAACGGGTCCGCGGGGCCCCATGTGGGACCACTCCTTATGGGATTACAAAATTAGCCGTAAAAGTGACTTTTTTGGGAAAATGTTATCTTTTTCTTTTAGGGACCTAATTGAACAAAACACCTGTAGGAGAAAATACACATATTACACCTTGTAAATTTCCAAAAGGGTTTGCACTTCAAAACTGGTGACATTGTTGGGGTTCCCTCTGTTTTGTACCACTAGGGTCTCCAAATGCATCCTGACCCTGTATAGGATAATTGTAAATTCTGGCTTCTAACAGGGCCAAAGCCCCTCTTCGCGTCTGAGCCCTTCTGTGGACCCATACAACACTTTATATGCACAAGTGGTGAAGTCTGGCCTAGGAGAAATATTTTAACATTTATGGGGTTGTTACTCTTGCTGCCCCCTTTTGGCTTACAAAATTTGGGGGTTAAAAGTGAATTTTGTGAGAAAATTGTCACCTTTTGTCCCTTTGGGGCATAATTGAATCAAACACCTGTTGGGGAAATACACAATACACGTGTAAACTCTCCAGGGGTTGGGTATTTCCAAATGGTGTATTTTGTTAGGGCTTTCCTCTGTTTTGGTACCATTATGGCTCTCAAAAGCTCCTGAACATGAAAAACATTTTCAGCCAATTTGCCCTTCAAAACGAACAACAACGCTCTTTCCATCCAAGTGCCCCCTGTGCCAGTACAGCGGGTACGTGACAACATGGAGGTACTTGGAGTACTCACGAGGAATTGCCCTCAACATTGTAAAATGCATTTCCTTTGTAACCCATTGTTTGAAGGTGCAAACTTTTAGTGTTCAATAAATCTATAGTAAGATAAATTAACATTATTATTTTCACTTTCCATTATCTTTCACCCTATGAAACGCTCATGGGGTTAAACAAAATTCAAAGGTTTGTTGTAATATTTGAGGGTTGTTGTAGTTTCTACAATGGGTCATTGTGGGGGGATTCGTCCATGTGGGCCTCTATAAAGTCACTTCTCCCTAAATGACCCAAAAGTAGGTTTTTTTGATGATTTCGTGAATCGGAAAAATGGCTCAACAAAGTTATAAGCCTCCTAACATTCCTAAATAGGAAAAGAGTTTGAAAATGATTGCAAGTTAAAGCAGACATATGGAAAGAAAATGCTAGTTATCAGTTATTAGTGATATGACCAAACTTTCCAAAAAGTAGAAAATTTTGAATTTGGAAAACATTGTTTTTTTCAAAATTTTGCCAAAATTATTTATTTATAAATTAAATACTAAATATATTGATAAATTTTCAACCACATGAGTAAAAATGTGTCACGAAAAAAACAATCGCAAAAATCAACGGGATTAATGTCTCAGCGTTCCAAAGGTTATAACCACTTAAAGAGACACATGTCAGATTTAAAAAAATGGCCGGGTTCAGGAAGGGAAAAAGTGCTTCAGCTTTAGGGTTAAGTAACTTTATACAAAAAATATACATTTTTTAACTTAAGTTGTTATTTAATTCTTTAAAAATTACCTCATTTTAGCCATTCCTGTTTATAGAGATTTGTTGGACTATGACATACTTTTTGGCACTTGTTTACCGTTACGACAGGTTTGTTTTCTTTATCAGTTTTTGTATTGTTCGAATGGTAAGTCTTTTAGTTTTTAAACTTTTAAGTGTATGAATTTAACATTTGATGAAATTGTATTATCTAAGATAGAGATGTAAAATACGATGTCCTAATTCAAAATTTTAATCTTTTTTTTTCTTAGAACATTACAGCCTACAAGCGGCGAGCGGTAGCTGATGTCCTTCTGCCCAATTTATACAGCTATAGAGAAGCTTGCAGAATATTACTACCAGCTTTTGAAGAAGGGTTGTCAGTCGATGTTTCCAGCAAATAAACGCAGCCTTCAAGGGGTACACAAGAGTGTAGTTTTTCATTCTTTCAATATGAGATATAGCAATGACACATTTATTTTTTTATTTTAAAAAAGAAAGAAAGAAAAAAGACTTGCACTAGTGGCTCCATTTCCCAGCCGGTTCCAACCAATTCAGAATGGTATTATCGAAATCAAATTTTCTTCAATTCTTCCGATAGTGAATCGTCCTTCAGAGATTTACCTCTAGATGCCGTCGGGCAAAGTATGATTCGGTATGAACGTACAAACAATGTGATGCCACAATTTGATCGACCCTCCCCTTTCTGCACGAAAAATGTCTAATTCAATCTATTTTGCCATGTACTCAAGAGGTTGGTGCAGGTGTTCGCTATCCCTTTAATGGAATCGCTCATGTTATTTATAAACATTATACTGATTATAGTAAATATTCATTATCCAACTACATTTTTATCTATTGTAACCACCAAAAGAGAGCTGCTTCGAAACCCTGCAGATATTTGATTGTTGGCTTTATATCATTAGACCACTCTAGGGGGACCCTCCAATGCTATGCAATGTATACCTTATGTATTATTAAAAGATTCTCCTGGTGATGACGTCTGTTCTGCGTTAAAGGTTCCTTCAAACTGACCTTTCTGTATTTATTGAGGAGATTATCTGGAGGCATAGGCACCGTGTTAGTTTACACAGTCCCAACCAATTTGCCCTGGCGGTACCTAGGTCTAAGCTTCATATGTACACACGATCCACCAACATCTGTCCTGGCAATTGTTGATTGATAAACCATTCGCCTCATACCCATATTATCTTCATTTGTGATTATAGCTTTTTACAAAAATCATTTGACTCTCCCCCACTTGGTTCCCTTCCCCGTCCTCGGAAACAAGTATAGTCCCATTGATATGCTAGTACTCGTCGGCACTGATCTACCATGATGGTGAATATGTATCATTTTGTCAAAATTAATCCATCAGTAGGATCATAGAAGCCTAATTACAAAGCTAGATACAGATGGATCATGACTAAGGCGTAACAGCGTACTGTATTTGTTCACGAATTTGCCTATGCCGGAATACAGGAGAGTTAGTTTAGACCATTTGGAGACATTGCGCTGGAATCCATTTGTGTTTGCTTCAAGTTTACCTGCCTGGGCACAGTTCGTGAACGCAACTATTTGGTCCAGGATTGGAATATTAGAGCCGACACGAACTTTCAAAGCTTGATACACTGCCATCCTTTATCTCCGGAGATTTCAGAGCAATAAGGATTTAACAATAAAAGCAGTGCGGATTTAAAGGTGGTTCCATCGTATTCTGAATGGATCTATACCAAAAGAAAACGAGGAGCTCTTGAGTGATCCTACACATATCGTTATAGATTTCCCGCTCCAACAAAAAGTGTCAAATTAGACTGATTTGACACCTCTAGAGGAGCCTAGCACTTGAGGTGCTGACTGAAACCAAGGTCAACATAGGGTTTTTACCCGCCATGCCGACCTATTGTCGCGGCACTTGGGGGCCTGGGGGAGGGAGAGACTGGGAGGATTGCTTGACCATTACTTGCAGCCTTTAAACTGGGTTACCCACCCAAGCTACCTTCGGGGACACTAAGCACCTACTCCAAAAAATTGAGGTGTTTAAGGTAAGAGCTATATGGTGGCCCGTTTGTGACATATTGTGCTCTGTAATTCATCAATTCCCCATAAGACAGCTTTTTATATTTGGCAAACATTTGGACGGAATTTAGCACATACTCTCCGAAAAATAAAGCAATATATCCTAAAGTGCCACCCGCGTTTCTCTGGAAAACTTTTTTCTGTTCAATACCTAGTACTCTTTGAGCGTGGCGGGTGCTCCTCTGGGGCAAAGTTTTCCCCTCCCTTGCAACCAGTTACCTGATACAATGGGAGGGAAACATTAAATTTTGCGACAGAAACCTCCAACACAGTAGTATATAGAGTGTCGGCCGCTATATAGACGAACCTGTTGTGGATGGAATGGACCACTCCCATGGAATTTGAGGATTTTTTTGTTTTTACTGAATCAAATGATATGAACTTAAAATTACACACCACATTGAGTCCAGTATAGATGTCTTAGATGTCACCTTGAAGGGAGAGATGATACGGTCATAAGTACTCCTTCGAACACAGGACATCGGTGAATACCATTTTGTGTCCCCCACATCGTGCATCCAAAACACGTCGATGGATAATATCCCTTTCGGGGCATAATTCGATGCGCAGAAAGACGAAAACAGTCCCCAGATTACTGATAACAACATCTAAGTAGATTGGGAACACAGACTGAATAGAGAGTAAGACCTAAGATTGTCCCCGTACCCAGAGAAATTGAGCAGATAAGAGTCCACTCTTTTGGAAGACAAACCATAATATTTCCCCAAAGGAGGGGATGATTTGACTCCATCTCCTTCATTACTACTTATAGGAACCATTTCACCAGATAAAAAAGTTGTTGTAAACAAATTACTGCCTTATTTTAGAGCAGATGATTGATTTGAAAACTTGACCGAGCGAGGGAGTACGATGTATCTCTAGAAAGCCCCGGACTATCGGGTCCGTATGGTTGTCCCCGAGTCTCTTGACATAACTGAGAAGAAACACAAGTAAATTATTCTTGGTTAAATATGTCCGGGGGGACCATAAATGTGCCATTGCCGATGTTTGTTGAACATGTGTGGTTTCCGATTAACAACGAACATTTTCATCATGCACAACGACATAAGCTATAAGATACGAATATTCAAACTAATACCTCTTATGATGTAATCTCATTCACCATGCAGGTTGGCATAAACAATATGTTAGGATTGGACCCACGAACGCACTCAAAGTAAGGATTAGAAAAATCTTTCAGATATTAGGGCATCAAATTCACAAATAGATCTGAGGCCGCCAAACATTTACGGGGAAACCACCATGGGGATACGGAGTCCTTAAGTGGGCGGGGAATACAAAAAGCTAAAACAAACGACCAGGAGGTGGCGACCATAAGGAAAAAATGATGCATCGGGAAAACTATTGGATGTTTATTGAAAAACTAACAAACCACTCCGGCTTGAATCTGAAGACAGGATTAATCCGTGCTTAATAAGGGTCTAGGAAAATATAACTATACACTAATAATTCTTTGTGTCAATTTTAACCCTGGATATGCATGGTAGTCTATAAACACACCACGATCAGTAAAGAGATTGTTCAGTGAGTTAAGGTTTAGCTTAGGTATCAATTTTATGTCTTGCTTTTATTTGTCATACATAATGGCATGTTAGATCGTTTTGATATTTGTTATATACAAATACATGTCCTACAGGGTGTTTTTGGTATGTGTGTTCTGCGGTTATGCTGGCCACTGGTACAAAGCAATATTGGACATATTTAATTTCTTAAACAATTCCCTGTGTGTAGTTATTCCCGGCACAAGCATGGATTGAATGGCAGATACATGTATTTGTATATGTCACTCTGTATGCTGTTACCAAACTCTAAGTGTTAAGGTATTATATAATCGATCCGCTTATTAGATTATTATATATATATATATATATATAGATATATATATATTATAAGTTTTTGTTTGTTTTTTGATTATGAATAAATAATTAATGATGGCTATGTATGCTATTCTAACATATTTGCACCTTACCGTCCTCCCCCGCAATGTAACCTTTCTAGATTGTTTTTAAAATGTGAAGATTGGTTTGTAACTCACTGAGTTCCTTCTCCGTTAGGGGGTGTGGCTGTCCCGATCATGTGATCCGGGACACGTGACCGTTGCTGAGGTACTGGTCATGTGACCATGGCAATGTGGTGCTAACGTCACACGCCAGGATAGCGCGGGAGTTAGAGGTAGAACTTCTTTGTGACGTATCCATGACTAAGCCTTACCTGAGCGAAACGCGGTGGATTTACCCCGTGTATCCTTTGTTTGTGCACACTGCCGTGACTTATTGCTTTTTAAAGAGGAGACGAATAAAGAAATTTTCGGTTGTTTAAACAACAATCTGTTTCTGAAGCGTGGTCTTTCTTCAAAGTCCCCTTGATAGGCATACTCGTCGGGCACCTGATTACCCTGACTGTTGAATTATTGTACCATGTTGCTCAAAATATATCATCAGTAGCTCTATGTAGCCTACTACAAAGCTATGATACAGATGGATCATGACTAAGGCGTAACAGCAGTAAGGTATTTGTTCCCGAGGTTGCCGAGCACGAAATATATAAAGGAATTTGAGACCATTTGGAGACTTGCGCTGGAATCCATTTTTGTTGCTTCAAGTTTACCCCTGCCTGGGCAGTTCCGTAGACGCAACTCTTTTTGGTCGTCAGTATTGGAATGATTAGAGCCGACAAGAACTTTCAAAGCTATGATACACTGCCATCCCTTATCTCCTTCTGTGGGCGTCTGGCATTGTAGATCCGACCCTTGCCCACCATGCAAGGTCAACAGGCTCCAGGGGCCCCACAGGTACTAAGTATGGGGCTGCTAAACACTATAAGCAGCCCCATACTGACATGCACACAGTATACGGTATCTGTACCTTTAAGGCCCTGATACCATAGTGTGACAGAAGTGCAGGCAGAGCAACCTCTCCCTGCACCTTCTGTCCTCCTAGATCAGGGGTCGGGAACCTATGGCTCGCGAGCCAGATGTGGCTCTTTTGATGGCCGCATCTGGCTCGCAGCCAGGGCTCCTTTCCAGGGGCATTACTACAGCCGTGGCATCTGCTACGCTGCCTGTCAAGACCAGGTCTGGCTCCTGTTGTGCCCCTGGCTGTAGTAATGCCCCTGGATGTATTCAGCAGAGCAGGGTCCGCGGGGTTAATTCTGGGGCGGCACCTCCGTCTACTTCCCTGCCGCAGCCGCCTCAGTGTGTGAGAGGGAGGGGAGGAGACTGTCTGCCTGCAGCCAATCCCAGCGTTGGATGTAGCAGCGCGGGAGATTCAGACAGAGGAGACCAGAGAGCTGCATACTGAGGAGACATCCAGCACCTGAGGAGAAGGAGTCAGCAGCCGGAATCAGCCACAGATAAGTGCTCCCTCCCCCCAGTGTCTCCTCACACTCTGCACTAACCCCTTAGTGTCCTGTTTGCCGGAGCAGCTATTAAGCTCCTAAGTGTCCCTTACAGACCCCTCTGCATCATCCCCTCACATCATTCCCCACCACTGCATTTCTACATTAATGTGAGGTTCTGCAGCAGCTGAGATACAAAATAGCTAGGACCTAAGACAAAATTGTGGTGCACGTCAGTAATAGACTTTGGATGCGATTTTCTGTTACGGGGTTAAACGCAGTGAAAAACGTTATCATATTTTGATAGATCGGGCATTTTCGGATGCGGCGATACCTAATGTGTTTATGATTTTTACTGTTTATTTATATTTATATCAGTTCTAGGGAAAGGGGGGTGATTTGAATTTTTAGGTTTTTTTATTATAATGTTTTTTTTTTTTTATTTTTACTATTTTTCAGAATCCCTAGGGTACTTTAACCCTAGGTTGTCTGATCGATCCTACCATATACTGCCATACTACAGTATGGCAATATATGGGGATAGCACATTGTAATGAATGTGTTAACCCGAAGTAGCTGCGGGTCTTCGTGAGACCCGAAGCTACCATGGCGACGGATCGCCGCTCCCCGATGACGTCACGGGGAGCGTCGATCCTCGGAAAGATGGCGCCCATGCGCCTTCATCTGCTTGAAGCCGCCGATCAGCAAGAAAACACACCGGTGCCGGCACCGATCGCGGGTGTTACCGATAAGCCTTTGCTGCAATATGCAGCAGAGACTTAACGGCTATGGAGAGGGCTCGGCCCGCAAGCCCTCTCCATGCATCTGAACGCGACGCGGTCGCGAACCGGTTAAATATAGAGGACCACTGTATAGGGGACGGGGTTATAATTTATATTTTTATTTTTACTATTTTTCAGAATCCCTAGGGTACTTAAACCCTAGGTTGTCTGATCGATCCTACCATATACTGCCATACTGCAGTATGGCAATATATGGGGATAGCACATTGTAATGAATGTGTTAACCCGAAGTAGCTTCGGGTCTTCGTGAGACCCGAAGCTACAATGGCGACGGATCGCCGCTCCCCGATGACGTCACGGGGAGCGTCGATCCTCGGAAAGATGGCGGCGCCCATGCGCCTTCATCTGTTTGAAGCCGCCGATCAGCAAGAAAACACACCGGTTCCGGCACCGATCGCGGGTGTTACCGATAAGCCTCTGCTGCAATATGCAGCAGAGACCTACCGGCTATGGAGAGGGCTCGGCCCGCATGCATCGGAACGTGACCCCGTTAAATATAGAGGACCACTGTATAGGGGACGGGGTTATAATTTATAATCCCCCCCCACCCCCGGGTGTCTTTTTACTCAGGGAAATGCGAAAAATTGTATGGGGGTTTTCTCTTTTTATATTTGGAATGTGTAAATTTTGTGACTAAATGAACCGCTATAAGGGAACAATTTGACCATTCTAAATTTACCTTCCATTTTGATTCAATTACTATCAAGATCTCAAGGGGTTAACACATCTTGCTAAAAGCTGTTTCTGATCGTTGAGGGGTGCGATTGAAATGTTGGTAATACGGGTGTTTGATGCTAATTGCCAATTCATAAACTGTTATTTATCCCAAAATAGTAAATTCTGAAAATCCGGAAAACAAGCTATTTTTGTTATCTGGTAAGCCAGAGGACGTCCAAAATAAGATTATCCAGAAATAAAAAATTATGAAAATGTAAGTAGTATCCAATGGGAATGTTATTTCAGAAACTTATGTGGTAGGTAAATATATCTACCTGGAAAATTCCAATGATTTCGAATTTCAAAAAGTGAAATTTTCAAAAAAGTATAATCTTTTTTTTTTTTTTAAATTGTAAAACGCAAAACTTAAGCAAACATTTACCACTAAAATGAAGTGACAACATGTGGCCCGGAAAAAAACGATCTCAGAATCGTTTGATAGTAACAGTGTTCAAAAGTTATACACATGATAAAGCGACGCAAAAGTCAGAATCACAAAAAATGGGGCTGAGCCTTAACTGAAAATGGCTGCGTCTTAAGGGGTTAAGGACGCCTTTCTGGCACACAGATGCAATTACCTACTTAGGCAAAGGGTCCCAGTGACCAGCAAAACTAACTCTTTGTAAACTACCATTCAATACTGGAATTACACTGAAAGACACTTTCCTCTTATGATAAAAAAATACCTGTGTCTGGTGTTGGCCGGAATCAACACAATTTTGAAATGATATTTTACCCCGGTTCCTCTACCTGTTCCAGGGAGTACCGAAGTAGTGTAATACCAGGACATGCCACCCGATTCCTTTTAAATCATGCGCCCAGACTCTGCTTCGTTTCAGTCTGGGGGCTCAGCCCATCGAAGATTGGCGGAATTTCTTATTCGCCCAAAATAGCAGGGGGGGGGGGTGCCTGCCTGACCTTCAGACTCACCAGGCGTTCCTCTATGGTGAGACTATTAGGAATGGCACCATCACCATACGCTCTAAACAGTGGGTGGACTGAGAGCAAATATAGCTACAGATTCCCATTACGATGTACCTCCTGGGGTGCCTTTCCGACAAATAACGTGGACGCCAGACCTTTTCCTATCACAGACCTTGAAACTATGGGATACTCACTCAACAGAAAGAAAAAAATCTTATCTAGACCACACGCCACGTGACACCCCTATTTCGACATCCAGAATTCCACCGCCTCTCTTAGATCATTTTTCCTGGGCCGACGGCGCCTCACGAAGAACCTTCATTCTTAGAAGAGACCTTTAGGGAAAATGGGAAGCCCGATTCTTCATCTCAAAGAGTTGACTCTAGAGAGAAAGAGACGTCCAATCTTTCATGGCTAGAAAATCTCAGCTACACCCATTCCTCAGTCGCCTGGGCCCTACTATGATCTCAATGCCATCCTTGACTCATTTGAAGACTCTCACCAAGCATCCCCGGAAACACTGTATTTCACAAATATATAGGCTCCTGGTGCAGGAAGTCGGACCCCTCGAGTTTGCCTATGTCGTGCCTGGGGAAAAGAGAGCTGGGAGTTGCATTGTCGGCAGAAGGGGAACAAGCTTTTTGTTATACCACAAGCTCTCGGTTGACAGTTCTATGCAAGAACGCAAGCTAGTAGCAAATACTCAAGATGGTATAGGGTTCGGCCCTCCTGCAATTCTATCTACCCTCGCTGTGTCGGACAGTGCTTGCAGGTGCGGCGTTGGAGAAAGGAAAACATGACTCCAATATGGTGGTCATGCAGTAAACTCCTCCAATTCTGGGACCGGTCTTTGAGATCTAAGACTCCTCTAATGCTCAGATCACGGACGGACCGGAAAGTCCTTGTTTAACTCTCTTCTAACAGGGGAAGGATCCAGAATAAAGCAGCAGTAAACTCCATTTGTGTATTAGCAGTGTTCAGTAACCCTAGAAAGTGGCGATCCCAGCCCCCCTCAATCTCTGATGGTTACAGGAAATGACCAGATAGTCCGAATGGAAGAGGATAATGGCAGGATATCAATAGCCCTCCTCGTGCAAATTTCCAAACTCTGCAAAACTGGGTGAGTGCTTTCGAGACCTCGACATCAAAAGCTCCGGAGTCGGATGAGGCGGGGGGGGGTGGGGAGGCACATGTTTGGACATGGATCACTGGTCCAACTTCCTGCCCCCCACGTCATCACGTCTTACCAAATTTTCCCCTACCACCCCAATCCACTTGTGTCTTCCCGTAATGAGATCCTGTAACACCTAGTCTGATCCCCAACTCTGAAGCGGTCTTGAATTACGCACAGAGATTACGGGGCGAAGTTCTTTGTCGGTTTTTGGGGGGGCTTCCTGGGAAAGGAGAGCCAACGCATACAGTCAGCATAGTCAGCACCTCATTCGTCCTTTACACCCGATTTATAATGGAGGATTTTCTCTGGCATTACCCCCCAGTTGGTGATGTCAAAGGTTCGCCATTATTAGGTGACCATAGAGGTACACCTCATCTGAGTTATGAGGACAGCACGCATGGGAAATAGAAGCCAAAACAACTCTAGGTTCCTGGTCACCATAGACACGAAAAACAGACTTCTGGAGATAAACCATACGGCAGAAGGAACCTAAATATCTCTCTAACTTACAGATAAGCACATTGAGATAGAAGATACGGCTATTAGACATAAAATATAGGTTCCCTCAAATCTACTGTGTAGACTTTAGCAGACATAGCTTTTTGCTAATTGGTTATTCTGTATAGTTATTCAAATTTAACCTATGTTTCTTTGGAGGAAAATGATAAAATCGCTTCAATAAAATTGATTGATACATAAAAAGTGCCCCCAATAAATGTCACAACTTTATAATTAGGTTAAGTAATATCCGTGCCCCAATAGGTTAACCCCCTCTTCAATAATTGAGACCAGTGCCCTCACCGCAAATCATATTATAAATCGAACAGCCCTTCACGCAGCAGCCTCACCCCACACAATAAAATTATAAAAATATATATATGGGGCTTGTCCCTAATCAATAATATAACACTATAACTAGGCAAGTAGACATCAGTGCCCGGCATACATAAAACAGAAAAACTCAATGCTATGTGCCAAGTGGCTCTCCCACAGTGGTGCCTCCTGCCTACGCCACAGCTGTGATGGGTGTTTTATGCCAAAATGTAAAAACCCCAACTTGTATGAAGAGGACTCAAAGAACGTGAGCCCCTCGATTCAGTATGACACTCCTTATACCTCTGACCGCCGTAGAGCCTACGACGCAGAGCGTTTAAGGGGTTAAAGACCTATGTATATGTGTAGTATATATATATTTTTTTTTGTAAAAAAAGGGTTTTGAACGTTCCACCGACTATTGTCCTTCAAACGCACCTTTGAACTGGCAGTGCAAAGCACTTGCACCAGACTTTTGAGGACTCACACACCAATGATAAAACAATACCCAGATGGTTTAAGAAAACTAATACAACCTATGCACAGTAGTGATGGTTGCTGTTCGACCTTCATCAGCTGATAGCTATGGGAGGGATACAAACCTTATATACACATGCATGATCGTCTCGTGTTCAGGCATTGCAGGGTAATGAAAATGCGGAGAGAAAATTTTCCAAGAAGGCCAAGCAGCAACAGAAAATAATGTAGTTGAATACAACTGCCAAATTATTATTTACCCCTATGAGGTGAGACCCACTATTTACTATTGGGGGATGGAGAGTTGGATGGAGAGTCAATGATTAGGCTGGTGGAGTCAAATGACGGGGCACACACGGAAGCAGCAACAGCTGAGCAAAAAGAAGACAAAACGAAGTAGGAGAGCAGGATTGTAAGACGGAAACGCGGTGAGGCTGTGGGAGAGGAAGAGAAGAGCCGGGGAGAGGAGAGCTACGTGCCCGAGCGTTGTTAATGGGTGAAAGATGACTTGTCACCCTAAATCAAATAAAAAGTAAGACAGCTCCTAGAGTACTACCCCATTTTTCGAAGTAATTAACTGAGAACTTATGAGAACCTTTCAATAAAGCTAGACGTGTCATAGGCATATGAAGTATGAGGGTCCAAGGTTCTGCTTCTTCCAGGACCACCCCGGACCGGGACACATCAACATGGTAACTAGGAGCACTAGCCCGCCATGCGCCACGGTAGTCAGTCCTCTTTCTAAGGGGGCACCGGCGTTCTGGCATTGTAGATTCCGAACCACAATTGGTCCCCCATAAGTAATCATTGCAGGAAGGGATCCACAGGCTCAAGGGGCACCCACAGGTAACTAAGGTATGGGGCTTGCTAATACACATAGAGCAGCCCACCCGCACTAATGGACATTGCCACACAGTATTACGGTATCTGTACATTTAAGGCCCTGGACCATAGTGTGACAGAAAGTGCAGACCAGAGCAACCTCTACAGGCCATTCTGTCACTCCTAGGATCATGGGGTCCGCGGTCGGGAAACCTATGGCTCGCGAGCCAGATGTGGATTTTGATGGCCGCATCTTGGCTCGCAGCCAGGGCTCACTTGCCAGGGGCATTACTACAGACGTGGCATTCTGCTACGCTGCATGTCAAGACACAGTCTGGCTCGTGGCCATGGCTGATAGTAATGCCCTGGATGAGTGATTCTAACAGAGCACACGGGTCCCGCGGTGGTAGATCTGGCGGCCAACCGAGGGGCACCTCCGTAACTGTCACGGCCACGCAGCCGCCATCAGTGTGTGAGGAGGGAGGGGAGGAGACGTCTGCCTGACCAGCGACATCCAGCGTTGGATTGTAGCAGACGCACGGGGAGATAGATTAAGACAACGCGGAGACCAGAGAGCATTGCCATATGAGGAGGAGACATCCAGCACCTGAGGAGAAGGAGTCAGCAGCCGCGAATCAGCCACAGATAAGTGCCCTCCCTCCACCAGTGTTCTCCGACACTCTTGCACTAACCATTCGTGTCCGTTGCGGAGCAGTATTAGCACTCCTAAAGTGTCCTTACAGCCCTCTGACCCACATCAACCATCACATCATTCCCCACCTACTGCATTTCTACCTTAAGGTGAGGTCTGCAGCAGCTGAGATACAAAAATAGCTAGGAACAAGACAAAATTGTGGTGAACGTAAGAATAAATGTGGCACATGGTCCGGATCTTACCAGTAAAAACAGTTAGCAGTGTGTGAGGACACAGAGCAGCGGCCACATTAAAACTGCGCGAGACACTTAACTAAATGTGTATTGGGATGTCTGCGGCGGGAGGGAGGGGCGGGGGGAGGGGGGAGGAGGAACTTGGGATGCGAGATGGCGAGGGTCCAGGGGAGGAGGTATGTAGAAGGGATGACAGGTTCTCTCCCTGCACAAGTGAGCTACTGTCGGTAGGGGTGGCGCGCTGTTAACCGTAGGCGTTACGAGGTGGTGAGAAGAATGGTGATGCGAGGGGGGTGGAGGATGTATGTTATAGGTTATGCAGGGGCAGGTGGAGTGGGAGAATAATGTTATGAGGAGGGTGAGGGGCTGGAAGTGGTGATAATAATGTTATGAAGGGGGGGTGGCGATATGTATTATAATGTTCTGCGAGGAAGAACGGTGGAGTGATGTGCGATAATAATGTTATGCCGGGGACAGAGATGGCGTCGGTTGGGGGCGGAGCGGAGCAGCAGAATGGGGAGGCAAAGGAGCGGGGGGGAGGCGGGCGGGAGAGGCTGTATAATAAGGGTAGGCGAGGGCGGGGGAGGGGGGAGAATACATGTGAACGATGTGGGGGGGGATGGGGGCGTAGCGTTTATGTATTATCAATGTTATGTGGCGGATGGATTGATAATGTTCTGCGGAGAAGCGTGGGCGGTTGGGGTGGGGGTGTGCTCCCCCCCCCCACCAGGTGGCGTGTGTATAATGTCTGTCGCGAGCGCGGAGGGTCGGAGTTTGTGTATTATAATGTTCTGCGGCGGTTAGGGTGTGTGTTATTATAATGTTCTGACGGCGGAGTCGGTGGATGAGGATAATGTTCTGCGACGGTTGACGTTGTGTTAAGATAATTTTCCGGCACGGTGCGGGTGGGTGGCGTGTGTATACTATTGTTCTGCGACGGGCCAGGTGGCGTGTGTATAATAATGTTCTGGGGACGTGGGGGAGCTGGTAGAAGAATGTTCTGAGGAGGATGGGTGGGGCGATTATGAAGGTGGCTGGCGGGGGGGGCCTGGGGGAGTGTGCTATGATGGAAGTGTAGGAGGGCGAGACAAGGTAGGGTCCGTCCATCTTATATGAGGGGGATCTTACCTTAGACCGTCAAGGCCAGGGGAGCCCAAACAGAGATTTTGGGTCAAAAGCGTGTAGAGAAGGTAGGAGAAGAAGGACGATAGACTCGTGATTGTGAGAGATATCATGACAACCAACTCTGCCCTTCGGGGTGGCGTGTGTATTTATAAGTTCTGCGAGCGGTGGAGTCGCGTGGTATGTAATAAGGTTATGCGGGGGGTGGCGTATGGATTATATGTTATGCGGGGGTGTGCGTGGTGGAGTGGCGTGGGAGATAATGTTCTGCAGGGGGTGGCGTTGGGTGCGTGTTGTGTATAATAATGTTCTGCGGCGGGTGGGGGGGTATTAGAAGGGTGCGGGGAGAGCGCGGGTTGGGTCGTGGAGTGGGTAGGTGGCGTCCCAGAGGGCACGGGGGTGGCGTTTTTTATATAAGTTCTGCGGCGGGGTGGCGTTGTGTATTATGTTCTGCCAAGCGGTTGGCGTGGTATATGTTCTGACGGCGGGGTGTTATGCGGCGTGGTTTGTTATTATAATGTTCTCAGGCGGGTGGGTGTGTATTATAATGTTTCTGCGGCGTCCGCGGGGACAGTGGGTGGGTATGAGGGTAGAAGCGCGAAGGTGGCGGGGAAAGTGTGTGGCGTGTGTATAATTTCTGCGCGGGCGGGGGTGGCCTGTGTATAAGTCTGCGGCGGGTGGCGTTGGGTATTTATAATGTTCTGCGGCGGTTGGCAGTTTGTGTATTATACTGTTCTGCGGCGCGGTGGGCGTTGGTGTATAATAATGTTCTGCGGCGGTGGAGTGTGTTATAATAAGGTTCGCGGCGGGGGGCGTGTGTATTCTAATGTTTGAGGCGGAGGGGGGAGATAGTGAGGCAGTGGAGGGGGGAGGGGGGGGTGGTGGATGGGGGGGGAGGGTGAGTGGGGGAGGATAATGGGATGAGGGGAGGTGAGGTGGAGTGTAATTAGGGCTGCGAGTATTGTAGTAGATAGGTGGATAGTATAAAGGTTATCGTGTTACGACGATACGTCCCTATTCACTTTCTTCATTTTTTCCCCTTCTTTCTCCTTCCTTCTTTTCTTCCAACGGTTGTTAAACCCCTTCTTCCTTTATTCCTTGCTTTTCTCGAGCCCTGGAGCCTTTGCCTAGTCTTTAGTGCCACACGTGCTCCTAGCAGGCGCCTCCTTCCCCCCATTTCTTTTCGTTCCTCCCCCCCCCTTTGTCGGGGGAGGGGGGAGGGGAGAAGGGTAGGAAGCCCACCCTCCCCGAGCCCGGTGGAGGCTTTCGCCCTTCCCTTGAGGGGGGTCGTGGGGGGAAGTGTATATAACGGGTCCGGAGGGGGGGTGGCGTGGGTATGGTGGTGATAATGTTCATGGGCGAGGGGGATTATATGTTATGCAGGATCGGGGGGTGGTGTATTCAGAATGTTTGTGGGCGGGTGTATTATAATGTTCTGACGGCGGGTGGGGGGTGGGTGATCCCCGCAAAATGCGGCCGCGGGACCTCTAGTAAATAAGCACCCATTGTAGGCTCTCGCGAAGTATATTTTAAAATATGTGGCGCTTATGCTCTCTCAGCCCCAAAAGGTTCAGACCCCTGTCCTAGATAACTTCTCTCAGCGTGACAGGGGATTGCTGGAAAGGGACAATATATATAGAGAGAGGCAGAGGCAGGAATGTTTATAAGGGACAGGGAAGGTTTATTTATAATTTATAATATGAGCAAATTGTATGAGTGGACGAGGTGGTAATTGTTAATGTAGAGGACCACATGTTAGGGGACCGAGGGTGTGGGAGGGTTAATCTATATATTCGAGGAGGCACTGTATAGAGACAGGGCGGGTGGTGTAATATTATATATAGAGGAGGCACTGTATAGGGACGGCGAGTGTTATTGAACCGGTTAAGCGGCAGGGCCCTTCCCGTTTTCTTCATTCCATTTTGTCACTCCCCACCTTCAAAAATCTATAACTTTTTATATTTTACACGCTAAAAAAGCTATATGTGACGGCTTGTTTTTGCCGTAACAAATTGCCACTTGAAGTGATCGATTTAATATTCCATGCCAGCTGACTGGGGAAGCGGGAAAAAAACTTCCAAACGACAGTGAAATGGGGAAAAAAACGCTTGTGTGGTATCTTGTGGGGATTTGGATATTACGGCTTGGCACCTTCACGCAAAAATGATGCATCGAATTTATGTTTTGGGCAGTACGATTACAGGCGATACCATATTTGTATGGTTTATAAGTTTTCATCATTTACAAAAATAAAACCTCTGCACAAAAATTAGTTTTTATTTGCCACATCTTTTGTGCTTCTAACTTTTCCCATTTTCGTTGTATGGAGAGTTGAGGGTGGCTGCTCATCTTTTGCGACTTTTGATGAGTTTCAATGATATTATTTTTAGGACTGTACGACCTTTTGATCACTTTTTTATAGAAATTATAAAAAAAATTGTAAAGGCAAAAAAGTGCCGAGTTTTGCCTTTGGATGCGATTTTCTGTTACGGGGTTAAACGCCAGTGAAAAACTGGTATCATATTTTGTATAGATCGGGCATTTCAGATGCCGGCGATACCTAATGTGTTATGATTTTACTGTTTTTATATTTATCATCAGTTTAGGGAAAGGGGGGTGAGGTGATTGAATTTTAGGTTTTTTTATATAATGTGTTGTTTTTTTTTATTTTTTACTAGTTTTAAGAATCCCTGGGTACTTTAACCCTAGGTGTTGACGATCGATCCTACCATATACTGCCCATACTACAGTATGGCAATAGATGGGGATTAGCACATTGTAATGAATGTGTTAACCCGAAGTAGCTGCGGTCTCGTGAGGACCCGAAGCTACATGGGACGGTCGCCGCTCCCCGACTGACGTCACGGGGAGCGCGTCGATCCTCGGAAAGATGGCGCCAATGCGCCTTCATCTGCTTGAACCGACACCGATCAGAAAGAAAACACACATACCTTGGGTGCCGGCACCGGATCGGGGTGTGTTACCGATAAGCACTTTGCTGCAATAGCAGCAGAGACGTAACGGGCATGGAGAGGGCTTCGGCCGCAAGCCCTTCCATTTTTTTTGCATCTGAACGCGACGCGGGTCGCGAACCGGTTGTTAAATATAGAGGACCACTGTATAGGGGACGGGGTTATAATTTATATATAGAGGAGCCACTGTATAGGGGACAGGATGTGATAGAGGAGCCACTGTATAGGAGATGGGGGTGTGTAATTTAAATATTGAGGAGGCACTGTTTAGGGAACGGAGAGGGTGTAATTTATATTTAGGGAAACGGGCAATATAGAGTATGGGGGGGGTTAATTCATGTATATAACCATAGTATAGAGGACAAGGAGGGGTTAATTCATGTATATAACCATAGTATAGAGGACAAGGACATTTATGTATAGATGCGCTGTATAGAGGACAGGGTGAGCTGTAGTTCATGTATTGTGGACAGGGGTGTAATTCATGTATAGAGGACTGGGGGAAGGTGTAGCTCAGGGTCCCCAAATGCCAGGCCCCCTATGCCTTGGACAGTCGGGCCACTGTAAAGTGCTCGATACGGCCGCTCGGGCACTATTTCTGGAGCCATGTGGCTGGACGACAACCCTGTCGCATATCGCTCCATGAACTAGGCTGCGCTGTCGCGTGCGTATCAAAGCTTTCGTTTTTTAAATATGTCTGTTTGAGGCTGTGCACCCCTACTTGCCTGGCTGCGGCAAGAAGATAGAAGACGCGGGGCGGGAGACTGAGGCCGTAATCCAAGAAAGGTCAAAGACCTTTTCTGCACCCGGACATAACAAAAGGGCTTAAATTTTTTTCATATTGACAAGGTCAATGGCTCGTTGCGTGTTGTCTCCTTGACAAGGTCAATGGCTCGTTGCGTGTTGTCTCCAGCTTGTCTGCACAGTAGAAAACAATCCAGATCCTTACAAACGAAATGTGAAAGCCAGAGCTCCATTTGGTCTGCTAGGTATCTTCGTAAAATCTTTTGTATCTGCATTTAGCAGGCTATCAGGTCTTTAGCTAAAGCAGACAGAGAGGCATTCTTTCCCGTGTTTTACAGTTCTGTACAATACAAGCTTGGCAGAGGCGACTAGGGTATCCTGTAGTAACGCAGTAAATAGTATTAAGTTATACGGGAACAGCAGATGGAGGAAATTTTATATGTGAAATAATACCTTATTTCACATATTAAAATTTCCTCCATCTGGGCCCTGGGTCTTCTCTCCCAGTAAAATCCTTCACAACTGTTTCTAGTTCTTCAGCTGAAATCTCCTGATTTAGGTGTGAGAGGATTGTTTAGGGGGAGAGCACTGGTAGAGGAAGCGATCCAGAACTTCATCATGGTCAAAGGTAGTTGGAGGTAGGGCTCACAGGAGAGAATACATTGAGGAATAATAGTCATGAAAGAGTTCTGCCAATTTGGACCGGTGATAGGGGAGAGTATTCCCCTCACCTCCAACGTAGAGCGGAGTCTAATTTGTCGTCTGGTCTCTGATGTTGTGCATAGAGTTTGTGAGCTTTATTGGCATATTCATTCTATTAAATTTCTTTAAACGATCAGCAGAAAGCAAGTCCATCTCTCGCCAATTAGGATCATAAGGCTTGAATTCTCCTCATGGTCATTATCATGGGGGCAAATGGTGAGAACAGTCCGTAGAATGTTTTGATGGGCAGACTTTATCTGAGACGTGTTGTTTAGTACTGGGGGATGCTGGCAATACATAGTTCCAACATTATTTGGACATGATTTTACCTGCTCAAGGCATTGATAATAAGCAGAGACTAGAGAGTGGAGAGTTAGAATGTTTCCAATACGGGTGTGGGTCTGGTGAGTAGTAAGTGTATTGTCATCAGTATGGTTAGCCACCCACCACTGGTCGTAGCAAGAATTTCTGTACCAGTTTACAGAAAATGGCAGCAAGGGCTTTTAGAGTTCAGGCCAAAAGTAAGCATTATGGAGGTATAAGAATACATATAAATACACCCTTCAAGACTCAGTACTCATTCACATGGCCGTACTGGGGGCTGAGATCTGGTCACATGATTTAGGACCAGATCACGGCCCCCATAGATCTCTATGGCTTCTGAACATGTGTGGTGAGCACACGGTGCATCACTGTCTGGCACTGGTCAGTCTATGGCGGGAGAAGCGATGAAGAACGCTCACCTCTCCCACCACCTCCTCCTGGCCCTGTGCTTGCCTGGGATCGGGTGTCAGCGAGCAGATCGCCAAGGGAATGAGGCCTAAGGGGAAGAGAAACCTGTTATGGGAAAGGAAGTATATAGTACAAAAAGCAAACGTAAAACATTGTAGATACAAACAGTGCAAAAAACAACCCCTTTCCTCTGCAGTAATTTTTTTTTTTTGGATGCTTTGATCTTAATGTTAGTGGTATATTTTGGTTGATTAGTTTTGCCTTTATTTAAAACTGAAATTTGGTGACAATTTTAGAGAATGAACAATTTTTTTTACATTTCTAAATATTATGCTCTTCATACAATTAGTCTGCCAAACTAAATTGATTGCTAATATACATATATGATCAATTTTATAAAGATCCTTTCATTTTTTTAGGACGTGACAAGGCTTATCCCATATTATTTGTATATTGCCCTTGATGTAGGCTAGAGAGACATTTTGGACACACAAGCTTGTGTATGGACGGTAGAAGAGAATGCTCTAGGAATTGACAGTGCCAGCAATATGACAAAGGAATTAAAAAAAAAAAAACAGAGCTCCATTAACATCAAATATTTATTGAGGAGTCAGAAACGGACAGAGCACTTTAATGCTTTTTACGTGGCTTTTTACATGGCTTGACAAGTTGCAATATCGGGAGAAGATCTGCTGTAATAAGTGCATGTGGCCAGGAGAATTAAAACGTCTCGCTAAAGAATTGTAACTCCTCAGGGGCTCTTAGTGATGCTGATTTTCTATCCTTTCGTAATGTGAGGCTAAATGGAAAACCCCATAAATAAGGGGTTCCATTGTCTTTCAGGAGGGTCGGAATAGGCCTCCAAGCCCTCTGTTGTTGCAGTGTGAACCAGGGACGATCTTGATAATGTTTGTTTAAAGCCCAGAAAGTCCACAGAGTCTGGCCCTTTTCATGATCTCCTCTTTAAGGATGAAATGTGTCACATAGCAAATGAAGTCTCTGGGTGAGCCCTGCAATTTTGGGGAGGAGACTTCCACAGCCGGCGGAGAGATCACAGGGATGTGTTGCTGCGGTCTCCATGTGGCGACAGGCAGTTGATGCCTGTGTCATCTGAGAAATGGCTGCTGGCAGGAAGTGGCAGGTCTGCCGGCAGCCAAGTGGCAGGGAGTAGTATGTGCCCCCTGTAAGCTCCTGGCTTGCCAAATGCCAAATTGCCCATGTCCATCAGTTGGGAAAGCTGTTTTAAGCTAGTCTTTTAAAAGGAGATTTCATAGTGCAAACATGAGTTTAGCAAACACATCGTGAGATCACGACCCAAAGCTTATTGCTCTCATTAACCCCTTAGCGCTTTGTGGTGGATATATCCGCCACGGAGCGCAGTGACAGCGCTCAGTGGCTGATATATCCGCCACCGAGCTGAAGCCGGCTCGGCTCTGGATCAGAGCCGTACCGGCATTGGGAAACACGGGGTGCGGCTGTAACTAATATTCGGCACCCCAGTGTAACACCCGCGGTCGGAGTGGGCTTCGATCGCAGGTGTTTAATCCGTTAAGTGCCATGGTCAACGCGACCGCGGCATTTAACCTGCCGTTGGAGGTCTTTCCCCCACGATTGGCTCCCCCGCGCCGTTTGCGGGTGGCGCCGATCGTTGCTATGGAAGTGCTGGGGTCCGATCTGGTCCCCAGCACCGCCTGCAGGCACTGCTAGTAAGATAGCGTCGATGACGTCATCTTACAGGCAGAGTGTCAGCCTATGCAAGTGCATAGGCTGACACTGCTAATACCCTGCAATACATGAATCAGATGATTGCTTGTTCATGTTGCATGGTGGAACAAGTAAAAAAAAAAAAGAATGTTTTTCACTAAAAAATAAAGTAATAAAAATGCCCATAAGCCCCATAACATATAAAGAGACGTATAACACAAAAGTCTAAATCATAACCCAAACCCCACATACATAATATCACCGCGTCCATAACAACCCGTAGAATAAAAGTAAAACATTATTGAACCCGTATGATGAACGCCGTAAAAAAAAACTGCTTAAATCGCTCCCAAAATTATGATTTTTACCTTTTCAATCCCACAAAAAAAAAGTAATAAGTGAACAAAAAACAAATGTACTTCAGAATGATACAGTTGAAAAGCACAACATGTCCTGCAAAAAAACAAGCCATCAACCGGCTCCGTAGCCAAAAAATTCTAAATGTTGTGCCACTTGGAAGACGGCAATGCAAAGATGATAGATCGTATTTAGGTGGTAAATCTGCCTGAAAGCATGATGATTTAGAATTTTGAAATTTTTTTCAAAAAAATCATTTTTTATTTTTTTTGGAAATAAACGCAAAACTTATCGGCCAACATTTATCACTAAAAAGTACAACATGTGGGGAAAAAACAGAGATGGCTTCCTCGGATACGGCCACCTCTGCTGGATGGATTTCACAAATAAACAAAAAGTTTTTGTTTATGAAATGTCTGTGAATTACTGCAAGTCCCACAGTCGTCCTGTGGTAATGATCTCTGAAGCCAGGTGGTCAGGCAGGACTCTATAGCGCAAGTCTGGCCACCACTGCCAGAGTGTGACGTGGTCGTAACTGAGGAAGCCATCTCATTTCTAAGGGACAACATGACTATGTTTATGGGAAATTATCTTCACACAGGAACATTTTTTTTAATAACATCCAATTGAACAAATGTTTACATATGGCAGATTAGTGAAACTGAATGTGAATGCCCAGACGAGAATACCCCTTTAAGGGGTTAATTGGTTAACCAGTACCTAATTTGTATCATTGTTTTTCCTCTCTGGCGGTTAGCAATATGGACCTCATTAACTTTCTGTTGAGCTTTGTATAATATATATATTTTTTTAAATCATTCTATTTTTTGCATACCTAAGAAGAATATGAGAAGCCCTGCAGAATTTAATGGCGCTATATAAATAAAGATTATTATAAGTGATACATTTCTATGTTCCTTGTAGCCCGAACAATGTTTTCTTTATATGAAATTTCATTACCACTTGGACAATTGTACATTTTAGATTGAATTTGTATTTGTTTTAAAGGCATCAGCAAGAGTCTTGACGCAGTCACTGGGCAGCTTGGCAGCACAATTGGAGCAAAACTGACTTCCATTGAGGGATCTCTCAAGGAAAACATTACCAAGATGTTTAAATCCAAGGTAACTGTTTGTAATTCCCCTGTATGTCCTTCAGATAATCTTGTTTGGAAACAATTATTTGTTAATTGTTTACCTTAATGGCGCACTTGCACATCAGATGCAATATCCATTAATTTCTGGGCTCTAGGAAAAAAGTTCGTATTTGATGTTAAGCAGTTTTGCTTTTTTATGAAAAATCATACCATTATTGGCTACCCAGAAAAATGTAGCTTCTGCAAGCTTTTCAGCGCACATGGGCCCTTCATCAGGTACTATTATAAATAAAGCACTGAGAGAAAAACACAACATTTGACAGATGTTACACTTTGTACATGTGTTAGATAATTTGTACGTGAGACCTTATTAAGAAAAGCTCGGGTAATAAAATTAAACTGTTACACAATTAAGGGAAATTGAGAAAGTGGCTACGGAATGCAGGGTTATGGAGTTTGGAATAGGATCTACAAATAGGCATGCTTTTTCTGCATGATCTTGCTACCGTAATTCCTATAGTCTCTAAATATTTTATTCCATCTTCAGCACCACATGGTTTTAATAAAATACTATAGCAGTATAGTTGTTGAAATGCCCACGGTCCCTTAATCCATACCGTTTGAGCAATTCTGCATAATCCTCATCACTGAGATTATTTAATATCTCCTCTTAAACCCACATATGCTAAATAACTTCCTCCTTAATCTTACACTGATTAAAATACGAGGAATAGGATTGGTCGATGTGTACTCCATATATTGACAGCAGCATAATACATATTTTCACTGGCATGACCTATAGGTTCATTTTATTGATCTTACATGTATGAGGCATTTGGACCATCTCATAGCCCTTGCATATTTCACAGGTAGATTATATATTTTTAATAAGACCCTTTTACTGTTTGTTTGGCTAAGACTTTTTTAGCAACTTGCATTTTAAGGTTTTAAGTTCCAGTGTAGACTAAAGTGTATGTGCTTTATTACTGACAGGACGGATTTCTCAATTTACAGGGGAAAGATGGCTTAGTACTGTGTTGCCTAACCCTAGTTGCTACTTTTACTTTAACTGTATTTCTCTCCTGACACCACTTGTCAGGATGGTTTTTGTTTTATCTATAAGTTGGGAAGGGGGTTTTATGGTTGTCATGAGACGCATAGGCTCCCCCTTCCACTTAAAAAAAATATATATACATATTTAGGCTGCATTCCGGCTATAGCCTGGAAGGCACACGTCTTGGTGCTGGAGCGGTGATCGGGGCTGACCCCTCCCCTCTCCATAGAGAATAGAGCCGCATGGCCATTCTTTCAGCACGCTCTATCTCTTTTGCGGCCACGGCTTGAAACAGTGTGTACTTGTTGTGCGAGCACGGGCACGTACGAGCAGGGGCGCTTTAGACACCAAGTATACCCATCAGCAAATTTGCGGCCAGATATACGTCCCCCATACGTACTTATACAGACATGTTTATACAATTAATTTACACCACATTTATAACATCACCGACCACTTTATTATGGTACACCATGCGTAACAGGTTGGACCCCCTTTTGCTTTCAACTGCTCAATTCTTCGTGGCATAGATTCAACAAGGTGGGAAGCATCCTCAGAGATTTGGTCCATATTGACATGATGGCCATACACAGTTTAGATTTGTCGGCTGCACATCCATGATGCGAATCTCCCGTTCCACCACATCCCAAAGATGCTCTATTGGATTGAGATCTGGTGACTGTGGAGGCCATTTGAGTACAGTGAACTCATTGTCATGTTCAAGAAACCAGTCTGAGATGATTCCAGCTTTATGACATGGCGCATTATCCTGCTGAAAGTAGCCATCAGATGTTGGGTACATTGTGGTCATAAAGGGATGGACATGGTCAGCAACAATACTCAGGTAGGCTTTGGTGTTGCAACGATGCTCAATTGGTACCAAGGGGCCCAAAGAGTGCCAAGAAAATATTCCCCACACCATGACACCACCACCACCAGCCTGAACCGTTGATACAAGGCAGGATGGATCCATGCTTTCATGTTGTTGACGCCAAATTCTGACCCTACCATCCGAATGTCGCAGCAGAAATCGAGACTCATCAGACCAGGCAACGTTTTTCCAATCTTCTACTGTCCAATTTCGATGAGCTTGTGCAAATTGTAGCCTCAGTTTCCTGTTCTTAGCTGAAAGGAGTGGCACCCGGTGTGGTCTTCTGCTGCTGTAGCCCATCTGCCTCAAAGTTCGACATACTGTGCGTTCAGAGATGCTCTTCTGCCTACCTTGGTTGTAACGGGTGGCGATTTGAGTCACTGTTGCCTTTCTATCAGCTCGAACCAGTCTGCCCATTCTCCTCTGACCTCTGGCATCAACAAGGCATTTCCGCCCACAGAACTGCCGCTCACTGGATGTTTTTTCTTTTTCGGACCATTCTCTGTAAACCCTAGAGATGGTTGTGCGTGAAAATCCCAGTAGATCAGCAGTTTCTGAAATACTCAGACCAGCCCTTCTGGCACCAACAACCATGCCACGTTCAAAGGCACTCAAATCACCTTTCTTCCCCATACTGATGCTCGGTTTGAACTGCAGGAGATTGTCTTGACCATGTCTACATGCCTAAATGCACTGAGTTACCACCATGTGATTGGCTGATTAGAAATTAAGTGTTAACGAGCAGTTGGTCAGGTGTACCTAATAAAGTGGCCGGTGAGTGTATAGACTAATATATACACACCTTTATATACTTATATACACACACATAAAGTTGTTCACTCGTATATTCGCACCCATATACATACAAGTATACACTTACACGTCATCCAAGAAATGTGGCGTTTGTGACAAAACTATCCTCATCCTTTAAAAAAGCTTTATGAAATGTATTCAGCAAATAGTAAGGGACGAAACTCCTTCATTCATAACAAATTTAAAATTGGTGATTCATAGTGAAGTGATTACAGTCTAGAGCAGCCATCTTCATAATCTGGTACATCATCTGAGGAAGTCACCGTTTCTCACCCCCATCCGACTCACCCTCCCCCTTCTAATCTGTCTGCATCGTTACAGGTTCACCCATTCTTT
The DNA here is from genome assembly GCA_019512145.1 of Engystomops pustulosus. NCBI lineage: Eukaryota > Metazoa > Chordata > Amphibia > Anura > Leptodactylidae > Engystomops > Engystomops pustulosus. Next base: position 230,688 of record WNYA01000055.1, read on the forward strand.
ATTAATTTTTCAACTTTGAGATTTTTTGAGGTACTTACCCTTACTTTTGTCCATCTTTATAATGCATATATTGTTTTGCTTTGTATTGGCAGTGCAGGGTTGGTTGTAGGGGGGGTGTTGCCTGGGTTTCCCCCATGGTTTGGGATTTTGGTCCCTAACCCAATAGTGCTGGATTGTAGCACATTTTAATTGATTTTAAATTGTTTGTGTCTCACCATTGTTTGTTATACTTGAATAAAATTTAAATATATTTTCACTGCCATTTGTTTGCTCCGGTTTTTCTTCTTTTGTATGCCCATCATCTGGTATTATGCACCATGGGAAAAGTAAGCAGGGAAAGCCAGTCTGAGGAAGAGGCAGAACTGGAGTCTGACGAAGAAGAACCACCCCAGGAAGACTTATCAGGCAAACCTTTAACTTCATTTGACAATGTCAGTGAAATCTTAAGGTTGGTGCAATTAACTATGAACCTGGAAGACCCCACAGAACCTTTATCGGTCCAGGACTGCATGTTCCAAGGATTAGCATCTAAAAAGTCCAAGTAATGTAGAGTATCTCATTGCCAAGGAATGGAAAGATCCAGAAGAGACCAGTAATTACAGAAAACTTTAAAAGAAAATATCCGTATCAGATCAGGGTATGGAACGCTAGAAGAAGATACCAAAGATCGATGCCCCTATAGCTGGGATTTCCAGAAAAGGATCCCTACCATTTGAAGACACGGGACGCCTTAAAGATCCGATGGACAAAATATTTGAAACCATACTTCAGGGAACATTGGAACAGCAATCTTAAGGTCAGGAATAGCAGCAACACGCATAGCCAGATATATGGGGTTATGGCTGAAACAACTAGAGGGACATCTCCTGAAAGGCACCCTCAGAGAAGAATTTGTCAATTTTCCTCTATTAAAACAAGCAACAAATTACTTAGCAGATGCTTCGGCAGATACAGTAAAACTCTCAGCCAGAGCAGCTTCTATTTCCAATACAGTAACAAGTGGCTGTTCCCTGTGAGGGAGATTGTCTCTTTGGCTCCGCATTAGGCAATATCCTTGAGAAAGCATCAACAAAGACAAAAAAATTTCCACAAGAAATTAGATTCTATAATCAGTGGCGCTCCTTTTGGAATCGAAAGGTACCAGCCATACAAAGGAAAAAAACAAAAACAAAAATTTCTTAACAAGAATACAAACAAATCTTCCTCCCAGTGACACCAGGATTCCAGTCGGGGGCAGGTTAAAGCATGACACTAGATCTAAGATCTACTAGATCTGCTAGACCTTCAGGATGCATACTAGCATGTGCTGATCCAAGAGACAAAACTGAAATTCCTGAGGGTGGCTATCCAGGTGGAGAAGGAAATCCGTCATTTCCAGTTTCTAGTCCTCCCATTTGGGCTTTGTGCAGCACTGAGAGTTTTCACAAAAGTGATGGCAAAAGTCACAGGGCTTTTACATATAAATGGAATTCAGATCATTCCCTACCTAAACGACTTCCTCATCTCGGCCGCAACCCCATCCCTATTGTTACAAGAGCTGAACCTGGCACTGGAGATTTTTTCCTCCTTAGGGTGGATGGTCAATCAAGACAAGTCAAGTCTTCCATCCCAGCAAAAAAATCATTTTGGGAATAAGAATACAAGGCTACAAAAGTTATTGACAGAAGAGAAAATGGAAACACGACCTCAGAGAATCCAATCACTGAAATACAAGGGCAACCCACCCATCAGAGAGATCATGAGATGTCTCATCATGACCTCTTGCCTACCAGCAGTTCAGTGGTCCCAAAACACATTAGACCTCTGCAATCTTTTCTCCTGTCAACCTGGGACAAAAACCAGTGGTCATTGGAAAAGAAGGTAAAGATAACAAAAGTGGTAAATAGGTGTTTCTTAAAAGAAAACTTGAAGGGAGTACACTGGTTATTAGAATGATTAGTGAAATCCAATCATTTTTATGTAAATCTTCTGTTCAGAGACTATTGCATCAAACATCACCCAGCTTTCCTACTGAAAGTAGTGTTGTCTTTCCACAGAGAGAAAGAAATTACATTACTGTTTTTTTTAATCTAACGCATCTTCAAAATAGGAAGGCGAATACCACTGTCTGGACGTCAGATGATGTTTATTAAAATACCTAGAGATAAACCCTCTTATGTTTTTTTCAGCATTACTAGCTTGATGTAGGCCCTGATCCATCTTTATCCTTTGGCAGAAAGGTTCTTTCTGCCATTGTTAGTGCACAGTGTTTTCCCACCCAAAATAACCCCAAAACAAATATATAAACAATATATATATGCAACCTCCCCCACCGGGGCCTAGCCCTTGGGGTGAGGCCTGGAGACAGCCGGGGCCCGCAGTACGGAGTGGCTGGCGGGTTGCGGCCTAGACACGCTATTGTTCACGGTGCTTGGTACGGGGGCCGGACGGCGTCCTACAGCCGTGGCAGGTCTCCAGCAGGGTGGTGTTGGCAAAAAGGATGAGGGAGAGGCTGCTATAGCGGATCTCCCTGGGGCAACCCCTTATGTACCGATGTGAGTCTACTGGGTGATGGTGATAGGGTGCCGTGATAGAAGGCAGCCGTTATTAGCAGGGGACCAGACGGAGACAGAAGTTGAAGAAAACCAACTTACAGTTTCTTTATTTAAAACCGGCAGGAACGCAGCAACGTGCCTTTAACAGTAGATGGAGTGCTGAGATGCTTTTGGAGGGAGCCCTCAGGAGATAGTTCACCAGCCTGGAGTAGAGGGCGGCTGGAGGGCAGCTGTGTCCTGGTAGGAAAGCTTCAGCTTGTCCTGTAGGCTTCAGGTATCACCTTTAAGGGAGATGATACCCCTTTCCTCACTATTCAACTCTAGTCTTATACTCCACTCTTCAGGCAGGGGCTAGGCTCTCCTGCTCTGGTATGGGCTAGACTGAGATTGCTCACTCACTCACTGATCTCTAAATCTACAAGATCTTCTCCTCTTCTCATCTGGGAAGACTTCTCCTACCCTAGAATCTCTCTGAGAGAACCCTAGACAATTCCTGGCCAGGGTTTTATTACTTCCCCTCTGGTCAGGTTGGTGGCTGCTCTCCAATCACATCTCAGCTTACAGAGGACAGGATGTACCACAGATCATTGGACAATAGCAATCTTGCATCTACAAAATTAACTTCTGCCTTGCCAGACAGGATTCACCACTGCAATATCCCCTATGTCCTATCAGACCATGTATGTGATGTGGTTTACAATGCAGGTGGGACTATTCGCAAAACTCGCCTTCCGCCATTGCATCGGCGAGGGTGTTGCATATATAATCAATTGGACCATAATATTAGAATCTTATGAATAAAAGTCCTTGGATACCAACTGATCTCCGAAGGGGAGGGACCCTTTGATTGGCTTTACGTTGTTTCATGCCCCTGGAAGGCAGAGAATCCCTCCAGTCAGTGCCGCTGCTGAGGTCAACAGGAAATCCAATTACTGGTAAGAGTAATGTAAATTTTTTTGTGGTGTTTTTTTTTTGTATTTATTTTGCTGGTTCAGCATGTATAATGAAACTGCCATATATAATAAAGTAGATATCACCAGACAATTTGCACATGTATGGTATCGCCGTACAACCCATACAATAAAATAAAATCATTTCTGAACCAGCACAGTGAATACAAAAAAAAAAAAAAAAAACACATGACAATAGATGAAAATTACTCTTAGGGGTAATTGGATTTCCTGTAGACATCCACAACGGCAGTGATAAAAGGGATTGCCCGCCTCTTCCAGGGGCAGGAAACAGGTGAAGCCAATAAAAGGGTCCCTCCCCTTCGGGCATCAGTTGGTATCCAAGGACTTTTATTGATAAAAACGCAATATTATATATGTGTATATATACGTATATATGCAAATATATATTTTGGGAGGGTTTTGGGTGGGAAAACACTGTGCACGAACAGAAACAATTACAGAGTAATAAAACTAGGGTGGGACAAAGGCAGAAAGAACCTTTCTTCCAAAAGATAGAGATGGATCAGCCTAAACGGGGGGAAGGGGGTTAGCTGATCGTTTGCCATGACAGCCTCGGGTCTTACAAAGACCTGAGGCTGTCTGGTTTTAACCCATTCATTAAAATGTGCGATTGTAACAGTATTATTTCTATTAAAAATACCTATTATATTAAACAAAACAAAATATTTTAATCACTCCCCTTTCCCTAGAACTCATATAAATATAAACAGTAAAATTCTTTAACATGTAGGGTTTCGTTGCGTCCCAAAATGTCCCGATCTGTCAAAATATAATAACTGTTATTCCCAGCGTTTAACCCCGTAATGGAAAATAGCGCCCAAATTTAATAAATGCCACTTTTTTGCCATGTTGAAAAATATAAAAATTCTATAAAAGTGATCAAAAGACCGTCCAGTCCTTAAAATGGTAGCATTAAAAGCATTATCAAAAGTCGCCAAAAAATACCAAACAATTTTAACTGCAGTTAGCAGATAATTTGTATCTTGTGAAGTACAAAAACAGATTAGAGAGTGGAAGGGGCAGATTGAGTTTAAAGTTTTGTGGGACAAGGTTCAGTATAAGTTGGCTTCTATTCATCAATAGTAAAATTCTTTCAACCAATTCGAGGTCACTTTTTTTTGTTTTCTTTCTTTTTTTTGTCCCTTTTTCTTTTTTCCCCTTTTCTCCGGGTTTTTTTCCTCTTTGTTTTGTGGGTATTTTGGGTACCACTTACGCTCTTCCAAATAATGTAATAATCCTGACCATGTGAGGGATTTTTCGAGCACTGATTTCAAGCTTTCTGGCCTCTAAAAATATCCACAATCCCTTTCTTGTTTCCCTCTACACTTTTTTATTTCCTCTACTGGGCGCCCATAAGTATTTTATATATGCACATGTGGGGCCACTTCTACACTCGGGGAGAAGTAGTTTTACCCCTTTTTTTGGTTTATTTAAATATTATCCCTTTGGCTTACATAATTAGGGGTAAAGTGACATTTATAGGAAAATTTTTCACCTTTTTTAATGATTAGGCCTATTTGGATCATTCACCACCGGTAGGGGCAAATAAATATATTACACCATTGCAAAATTCTCTAAGGGGTGGCATTCAAAGATTAGGGACACTTTTCGGATCTTCTTCTGGTTTTATACCACTAGGGTTTCTCCAATGCATGTCAAAATTTTTGTCAAATTTGGCTTCTAAAGCAAACATCCCCCTCCTTTCCTTTTACTGTGCGCCCATAACACCATTTTATATACACTGGTGGGGTACTTCTACACTTGAGAGAAAATAGGTTTACCCCCATTTTGGGGGGGTTATTACATTTTTTTATCCCTTTGGCTATATAAATTAGGAGTAAAATGACCTTTTATAAGAAAATCTTCACCTTTTTTTTTCCTATTTAAGTCCTAATTAAAATCAAACACCTTATGGACAATACACATATTACACCTTGCTAAATTCTCTAAGGGGTGTGCTTTCCAAATGGTTGATACTTGTTGGGGTTTTCCGCTCTGTTTTGGTACCCGACGCTACGGCTCTCTAACATAATGCATCCTGACACATGTAAAGGTTCTGTCAAATTTGGCTTCTAAAAGCCAAACGCCCCTCTTTCCCTTCTTGAGCTTCACTACGTACCCATCACAACATTTTATTTGCATGTGTGGGCAATTTATATGCTAGTACACATTTTTGGGGGTTTTTTGTTCATCTTTAATGCCTTATGGGATAAATCTCTAAATCTTGCACTAAAAGTGACTTTTTGGGAATAATGTTCATCTTTTTTTCCTTTTAGGACCTAATTGAAGCAAACACCTGTAGGAAATACACATATTACACCTTGCTAAATTCTCCAAAGGGTGCACTTTCCAACAATGGTGACACTTGTTGGGGTTCCACACTGTTTTGGTACCACTAGGGGCTCTCCAAATGCATCCTGACACATGAAAGGATGATTGTCAAATCTGGCTTCTAAAGGCCAAAGCCCCTCTTTCCATTCTGAGCCCTTCTGTGGTACCCATACAACACTTTTATAATGCACAATGGGTGCAGTTCTGTGCTTAGGAGAAATAGTTTTACACATTTATGGGGGTTGTTTTCATCTTTTAACCTCCACCCCTTGTGGCTTACAAAAATTTGGGGTAAAAGTGACTTTTTTTGAGAAAATTTTCACCTTTTTTTCCCTTTTGGGGCCTAATGAATCAAACACCTGTTGGGGAAAATCACAAATTACACGTTGCTAAACTCTCCAAGGGTGTACTTTTCCAAAATGGTGTCTCTTTGTTGGGCTTTCTTTCTCTGTTTTGGTACCATTATGGCTCTCCAAATGCATCCTGACACATGAAAACTTTCAGCCATATTTGCCCTTCAAAACGAAACAACGCTCTTTCCATTCCAAGTGCCCCCCTGTTGCCCGTACAGCAGGTACGTGACAAAATGGTATTGGCATACTCAAAGGAATTGCCCTCAACATTGTAAAATGCATTTTCCTTTTTAACCCATTGTAAGGTGCAAATTTTAGTGTTCAATAATCTATAGTAGATAAATTACATTTCTCTATTTTCACTTTCATTATCTTTCACCCTCATAAACGCTCATAGGGTTAACAAAATTCCCAAAGGTTGTTTTGAATATTTGAGGGGTGTAGTTTCAAAATGGTGTCATTTGTGGGGGTTTTCTGTCATGTGGGCCTTTAAAGTCACTTCTAACTAAATTAGCCCTCCAAAAGTAGGTTTTGATGATTTTCGTGAAAATCTGGAAAAAGTTATAATAAATCCAAAAAGCACTCCTAACATCCAATAGGAAAAGATTGTTGAAAAATGCTGCCAAGTTAAAGCAGACATATGGAAAATGTTAGTTATCAAGTTATTTTAGTGGATATGACCAACTTTCCAAAAGTGAAAATTTTGAATTTGGAACATTGTTTTTTTCAAAATTTTGCCAAATTTTCCATTTATTTCATAAATACTAAATATATTGATTAAATTTCTACACCAACATGAAGTAAAATGTGTCACCGAAAAAACAATCTCAAAATCAACGGATATGTTAAGCGTTCCAAAGTTATAACCACTTAATAGACACATGTCAGATTTTAAAAATGAATGAGCGTGTCCTTTAATGATTTTTTCTCCTGAACCCAATTTCAGAAGGTGTTTGTTTTATCTATAAGTGGGAAGGCGGGGTGGTTTATGGTTGTCATGAGGCGCATAGGCTCCCCCTTCCGTAAAAAAAAAATATTTATATTGTAAATATTTTAGGCTGCATTCCGGCTATAGCCTGGAAGGCACACGTCTTGGTGCTGGAGCGGTGATCGGGGCTGACCCTCACCTCCCAATAGAGAATAGAGCCGAATGGACATTCGTTCAGCCCGCTTATCTCTTTTGCGGCCACGGCTTGAAACAGTTGTGTGTACGTGTTGTGCGAGCACGGGCAACGTACGAGCAGGGCGCTTTAGACAGCAAGTATACCCATCAGCCAAATTTGCAGGCAGATATACGTCCCACATTAAGTACTTATACAGACATGTTATACAATTATAAAATTTACACCACATTTATAACATCACCGACCACTTTATTATGGTACACAATGCTTCGTAACAGGTTTGGACCCCCTTTTGCTTTCGAAAAACTGCATCAATTCTTCGTGGCATAGATTCAACAAGGTGCGGAAGATCCTCAGAGAGTTTGGTCCATATTGGACATGATGGCAATACACAGTTTGGCCGCAGATTTGTCGGCTGCCACATCCGATGATTGAGAATCCTGTTTCCACCACATCCCAAAAGATGCTCTATGGATTGAGATTGGTGACTGTGGAGGCCATTTGAGTACGTGAACTCATGTCATGTTCAAGAAACCAGTCTGAGATGATTTCCCAGCTATGACATGGTCCGCATATCCTGCTGAAAGAACCATCAGATGTTGGGTACATGTGGTCCTAACGGGATGGACATGGTCAGCAACAATACTCAGGTAGCCTGTGGCACATTGCCAATGGTACCAAGGGCCCAAAAGAGTGCCAAGAAAATATTCCCCCACACCATGACACAACCCCCAACCAGCCTGAACCGTTGAACAAGGCAGGATGGATCCAGGTTTCATGTTGTTGACGCAAAAATTCTGACCCTACCATTCCGAATGTCGCAGCAGAAAATCGAGGAATAATCAGAACCCAGGCAACGTTTTTCCAATTTTCTACTGTCCAATTTGATGAGCTTGAGCAAAATTGTTAGCCTCAGTTTCCTGTTCATCGCTGAAAGGAGTGGCACCGGTGAGTCTTTGCGCTTGTCGCCCATTGCATCAACGTTCGACGTACTGGCATCAGAGATGCGCTTCGGCCTTACCTGGTGTAACGGGTGGTGTTGACGTCAATGTTGCTTTCTCTTAGCTCGAACCCGTTGCCATTCTCCTCTGACCTCTGGATTAACAAGGCATTCCGCCCACAGAACTGCCGCTCACTGGATGTTTTTTCCTTTTTCGGACATTCTCTGTAAAACCCTAGAGAGGGGTGGGCGTGAAAATCACAGTAGATCAGCAGTTCTGAAAATAATCAGACCAAGCCCTTCTGGCACCAAACAACCATGCCACGTTAAAGGCACTCAAATCACGTTCTCACCATACGATGCTCCGTTTCGAACTGCAGGAGATTGTTTGACATGTTACATGCCTAAATGCACTGAGTACCACCATGTGAATTGGCTGCTTAGAAATTAAGTTTTAACGAGCAGTTGGACAGGTGTACCTATAATGGCGGTGGGCTAGATAATATATAAACCTTTATTACTTATATACCCCACATAAAGTTGTTCACTCGTATATTGCCAACCATTACATACAAGCTATACACGTTACCGTCACCAAGAAATGTGGCGTTGTGACAAACCTCCTCATCCTTTAAAAAAGCTTTAGAAATGTATTCAGCAATAGTAAGGGACGAACTCCTTCATCATAACAAATTAAAAAATTGTTGATTCATAGTTAAGGGATACCGTAGCGCAGCCATCTACATAATCTGGACATCATCTGAGGAAGTCACCGTTTCGCACCCCCATACGACTCACCCTCCCCTTCTAATCTGTCGCATCGTTACAGGTTCACCCTTCTTTATTAATTTTTCAACTTTGAAGTTTTTTGAGGGTAATTACCCTACATTTTGTCCACTTTATCATGCATTATTGTTTGCTTTGTATTGGCAGGCAGGGTCTGGTTGTAGGGGGGGGTGCCTGGGTTCCCACAGGTTGGAGTTTGGTCCCTAACCCCAATAGTGCTGGATGTTAGCACATTTTAAGTGATTTTAAATTGTTTGTGTTCACATGTTTGTATACTTGATATAAAATTTAAATATATTTTCAATGCCATGTGTTTGCGCCGTTTTCTTATTTTGTCATGCGCCATCATCTGGTATTATGCACCCATGGGAAAAGTAAGCGGGAAAGCCAGTCTGAGGAAGAGCAGAAACTGGAGGTGACGAAAGAAGAACCACCCCAGAAGCTTTATCAGAAACCTTTAACTTCATTTGACAATGTCAGTGAAAATCTTAAGGTTGGTGCAATTAACTATGAACCTGGAGACCCCACAGACCTTACGGTCCAGGACTGCATTTGTTCCAAGGGAGTAGCCATCTAAAAAGTCAAGTAAGGTAGAGTATCTCATGCCAAGGAATGGAAAATCCAGAAGAGACCGTAATTACAGAGAAAAACTTTAAAAGGGAAAATATCCGTATCGTCAGGGTTATGGAACGCTTAGTTAGAAGAAGTACCAAGACGGATGCCCTATAGCTGGGATTTCCAGAAAGGATTTTTTCCCCCCCCTACCATTTGAAGACACGGGACTCCTTATAAGATCCGATGGACAAATATTTGAAAACTATACTTTCAGGGAACATTGGAACAGCAATCTTCGGGCAGGAATAGCAGCAACCGCAACAGCCAGATTATGGGTTATGGCTGAATGGGAAAAACTAGATGGACATCTCCTGAAAGGCACCCTCAGAGAAGAATTGTCAAATTTTCCTTATTAAAAAAGAACACAATACTTAGCAGATGACTTCGGCAGATACAGTTAAAAACCTCTCAGCAAGAGCGCTTCTATTTCCATACAGTAAACAAGTGGGCTGTTCCCTGTGAGGGAGTTTGTCTCTTGCTCGGCCTTAGGCAAATATCCTTGAGAAAGCTCACAAAGACAAAAAAATTTCCACAGGAAATGAGATTCCTAATCAGTGGCGGCCTTTTGGATCGAAATGGTACAGCCATACAAGGAAAAAAAAACAAAAACAAAAATTTCTTAACAAAGGAATACAAACAAAATCTTCCTCCAGTGACACCAGGATTCCAGTCGGGGGCGGTTAAAGCCTGCCACTATAGATCTAAGATCTACTAGATATGCTAGACCTTCAGGATGCATTACTAGCATTGTGTGATTCCAAGAGACAAAACTGAAATTCCTGAGGGTGGCTATCCAGGTGGAGTAAGGAAATCGTCATTTCCAGTTTAGTACTTCCTTTGGCTTTGTGCAGCACGAGAGTTTTCACAAAAGTGATGGCAACGGTCACAGGCTTTTATATAAAGGATTCAGATCATTCCCTACCTAGACGACTTCCTCATCTCGCGCAACCCCACACCATGTTACAAGGCTGAACCTGGCACTGGAGAGATTTTTTCCCTCCCTTAGGGTGGATGGTCAATCAAGGACAAGTCAAGTCTTCCATCAGCAAAAAAATCAGTTTGGGAATAAGAATACAAGGCTTACAAAGTTATTGACAGAAGAGAAAATGGAAAACACCACGACCTCAGAGAATCCAATCACTGAAATACCAAGGGCAACCCACCATCCGAGAGATCAGGGCGATGTCTCATCATGACCTCTTTGCTTACCAGCAGTCGTGGTCCCAAAACACATAGCCTCTGCAATCTTTTCTCCTGTCACCTGGGAACAAAAACCAGGGTCATGGAAAAGAAGGTGAGTTGAAGATAAAAAGTGTTAAATAGGTGTGTATTAAAGAAAATTGAAGGGAGTAAACTGGTATTAGATGATTAGTGAATGAAATCCAAGCATTTTTATGTAAATCTTTGTTCCGCGACTATTGCATTATACTCAAAATCACCCAGCTTTCCTACTTCGAAACGTAGTTTGTCTTTCCACAGAGAGAAAAGAGATTACATTACTGTTTTTTTTAATCTAACGCATCTTCAAAATAGGAAAGGCGGAATTACAACTGTCTGGACGTCAGATGATGTTTATTAAAATACTAGGAGATAAACCCTCTTATGTTTTTTTCAGCATTACTAGCTTGATGTAGGCCTGTTGATCCATCTTTATCCTTTGCAGAAGGTTCTTTCGCCATGTGTTAGTGACAGTGTTTTCCCACCAAAAATAACCCCAAAACAAACATATAAACAAAGAGATATATCATATTGACCATAATATTAGAATCTATGAAATAAAAGTCCTTGGATACCAACTGATCTCCGAAGGAGGCGACCCTTTGATTGGGCTTTAAGTTGTTCATGGCACCCGGAAGGCCGGAGAATCCCTCCAGTCAGATGCCGCTGCTGAGGTCAACAGGAAATCAATTATGGTAAGAGTAATGTAATTTTTTTGTGTGTTTGTTTGTGTATTATTTTGCTGGTTTTCAGCATTATAATGAAACTTGCAATCTATAATAAAGTAGATATCACCAACAATTTTGCACATGTATGGTATCGCCGTACAAACCCATACAATCAAAATAAAATAATTTCGACCAGCACAGTGAATACAAAAAAAAAAAAAAAAACACATGACAATAGATGAAATTCTCTTGGGTTAATTGGATTCCTGTAGACCTCCACAACGGCAGTGATAAAAGGGATTTGGCCCGCCTCTTCCAGGGGGCAGGGAGGAAGGAAACAGTGAAGCAATAAAAGGGTCCCTCCCCTTCGGGCATCTAGTTGGAATCCAAGGACTTTTATTGATTAAAAAAGCAATATTATATATGTGTATATATACGTAGATATGCAAAATTATTTTTGGTGAGGGTTTTGGGTGGGAAAAACACTGTGCACGAACAGAAACAAGTACAGAGTAATAAAACTAGGGTTGGGACAAAGGGCAGAAAGGACCTTTCTTCAAAAGATAGAGGATGGATCAGCCTAAACGGGGGGAAGGGGGTTGCTGATAGTTGGCCATGACAGCCTAGGGGTCGTACAAAGACATGAGGCTGTCTGGTTTTACCCATTCATTAAAGGTGCGATGTTTGTAACAGTATATTCTATTTAAAAATACCTATTAAGTAAACAAAACAAAAAATTGTAATCACTCCCTTTCCTAGAAACTCTGCCTAAATATAAACAGTAAAATTAGTTAACATTTAGGGGTTTCGTCGCGTCCCAAATGTCCCGGATCTGTCAAAAATAATAACTGTGATTTCCCAGTTTACCCCCCGTAATGGAAAAAGCGCCCAAAATTTAAAAATGCCACTTTTTTTGCCGATGTTGAAAAATATAAAAAATTCATAAAAGTGTGATCAAAAACCGTCCGTCCTTAAAATGGTACAGTAAAAGCATTATAAAAAGTCGAACAAAAATACAAACAATGTTAACGGCAGGTAGCAGATACTTGTATCTTGTGAAGTACAAAAACAGATTAGAGCGTGGAAGGGGGGCAGATGAGTTTAAAGTGTTTGTGGGACACGGTTCAGTATAAGTTGGCTTCGCTTCATCAATAGTAAAATCTGCTCTCCATTGAGGAGTTAGCTTTGACTACACCTTAAACCCCTTCCCGACATTTGAGTAATAGTACTGCATAGAGGGAGGTGAGTTCCCGCAAATGCATCCTATTCCGTCAAGCTCTGGCGCGGATCCTGAAACGGAGCGGCGCAGAAGTGCGGGTGTCGGCTTAATTCTAGACGACCACGCTTAACACCCGCGATCGGAGATTTCTCGATCGCGGGTTTGTTAATCCCGAACACGCGCGGTGCGCGCTGACCGCGGGTGTGAGAAGCATTTAAGGTCAAATAATGCTGAATGGACCCCCCCGCGGCGCTTACCGCGGGGGGGGGGTCCGCTGCCCGATCGCAGCCCGGGACTGCCGGTGCCGGGGCTGCGAGCTCTCCTCCGGAGCCGGTCGGCCTTCGACGGACCCGGCTGTAGACACGGGGCATGCGAGCATTGCTATTGCACTGGTTGTAACCTGTATAACAAAGTTGACAAGAAGATCACTGGTTCAGCTTAGATGAGCAGTAGTAACTGTAAAAAGTAAAAAAAAAATAAAGGTTTTTTTACAATAAAAAGAAAATAATAAAAGAAAGTGAAAGTCCCCCCCCCCCCCAAACACCACCAGTAAGTATAAAAAAACAATAAAAATCACAAAAAAAAAACCACTTATTTGGTATCGCTGCACCGTAAAAACATCTGTTACAATAAATCCTAATAATAATTGGGACCCGCTCGGTGAAACGTGGTTAAAAAAAAAAAAAAAAAAAAAAGTTGCCAAAAACTGGAACCTTTGAGCAAATTGCCTTTCAAAAAATGTTCTAAAAAGGGACCCGAAAAAAGTACCAGCACCAAATGTACCAATAAAAAGAGCAGGTTATAGAGTTTATAGCAGGTATCGCTTATAAACATTGGCAAACTAAAACAAATGCAATTTTTTCTATTTAGTTTCTTCAATAAAAGGAAATATAAATAAAACCGATAAATGAGTTATCACCGTAATCGTAAGTGAGCCGTCTAGAACAAAGTAATATATTATTCTTATGCTACAGTGGAACACCCCCCCCCCCAAACAAAAAAAAAATGCTAAAAATCCAAAACAAGTAATTGATGATTTTACTGTTCCTCCAATTTGATAAAGTTAATAAAAATAAGCTATAAAATAGCTAAAAAACTCACTAAAGAAGGTTTTTACAGGTGCATCTCATCTCGCAAAAACACAAAAAAAAAACAAAAAAATAAGCCCTTATTGTCTAATGCTAAAAAAATAAATAAAAGATTGTATAGCCTATTCCCAAAAAAAAAACGAGCGTGCGTATAGGAATGTTGCGGCGGTGGTAGTTACAGTGACTTTCCAACACGGTCTCAGGACACAGTGATAGGGCAAGATGGCGGCTATTCCTGACAGCCATTCCATCCTGCCCCATGGCACCCCAGAAGGGGACGTTGCCCCCACACCCCCAGTTATGATCGCTGACATGGCACTCATCACATTCAGACGAGCCAATGCAGCGAATTTAATTAATTATGCGTCAGTAATACCGGTCCCATGTCTGTAGGAACGGGATCGGGGCAGGGTGGGGTGGCGAGTTCCTCACAGCCACCAATTTTGCCTTTCGGTCAAGAGGGGTTGTGTTGCCCACTCTGCCATGTTTGCCGCATTGGCTGGTCGATTTGTCACCAGCCAAAGGCAGCAAAATATTAGTAACCAATGGGCATCACTAGGGTGCATAAGAGCAACACTCGCAGTATGCATTTCCTGTTTTCAAGAGGAAAGATATTAGGAACTATATTGCGGACAAGGAGGACGGGGACCCAGTACCTCTGGTTTAGATGTTGCCGTGTTTTGCCAGGACAGCATTTTCAGCGTGAATCTGCCTGTTATAATGGTTAGAAGCTAGTTCCAAAAGTGAGTTATAGTAGGTTAGAGTCGGTTCCAAAAGAGGGTTAGGATGGCTACTACATACTACTACAGAGACTGCGACACCTCCGATGTGACAAAAGTTTAGTTTGGTCCCTGGATACATGAGTACCTCCTTATACGCACACATTCCAATCAAAACCCACGCCCACTGTTGTGAATAATTCGGTAAAATTAAAATTGTAAACCATGGTAGGTACATTGCTCCCTATACCCTCCTTGATTTCATAAGGGCGCCACATCAGGGCACTTGAATCTCCGAAATAATGGCACTTTCCATCTTGGACTCCATTGCAATCGTCTGGAAACACCTATATGTGTCAAAAATGATCATTTCACAGTGTATTACCACTAACACCAACATAACACGTGCTATATTCCCCAAGGGGTGTATTCAACAATTAGGGTCACTTTTCGGGTTTTCCTCTGTTTTGGTACCCACTATGGATCTCCAAATGTATCCTGAAAATGTGAAGGATTTTTGTGTCAAAGTTGGCTCTAAAACGACAAAACATCCCTCTTTCCTCTACTATGCGGCCAACATAAAGTATGTTATATGGCACATGTTGGGGCACTTCTACACTCGGGGAGGGAAATAGTGTTACACCTTGTTTTGGGTTATTTATATATTATCCTTGTGGGCTTACATAACTAGGGGTTAAAGTGAGTTATAGGAAAATTTTCACCTTTTTAATGATTAGGGGCCTATTTGGATCATTCACGGTAGTGGGCAAATACAAATTACACATTGCAAAAAAGGGGTGTGCATCAAAGCTTAGGGACACTTTCGGATCTTCTCTGTTTTACCACTAGGGTTTCTCCATGCAGTCAAACTTGGCCTTTTAAAAGGCAAACATCCCCCTTTCCTTTTATGTGGCCCCATTACAAACATTTTATATACCATGTGGGGTACTTCTACACGTGAGAGAAAATATGGTTTACCCATTTTGGGGGGCTTATTACAATTTTTTATATCCGGTGGCTATATACCTTAGGGCGTGGTTACATGCCCTTATACAGAAAATGTTCACTTTCCGATTTAAGTCTAATTAAATCAAAAACTTTAGGACAAATACACATATTACACCTTGCTCCTAAATTCTCTAAGGGGTTATTTGTGCTTTCCAAAATGGTGAATACTTGTTGGGGGTTCCACTCTGTTTTGTACAGCCTACGGCATCTCTAATGGGCATCCCTGACACATGTCAAGGATTTGTCTGTTCAATTTGGCTTAATAAGTCAACGCCCTCTTCCTTGAGCTTCAATAAGTACACATAAAACATTTTATTGCATGTGTGGGGCAATTTTTATAATCGGAAGAAGTGATAGTTAAACATCTTTGGGGTTGTTTCTCTTGAATGCTTATGGCAGGGGTCCCAAATTTGTTCATAGAGGGACTTTCATGGTCCTCTCAGACCGGAAGGCCGGACTAAAGTTAAAAAAAAAAAAAAAAAAATTAAGGAAAATTCTCGTTTACAATGCAATTTCATATATGCTCCTCAACATTAAAGATGTACTATGCTTCCCCCACCACCTCTATTAGTTCCTATGCTGTGCCCCTCTATCATTAATATTTCACTGATACTGCTCATCAATAATTAAATTATTGTCGGTACTGCACCTCCATCATTATTTCAATATGCTTCTCATAATTATTGTTTCCAGTTACTGCTCCCATTAATTATTCCTATAAGCCCTAACATTAATTAATGCAACCATATGCCCCTCATCATTAATTATCCTATACTGCCCCTCATCATTCATATTCACGATACTGCCCACCATAGTAATTATTCCCTCTATAATGCCCTCCATCTTAATTATTAACTATATGCACAACCATCATTTAATTATTCCACTACGCTACTCCATCAGTATTATTCCAGACGGATCCTCATTATTAATTATTACACTATACTGCTCCTCTATTATAATATTAACTATACTGCCCATCCATCATTAATTATTCATATACTGCCCCTCAATCATTAATTGGGATTACTATAGCTCCTGCATTATATTGTTCCTTATACTGCCATCCAGCAATGAATTATCCCTAGTCGACTGCCCTCCCATCATTAATTATTCCCATACTGCCCATCCATCATTAATTATTCCCTATACTGACCATCTCATCATTTAATTCATGCGCCTATACTGCTCCTCAATTATTAATGATTCCCTATAATGACCTCCATCTTAATTATTACCTATAGACCCGCATCATTAATTATTTTTTTCCAATAGCCACTCCTCATTTTCTTCCATATACTGCCCCATGCATCCTAATTATGTCCCTCTTATACAGCCCCTCCATCATTATTATCACTATACCGCCCCTCAATCATTAATTATTTCCCTATAAGCCCCTCCATCATAATATTCCCTATACGCCACTCCACCGTTAATTATTCCTATAATGACCCTCAATCTATTATACTGCCCCTCCTGTGCCACATAAAAGGTTGGTAATAAACTGGATGCTGGGAGTAGGAGCAAAATCTGTGTATCGGGTAATAATTGCGTTAGTGATAGAAAACAGAGGTGGTCATTAATGGCACATTATCAGATTGGTTGATGTTACCAGTGGCGTGCCACAGGGTCAGTATGGGGCCACTTCTTTTTAATATTTTTTTAAGACCTTTGTAGGGGTACACAGTCAGGTTTCAAATTTGCAAGATGATATAAGCTGTGTAAAGAATAAATACTGCGGTCGATAGGTCGCATAAGAGGGATTTGTGGAAGCTTGAGGGATGGGCAGGAGAAGAAGGTTGATGAGGTTTAATGTAGATAAATGTAAAGTTAGGCACTTTGCCATGGAAACAAAAAGTATAAGTAGTTTTAAACGGTCAATTACTTAGTAAACCTGAAGCTGAACCGGACTTGGGGTATTGGTGATGGGTTAAACTTAATTTTAGTGACCAGAGCCAGGCGGGCTGCGGCAAAGCAATATAATAAAATAATGGGAGTATCAAGAGAGGAATAATTATAATGAAAAGGACATGTTCGCCCTTATACAATCCCTGGTCAGACCACAAATGAATATGTGTGTGTACAGTTTTGGGCCACAGTATTAAAAGGATATAGCAGAGGCTGGAACGGGGCAGAGGAGAGCAACCAGGATCATTAGGGAATGGGGAGGGGGGGATAGATACACGGACAGATTACAAATTGGGTTATTCAGTTTAGAAAAAGACGACGAGGGAGACCTCATTACAATTTACAAATACTGGAATGGACAGTACAAGCTCTCTCCAAGATCTTTTATACTAGGCCGTGGACAGAACAAGGGGCATCCTATACGCCTAGAGGAGAGGCGATTCTACATACCATAGACAAAGTTCTTTACTGTACGAGCAGTGAGAATATGGAAACTATCTCCGCAGGAGTTGTATGGAGGCTCTATGTACATGTTCAAGCGAGGCTGGATGCTTTTGGAGAGAAAAAAATATCACGGGTTATGGGGATAAAACATTTATTTATTCTTGGAGGTTGGACTTGATGGACTTGCGTCGCCTTCAGCCTTTATACTATGATACTATGATGATAAATTATTCACTATTACGCCCCCTCAATCTTAAGTATCCCTATACCGCCCGCCATCATACTTATTTCCCTATACTGCTCTCTATTATTATTTATTCCCTTATGACTGCCCTCCATTATAATTATTCCCTATACGGCTCCCCATCCTTAATGATTCCTATACGCCCCTCCATCATTTTAATTATTCCCTATACTGCCTCCACATTAATTATTCCGTAACTGCCTCTCTATATGAATTATTCCCTATATGCTCCTCCATCATAATTTTCCCCTATGACTGCCCCTCCATCATTAATTTTTACCTAATACTGCCCCCATAATTAATTATTTTTTTATTCGGGCACCCCGGCCGCAAAAATATATTTTGTGCGGTTAAAAAAAAAAAATCCTATACTCACCTCTGCCGCGGCTCCGATTTCTAATATTCGGGCTGCTGTCGGACGGAAGGGTGCGCGGCGCACACTCAGGTTCACGGAGCGATGTGCGCAGGGGTCGTCTTCCGGGCACATCGATCCACCTGTAATAATAGTGCTCGAGCGGCCGTACTCGGCGCGTGAGCACTATCAGGGGCGGCAGGGAGCTTCTGTACGGACGGAGGAGGCTCCTGCCTGATGCCGCGAATTGCGGGGCCTCAGCAGGAGCCGCTGGAGCTCCAAGGGGCGGATAAAAACGGGTCCGCGGGGCCCCATGTGGGACCACTCCTTATGGGATTACAAAATTAGCCGTAAAAGTGACTTTTTTGGGAAAATGTTATCTTTTTCTTTTAGGGACCTAATTGAACAAAACACCTGTAGGAGAAAATACACATATTACACCTTGTAAATTTCCAAAAGGGTTTGCACTTCAAAACTGGTGACATTGTTGGGGTTCCCTCTGTTTTGTACCACTAGGGTCTCCAAATGCATCCTGACCCTGTATAGGATAATTGTAAATTCTGGCTTCTAACAGGGCCAAAGCCCCTCTTCGCGTCTGAGCCCTTCTGTGGACCCATACAACACTTTATATGCACAAGTGGTGAAGTCTGGCCTAGGAGAAATATTTTAACATTTATGGGGTTGTTACTCTTGCTGCCCCCTTTTGGCTTACAAAATTTGGGGGTTAAAAGTGAATTTTGTGAGAAAATTGTCACCTTTTGTCCCTTTGGGGCATAATTGAATCAAACACCTGTTGGGGAAATACACAATACACGTGTAAACTCTCCAGGGGTTGGGTATTTCCAAATGGTGTATTTTGTTAGGGCTTTCCTCTGTTTTGGTACCATTATGGCTCTCAAAAGCTCCTGAACATGAAAAACATTTTCAGCCAATTTGCCCTTCAAAACGAACAACAACGCTCTTTCCATCCAAGTGCCCCCTGTGCCAGTACAGCGGGTACGTGACAACATGGAGGTACTTGGAGTACTCACGAGGAATTGCCCTCAACATTGTAAAATGCATTTCCTTTGTAACCCATTGTTTGAAGGTGCAAACTTTTAGTGTTCAATAAATCTATAGTAAGATAAATTAACATTATTATTTTCACTTTCCATTATCTTTCACCCTATGAAACGCTCATGGGGTTAAACAAAATTCAAAGGTTTGTTGTAATATTTGAGGGTTGTTGTAGTTTCTACAATGGGTCATTGTGGGGGGATTCGTCCATGTGGGCCTCTATAAAGTCACTTCTCCCTAAATGACCCAAAAGTAGGTTTTTTTGATGATTTCGTGAATCGGAAAAATGGCTCAACAAAGTTATAAGCCTCCTAACATTCCTAAATAGGAAAAGAGTTTGAAAATGATTGCAAGTTAAAGCAGACATATGGAAAGAAAATGCTAGTTATCAGTTATTAGTGATATGACCAAACTTTCCAAAAAGTAGAAAATTTTGAATTTGGAAAACATTGTTTTTTTCAAAATTTTGCCAAAATTATTTATTTATAAATTAAATACTAAATATATTGATAAATTTTCAACCACATGAGTAAAAATGTGTCACGAAAAAAACAATCGCAAAAATCAACGGGATTAATGTCTCAGCGTTCCAAAGGTTATAACCACTTAAAGAGACACATGTCAGATTTAAAAAAATGGCCGGGTTCAGGAAGGGAAAAAGTGCTTCAGCTTTAGGGTTAAGTAACTTTATACAAAAAATATACATTTTTTAACTTAAGTTGTTATTTAATTCTTTAAAAATTACCTCATTTTAGCCATTCCTGTTTATAGAGATTTGTTGGACTATGACATACTTTTTGGCACTTGTTTACCGTTACGACAGGTTTGTTTTCTTTATCAGTTTTTGTATTGTTCGAATGGTAAGTCTTTTAGTTTTTAAACTTTTAAGTGTATGAATTTAACATTTGATGAAATTGTATTATCTAAGATAGAGATGTAAAATACGATGTCCTAATTCAAAATTTTAATCTTTTTTTTTCTTAGAACATTACAGCCTACAAGCGGCGAGCGGTAGCTGATGTCCTTCTGCCCAATTTATACAGCTATAGAGAAGCTTGCAGAATATTACTACCAGCTTTTGAAGAAGGGTTGTCAGTCGATGTTTCCAGCAAATAAACGCAGCCTTCAAGGGGTACACAAGAGTGTAGTTTTTCATTCTTTCAATATGAGATATAGCAATGACACATTTATTTTTTTATTTTAAAAAAGAAAGAAAGAAAAAAGACTTGCACTAGTGGCTCCATTTCCCAGCCGGTTCCAACCAATTCAGAATGGTATTATCGAAATCAAATTTTCTTCAATTCTTCCGATAGTGAATCGTCCTTCAGAGATTTACCTCTAGATGCCGTCGGGCAAAGTATGATTCGGTATGAACGTACAAACAATGTGATGCCACAATTTGATCGACCCTCCCCTTTCTGCACGAAAAATGTCTAATTCAATCTATTTTGCCATGTACTCAAGAGGTTGGTGCAGGTGTTCGCTATCCCTTTAATGGAATCGCTCATGTTATTTATAAACATTATACTGATTATAGTAAATATTCATTATCCAACTACATTTTTATCTATTGTAACCACCAAAAGAGAGCTGCTTCGAAACCCTGCAGATATTTGATTGTTGGCTTTATATCATTAGACCACTCTAGGGGGACCCTCCAATGCTATGCAATGTATACCTTATGTATTATTAAAAGATTCTCCTGGTGATGACGTCTGTTCTGCGTTAAAGGTTCCTTCAAACTGACCTTTCTGTATTTATTGAGGAGATTATCTGGAGGCATAGGCACCGTGTTAGTTTACACAGTCCCAACCAATTTGCCCTGGCGGTACCTAGGTCTAAGCTTCATATGTACACACGATCCACCAACATCTGTCCTGGCAATTGTTGATTGATAAACCATTCGCCTCATACCCATATTATCTTCATTTGTGATTATAGCTTTTTACAAAAATCATTTGACTCTCCCCCACTTGGTTCCCTTCCCCGTCCTCGGAAACAAGTATAGTCCCATTGATATGCTAGTACTCGTCGGCACTGATCTACCATGATGGTGAATATGTATCATTTTGTCAAAATTAATCCATCAGTAGGATCATAGAAGCCTAATTACAAAGCTAGATACAGATGGATCATGACTAAGGCGTAACAGCGTACTGTATTTGTTCACGAATTTGCCTATGCCGGAATACAGGAGAGTTAGTTTAGACCATTTGGAGACATTGCGCTGGAATCCATTTGTGTTTGCTTCAAGTTTACCTGCCTGGGCACAGTTCGTGAACGCAACTATTTGGTCCAGGATTGGAATATTAGAGCCGACACGAACTTTCAAAGCTTGATACACTGCCATCCTTTATCTCCGGAGATTTCAGAGCAATAAGGATTTAACAATAAAAGCAGTGCGGATTTAAAGGTGGTTCCATCGTATTCTGAATGGATCTATACCAAAAGAAAACGAGGAGCTCTTGAGTGATCCTACACATATCGTTATAGATTTCCCGCTCCAACAAAAAGTGTCAAATTAGACTGATTTGACACCTCTAGAGGAGCCTAGCACTTGAGGTGCTGACTGAAACCAAGGTCAACATAGGGTTTTTACCCGCCATGCCGACCTATTGTCGCGGCACTTGGGGGCCTGGGGGAGGGAGAGACTGGGAGGATTGCTTGACCATTACTTGCAGCCTTTAAACTGGGTTACCCACCCAAGCTACCTTCGGGGACACTAAGCACCTACTCCAAAAAATTGAGGTGTTTAAGGTAAGAGCTATATGGTGGCCCGTTTGTGACATATTGTGCTCTGTAATTCATCAATTCCCCATAAGACAGCTTTTTATATTTGGCAAACATTTGGACGGAATTTAGCACATACTCTCCGAAAAATAAAGCAATATATCCTAAAGTGCCACCCGCGTTTCTCTGGAAAACTTTTTTCTGTTCAATACCTAGTACTCTTTGAGCGTGGCGGGTGCTCCTCTGGGGCAAAGTTTTCCCCTCCCTTGCAACCAGTTACCTGATACAATGGGAGGGAAACATTAAATTTTGCGACAGAAACCTCCAACACAGTAGTATATAGAGTGTCGGCCGCTATATAGACGAACCTGTTGTGGATGGAATGGACCACTCCCATGGAATTTGAGGATTTTTTTGTTTTTACTGAATCAAATGATATGAACTTAAAATTACACACCACATTGAGTCCAGTATAGATGTCTTAGATGTCACCTTGAAGGGAGAGATGATACGGTCATAAGTACTCCTTCGAACACAGGACATCGGTGAATACCATTTTGTGTCCCCCACATCGTGCATCCAAAACACGTCGATGGATAATATCCCTTTCGGGGCATAATTCGATGCGCAGAAAGACGAAAACAGTCCCCAGATTACTGATAACAACATCTAAGTAGATTGGGAACACAGACTGAATAGAGAGTAAGACCTAAGATTGTCCCCGTACCCAGAGAAATTGAGCAGATAAGAGTCCACTCTTTTGGAAGACAAACCATAATATTTCCCCAAAGGAGGGGATGATTTGACTCCATCTCCTTCATTACTACTTATAGGAACCATTTCACCAGATAAAAAAGTTGTTGTAAACAAATTACTGCCTTATTTTAGAGCAGATGATTGATTTGAAAACTTGACCGAGCGAGGGAGTACGATGTATCTCTAGAAAGCCCCGGACTATCGGGTCCGTATGGTTGTCCCCGAGTCTCTTGACATAACTGAGAAGAAACACAAGTAAATTATTCTTGGTTAAATATGTCCGGGGGGACCATAAATGTGCCATTGCCGATGTTTGTTGAACATGTGTGGTTTCCGATTAACAACGAACATTTTCATCATGCACAACGACATAAGCTATAAGATACGAATATTCAAACTAATACCTCTTATGATGTAATCTCATTCACCATGCAGGTTGGCATAAACAATATGTTAGGATTGGACCCACGAACGCACTCAAAGTAAGGATTAGAAAAATCTTTCAGATATTAGGGCATCAAATTCACAAATAGATCTGAGGCCGCCAAACATTTACGGGGAAACCACCATGGGGATACGGAGTCCTTAAGTGGGCGGGGAATACAAAAAGCTAAAACAAACGACCAGGAGGTGGCGACCATAAGGAAAAAATGATGCATCGGGAAAACTATTGGATGTTTATTGAAAAACTAACAAACCACTCCGGCTTGAATCTGAAGACAGGATTAATCCGTGCTTAATAAGGGTCTAGGAAAATATAACTATACACTAATAATTCTTTGTGTCAATTTTAACCCTGGATATGCATGGTAGTCTATAAACACACCACGATCAGTAAAGAGATTGTTCAGTGAGTTAAGGTTTAGCTTAGGTATCAATTTTATGTCTTGCTTTTATTTGTCATACATAATGGCATGTTAGATCGTTTTGATATTTGTTATATACAAATACATGTCCTACAGGGTGTTTTTGGTATGTGTGTTCTGCGGTTATGCTGGCCACTGGTACAAAGCAATATTGGACATATTTAATTTCTTAAACAATTCCCTGTGTGTAGTTATTCCCGGCACAAGCATGGATTGAATGGCAGATACATGTATTTGTATATGTCACTCTGTATGCTGTTACCAAACTCTAAGTGTTAAGGTATTATATAATCGATCCGCTTATTAGATTATTATATATATATATATATATATAGATATATATATATTATAAGTTTTTGTTTGTTTTTTGATTATGAATAAATAATTAATGATGGCTATGTATGCTATTCTAACATATTTGCACCTTACCGTCCTCCCCCGCAATGTAACCTTTCTAGATTGTTTTTAAAATGTGAAGATTGGTTTTTAACTCACTGCGTTCCTTCTCCTGTTAGGGGGTGTGGCTGTCCCGATCATGTGATCCGGACACGTGACCGTTGCTTTAGGTACTGGTCATGTGACCCGGGCACGTGGTCGTAACGTCACACGCCCAGGAGTAGCGCGGAGTTTAGAGGTAAGAACTTCTTGTAGACGTATCCATGACTAAGCTTACCTGAGCGAAACGCGTTGGATTTACCCCGTGTATCCTTTGTTTGTGCACACTGCCGTGACTTATGCTTTTAAAGAGGAACGAATAAAGAAAATTTTCGGTTTTTTACACCACAACTGTTTCCTGAAGCGCTGGTCTTTCTTCAAAAGTCCCCTTGATATGCTATTACTCGTCGGGCACCTGATCTACCCTGACTTTAATGATTTTTTCTCCTGAACCCAATTTCAGAAGGTGTTTGTTTTATCTATAAGTGGGAAGGCGGGGTGGTTTATGGTTGTCATGAGGCGCATAGGCTCCCCCTTCCGTAAAAAAAAAATATTTATATTGTAAATATTTTAGGCTGCATTCCGGCTATAGCCTGGAAGGCACACGTCTTGGTGCTGGAGCGGTGATCGGGGCTGACCCTCACCTCCCAATAGAGAATAGAGCCGAATGGACATTCGTTCAGCCCGCTTATCTCTTTTGCGGCCACGGCTTGAAACAGTTGTGTGTACGTGTTGTGCGAGCACGGGCAACGTACGAGCAGGGCGCTTTAGACAGCAAGTATACCCATCAGCCAAATTTGCAGGCAGATATACGTCCCACATTAAGTACTTATACAGACATGTTATACAATTATAAAATTTACACCACATTTATAACATCACCGACCACTTTATTATGGTACACAATGCTTCGTAACAGGTTTGGACCCCCTTTTGCTTTCGAAAAACTGCATCAATTCTTCGTGGCATAGATTCAACAAGGTGCGGAAGATCCTCAGAGAGTTTGGTCCATATTGGACATGATGGCAATACACAGTTTGGCCGCAGATTTGTCGGCTGCCACATCCGATGATTGAGAATCCTGTTTCCACCACATCCCAAAAGATGCTCTATGGATTGAGATTGGTGACTGTGGAGGCCATTTGAGTACGTGAACTCATGTCATGTTCAAGAAACCAGTCTGAGATGATTTCCCAGCTATGACATGGTCCGCATATCCTGCTGAAAGAACCATCAGATGTTGGGTACATGTGGTCCTAACGGGATGGACATGGTCAGCAACAATACTCAGGTAGCCTGTGGCACATTGCCAATGGTACCAAGGGCCCAAAAGAGTGCCAAGAAAATATTCCCCCACACCATGACACAACCCCCAACCAGCCTGAACCGTTGAACAAGGCAGGATGGATCCAGGTTTCATGTTGTTGACGCAAAAATTCTGACCCTACCATTCCGAATGTCGCAGCAGAAAATCGAGGAATAATCAGAACCCAGGCAACGTTTTTCCAATTTTCTACTGTCCAATTTGATGAGCTTGAGCAAAATTGTTAGCCTCAGTTTCCTGTTCATCGCTGAAAGGAGTGGCACCGGTGAGTCTTTGCGCTTGTCGCCCATTGCATCAACGTTCGACGTACTGGCATCAGAGATGCGCTTCGGCCTTACCTGGTGTAACGGGTGGTGTTGACGTCAATGTTGCTTTCTCTTAGCTCGAACCCGTTGCCATTCTCCTCTGACCTCTGGATTAACAAGGCATTCCGCCCACAGAACTGCCGCTCACTGGATGTTTTTTCCTTTTTCGGACATTCTCTGTAAAACCCTAGAGAGGGGTGGGCGTGAAAATCACAGTAGATCAGCAGTTCTGAAAATAATCAGACCAAGCCCTTCTGGCACCAAACAACCATGCCACGTTAAAGGCACTCAAATCACGTTCTCACCATACGATGCTCCGTTTCGAACTGCAGGAGATTGTTTGACATGTTACATGCCTAAATGCACTGAGTACCACCATGTGAATTGGCTGCTTAGAAATTAAGTTTTAACGAGCAGTTGGACAGGTGTACCTATAATGGCGGTGGGCTAGATAATATATAAACCTTTATTACTTATATACCCCACATAAAGTTGTTCACTCGTATATTGCCAACCATTACATACAAGCTATACACGTTACCGTCACCAAGAAATGTGGCGTTGTGACAAACCTCCTCATCCTTTAAAAAAGCTTTAGAAATGTATTCAGCAATAGTAAGGGACGAACTCCTTCATCATAACAAATTAAAAAATTGTTGATTCATAGTTAAGGGATACCGTAGCGCAGCCATCTACATAATCTGGACATCATCTGAGGAAGTCACCGTTTCGCACCCCCATACGACTCACCCTCCCCTTCTAATCTGTCGCATCGTTACAGGTTCACCCTTCTTTATTAATTTTTCAACTTTGAAGTTTTTTGAGGGTAATTACCCTACATTTTGTCCACTTTATCATGCATTATTGTTTGCTTTGTATTGGCAGGCAGGGTCTGGTTGTAGGGGGGGGTGCCTGGGTTCCCACAGGTTGGAGTTTGGTCCCTAACCCCAATAGTGCTGGATGTTAGCACATTTTAAGTGATTTTAAATTGTTTGTGTTCACATGTTTGTATACTTGATATAAAATTTAAATATATTTTCAATGCCATGTGTTTGCGCCGTTTTCTTATTTTGTCATGCGCCATCATCTGGTATTATGCACCCATGGGAAAAGTAAGCGGGAAAGCCAGTCTGAGGAAGAGCAGAAACTGGAGGTGACGAAAGAAGAACCACCCCAGAAGCTTTATCAGAAACCTTTAACTTCATTTGACAATGTCAGTGAAAATCTTAAGGTTGGTGCAATTAACTATGAACCTGGAGACCCCACAGACCTTACGGTCCAGGACTGCATTTGTTCCAAGGGAGTAGCCATCTAAAAAGTCAAGTAAGGTAGAGTATCTCATGCCAAGGAATGGAAAATCCAGAAGAGACCGTAATTACAGAGAAAAACTTTAAAAGGGAAAATATCCGTATCGTCAGGGTTATGGAACGCTTAGTTAGAAGAAGTACCAAGACGGATGCCCTATAGCTGGGATTTCCAGAAAGGATTTTTTCCCCCCCCTACCATTTGAAGACACGGGACTCCTTATAAGATCCGATGGACAAATATTTGAAAACTATACTTTCAGGGAACATTGGAACAGCAATCTTCGGGCAGGAATAGCAGCAACCGCAACAGCCAGATTATGGGTTATGGCTGAATGGGAAAAACTAGATGGACATCTCCTGAAAGGCACCCTCAGAGAAGAATTGTCAAATTTTCCTTATTAAAAAAGAACACAATACTTAGCAGATGACTTCGGCAGATACAGTTAAAAACCTCTCAGCAAGAGCGCTTCTATTTCCATACAGTAAACAAGTGGGCTGTTCCCTGTGAGGGAGTTTGTCTCTTGCTCGGCCTTAGGCAAATATCCTTGAGAAAGCTCACAAAGACAAAAAAATTTCCACAGGAAATGAGATTCCTAATCAGTGGCGGCCTTTTGGATCGAAATGGTACAGCCATACAAGGAAAAAAAAACAAAAACAAAAATTTCTTAACAAAGGAATACAAACAAAATCTTCCTCCAGTGACACCAGGATTCCAGTCGGGGGCGGTTAAAGCCTGCCACTATAGATCTAAGATCTACTAGATATGCTAGACCTTCAGGATGCATTACTAGCATTGTGTGATTCCAAGAGACAAAACTGAAATTCCTGAGGGTGGCTATCCAGGTGGAGTAAGGAAATCGTCATTTCCAGTTTAGTACTTCCTTTGGCTTTGTGCAGCACGAGAGTTTTCACAAAAGTGATGGCAACGGTCACAGGCTTTTATATAAAGGATTCAGATCATTCCCTACCTAGACGACTTCCTCATCTCGCGCAACCCCACACCATGTTACAAGGCTGAACCTGGCACTGGAGAGATTTTTTCCCTCCCTTAGGGTGGATGGTCAATCAAGGACAAGTCAAGTCTTCCATCAGCAAAAAAATCAGTTTGGGAATAAGAATACAAGGCTTACAAAGTTATTGACAGAAGAGAAAATGGAAAACACCACGACCTCAGAGAATCCAATCACTGAAATACCAAGGGCAACCCACCATCCGAGAGATCAGGGCGATGTCTCATCATGACCTCTTTGCTTACCAGCAGTCGTGGTCCCAAAACACATAGCCTCTGCAATCTTTTCTCCTGTCACCTGGGAACAAAAACCAGGGTCATGGAAAAGAAGGTGAGTTGAAGATAAAAAGTGTTAAATAGGTGTGTATTAAAGAAAATTGAAGGGAGTAAACTGGTATTAGATGATTAGTGAATGAAATCCAAGCATTTTTATGTAAATCTTTGTTCCGCGACTATTGCATTATACTCAAAATCACCCAGCTTTCCTACTTCGAAACGTAGTTTGTCTTTCCACAGAGAGAAAAGAGATTACATTACTGTTTTTTTTAATCTAACGCATCTTCAAAATAGGAAAGGCGGAATTACAACTGTCTGGACGTCAGATGATGTTTATTAAAATACTAGGAGATAAACCCTCTTATGTTTTTTTCAGCATTACTAGCTTGATGTAGGCCTGTTGATCCATCTTTATCCTTTGCAGAAGGTTCTTTCGCCATGTGTTAGTGACAGTGTTTTCCCACCAAAAATAACCCCAAAACAAACATATAAACAAAGAGATATATCATATTGACCATAATATTAGAATCTATGAAATAAAAGTCCTTGGATACCAACTGATCTCCGAAGGAGGCGACCCTTTGATTGGGCTTTAAGTTGTTCATGGCACCCGGAAGGCCGGAGAATCCCTCCAGTCAGATGCCGCTGCTGAGGTCAACAGGAAATCAATTATGGTAAGAGTAATGTAATTTTTTTGTGTGTTTGTTTGTGTATTATTTTGCTGGTTTTCAGCATTATAATGAAACTTGCAATCTATAATAAAGTAGATATCACCAACAATTTTGCACATGTATGGTATCGCCGTACAAACCCATACAATCAAAATAAAATAATTTCGACCAGCACAGTGAATACAAAAAAAAAAAAAAAAACACATGACAATAGATGAAATTCTCTTGGGTTAATTGGATTCCTGTAGACCTCCACAACGGCAGTGATAAAAGGGATTTGGCCCGCCTCTTCCAGGGGGCAGGGAGGAAGGAAACAGTGAAGCAATAAAAGGGTCCCTCCCCTTCGGGCATCTAGTTGGAATCCAAGGACTTTTATTGATTAAAAAAGCAATATTATATATGTGTATATATACGTAGATATGCAAAATTATTTTTGGTGAGGGTTTTGGGTGGGAAAAACACTGTGCACGAACAGAAACAAGTACAGAGTAATAAAACTAGGGTTGGGACAAAGGGCAGAAAGGACCTTTCTTCAAAAGATAGAGGATGGATCAGCCTAAACGGGGGGAAGGGGGTTGCTGATAGTTGGCCATGACAGCCTAGGGGTCGTACAAAGACATGAGGCTGTCTGGTTTTACCCATTCATTAAAGGTGCGATGTTTGTAACAGTATATTCTATTTAAAAATACCTATTAAGTAAACAAAACAAAAAATTGTAATCACTCCCTTTCCTAGAAACTCTGCCTAAATATAAACAGTAAAATTAGTTAACATTTAGGGGTTTCGTCGCGTCCCAAATGTCCCGGATCTGTCAAAAATAATAACTGTGATTTCCCAGTTTACCCCCCGTAATGGAAAAAGCGCCCAAAATTTAAAAATGCCACTTTTTTTGCCGATGTTGAAAAATATAAAAAATTCATAAAAGTGTGATCAAAAACCGTCCGTCCTTAAAATGGTACAGTAAAAGCATTATAAAAAGTCGAACAAAAATACAAACAATGTTAACGGCAGGTAGCAGATACTTGTATCTTGTGAAGTACAAAAACAGATTAGAGCGTGGAAGGGGGGCAGATGAGTTTAAAGTGTTTGTGGGACACGGTTCAGTATAAGTTGGCTTCGCTTCATCAATAGTAAAATCTGCTCTCCATTGAGGAGTTAGCTTTGACTACACCTTAAACCCCTTCCCGACATTTGAGTAATAGTACTGCATAGAGGGAGGTGAGTTCCCGCAAATGCATCCTATTCCGTCAAGCTCTGGCGCGGATCCTGAAACGGAGCGGCGCAGAAGTGCGGGTGTCGGCTTAATTCTAGACGACCACGCTTAACACCCGCGATCGGAGATTTCTCGATCGCGGGTTTGTTAATCCCGAACACGCGCGGTGCGCGCTGACCGCGGGTGTGAGAAGCATTTAAGGTCAAATAATGCTGAATGGACCCCCCCGCGGCGCTTACCGCGGGGGGGGGGTCCGCTGCCCGATCGCAGCCCGGGACTGCCGGTGCCGGGGCTGCGAGCTCTCCTCCGGAGCCGGTCGGCCTTCGACGGACCCGGCTGTAGACACGGGGCATGCGAGCATTGCTATTGCACTGGTTGTAACCTGTATAACAAAGTTGACAAGAAGATCACTGGTTCAGCTTAGATGAGCAGTAGTAACTGTAAAAAGTAAAAAAAAAATAAAGGTTTTTTTACAATAAAAAGAAAATAATAAAAGAAAGTGAAAGTCCCCCCCCCCCCCAAACACCACCAGTAAGTATAAAAAAACAATAAAAATCACAAAAAAAAAACCACTTATTTGGTATCGCTGCACCGTAAAAACATCTGTTACAATAAATCCTAATAATAATTGGGACCCGCTCGGTGAAACGTGGTTAAAAAAAAAAAAAAAAAAAAAAGTTGCCAAAAACTGGAACCTTTGAGCAAATTGCCTTTCAAAAAATGTTCTAAAAAGGGACCCGAAAAAAGTACCAGCACCAAATGTACCAATAAAAAGAGCAGGTTATAGAGTTTATAGCAGGTATCGCTTATAAACATTGGCAAACTAAAACAAATGCAATTTTTTCTATTTAGTTTCTTCAATAAAAGGAAATATAAATAAAACCGATAAATGAGTTATCACCGTAATCGTAAGTGAGCCGTCTAGAACAAAGTAATATATTATTCTTATGCTACAGTGGAACACCCCCCCCCCCAAACAAAAAAAAAATGCTAAAAATCCAAAACAAGTAATTGATGATTTTACTGTTCCTCCAATTTGATAAAGTTAATAAAAATAAGCTATAAAATAGCTAAAAAACTCACTAAAGAAGGTTTTTACAGGTGCATCTCATCTCGCAAAAACACAAAAAAAAAACAAAAAAATAAGCCCTTATTGTCTAATGCTAAAAAAATAAATAAAAGATTGTATAGCCTATTCCCAAAAAAAAAACGAGCGTGCGTATAGGAATGTTGCGGCGGTGGTAGTTACAGTGACTTTCCAACACGGTCTCAGGACACAGTGATAGGGCAAGATGGCGGCTATTCCTGACAGCCATTCCATCCTGCCCCATGGCACCCCAGAAGGGGACGTTGCCCCCACACCCCCAGTTATGATCGCTGACATGGCACTCATCACATTCAGACGAGCCAATGCAGCGAATTTAATTAATTATGCGTCAGTAATACCGGTCCCATGTCTGTAGGAACGGGATCGGGGCAGGGTGGGGTGGCGAGTTCCTCACAGCCACCAATTTTGCCTTTCGGTCAAGAGGGGTTGTGTTGCCCACTCTGCCATGTTTGCCGCATTGGCTGGTCGATTTGTCACCAGCCAAAGGCAGCAAAATATTAGTAACCAATGGGCATCACTAGGGTGCATAAGAGCAACACTCGCAGTATGCATTTCCTGTTTTCAAGAGGAAAGATATTAGGAACTATATTGCGGACAAGGAGGACGGGGACCCAGTACCTCTGGTTTAGATGTTGCCGTGTTTTGCCAGGACAGCATTTTCAGCGTGAATCTGCCTGTTATAATGGTTAGAAGCTAGTTCCAAAAGTGAGTTATAGTAGGTTAGAGTCGGTTCCAAAAGAGGGTTAGGATGGCTACTACATACTACTACAGAGACTGCGACACCTCCGATGTGACAAAAGTTTAGTTTGGTCCCTGGATACATGAGTACCTCCTTATACGCACACATTCCAATCAAAACCCACGCCCACTGTTGTGAATAATTCGGTAAAATTAAAATTGTAAACCATGGTAGGTACATTGCTCCCTATACCCTCCTTGATTTCATAAGGGCGCCACATCAGGGCACTTGAATCTCCGAAATAATGGCACTTTCCATCTTGGACTCCATTGCAATCGTCTGGAAACACCTATATGTGTCAAAAATGATCATTTCACAGTGTATTACCACTAACACCAACATAACACGTGCTATATTCCCCAAGGGGTGTATTCAACAATTAGGGTCACTTTTCGGGTTTTCCTCTGTTTTGGTACCCACTATGGATCTCCAAATGTATCCTGAAAATGTGAAGGATTTTTGTGTCAAAGTTGGCTCTAAAACGACAAAACATCCCTCTTTCCTCTACTATGCGGCCAACATAAAGTATGTTATATGGCACATGTTGGGGCACTTCTACACTCGGGGAGGGAAATAGTGTTACACCTTGTTTTGGGTTATTTATATATTATCCTTGTGGGCTTACATAACTAGGGGTTAAAGTGAGTTATAGGAAAATTTTCACCTTTTTAATGATTAGGGGCCTATTTGGATCATTCACGGTAGTGGGCAAATACAAATTACACATTGCAAAAAAGGGGTGTGCATCAAAGCTTAGGGACACTTTCGGATCTTCTCTGTTTTACCACTAGGGTTTCTCCATGCAGTCAAACTTGGCCTTTTAAAAGGCAAACATCCCCCTTTCCTTTTATGTGGCCCCATTACAAACATTTTATATACCATGTGGGGTACTTCTACACGTGAGAGAAAATATGGTTTACCCATTTTGGGGGGCTTATTACAATTTTTTATATCCGGTGGCTATATACCTTAGGGCGTGGTTACATGCCCTTATACAGAAAATGTTCACTTTCCGATTTAAGTCTAATTAAATCAAAAACTTTAGGACAAATACACATATTACACCTTGCTCCTAAATTCTCTAAGGGGTTATTTGTGCTTTCCAAAATGGTGAATACTTGTTGGGGGTTCCACTCTGTTTTGTACAGCCTACGGCATCTCTAATGGGCATCCCTGACACATGTCAAGGATTTGTCTGTTCAATTTGGCTTAATAAGTCAACGCCCTCTTCCTTGAGCTTCAATAAGTACACATAAAACATTTTATTGCATGTGTGGGGCAATTTTTATAATCGGAAGAAGTGATAGTTAAACATCTTTGGGGTTGTTTCTCTTGAATGCTTATGGCAGGGGTCCCAAATTTGTTCATAGAGGGACTTTCATGGTCCTCTCAGACCGGAAGGCCGGACTAAAGTTAAAAAAAAAAAAAAAAAAATTAAGGAAAATTCTCGTTTACAATGCAATTTCATATATGCTCCTCAACATTAAAGATGTACTATGCTTCCCCCACCACCTCTATTAGTTCCTATGCTGTGCCCCTCTATCATTAATATTTCACTGATACTGCTCATCAATAATTAAATTATTGTCGGTACTGCACCTCCATCATTATTTCAATATGCTTCTCATAATTATTGTTTCCAGTTACTGCTCCCATTAATTATTCCTATAAGCCCTAACATTAATTAATGCAACCATATGCCCCTCATCATTAATTATCCTATACTGCCCCTCATCATTCATATTCACGATACTGCCCACCATAGTAATTATTCCCTCTATAATGCCCTCCATCTTAATTATTAACTATATGCACAACCATCATTTAATTATTCCACTACGCTACTCCATCAGTATTATTCCAGACGGATCCTCATTATTAATTATTACACTATACTGCTCCTCTATTATAATATTAACTATACTGCCCATCCATCATTAATTATTCATATACTGCCCCTCAATCATTAATTGGGATTACTATAGCTCCTGCATTATATTGTTCCTTATACTGCCATCCAGCAATGAATTATCCCTAGTCGACTGCCCTCCCATCATTAATTATTCCCATACTGCCCATCCATCATTAATTATTCCCTATACTGACCATCTCATCATTTAATTCATGCGCCTATACTGCTCCTCAATTATTAATGATTCCCTATAATGACCTCCATCTTAATTATTACCTATAGACCCGCATCATTAATTATTTTTTTCCAATAGCCACTCCTCATTTTCTTCCATATACTGCCCCATGCATCCTAATTATGTCCCTCTTATACAGCCCCTCCATCATTATTATCACTATACCGCCCCTCAATCATTAATTATTTCCCTATAAGCCCCTCCATCATAATATTCCCTATACGCCACTCCACCGTTAATTATTCCTATAATGACCCTCAATCTATTATACTGCCCCTCCTGTGCCACATAAAAGGTTGGTAATAAACTGGATGCTGGGAGTAGGAGCAAAATCTGTGTATCGGGTAATAATTGCGTTAGTGATAGAAAACAGAGGTGGTCATTAATGGCACATTATCAGATTGGTTGATGTTACCAGTGGCGTGCCACAGGGTCAGTATGGGGCCACTTCTTTTTAATATTTTTTTAAGACCTTTGTAGGGGTACACAGTCAGGTTTCAAATTTGCAAGATGATATAAGCTGTGTAAAGAATAAATACTGCGGTCGATAGGTCGCATAAGAGGGATTTGTGGAAGCTTGAGGGATGGGCAGGAGAAGAAGGTTGATGAGGTTTAATGTAGATAAATGTAAAGTTAGGCACTTTGCCATGGAAACAAAAAGTATAAGTAGTTTTAAACGGTCAATTACTTAGTAAACCTGAAGCTGAACCGGACTTGGGGTATTGGTGATGGGTTAAACTTAATTTTAGTGACCAGAGCCAGGCGGGCTGCGGCAAAGCAATATAATAAAATAATGGGAGTATCAAGAGAGGAATAATTATAATGAAAAGGACATGTTCGCCCTTATACAATCCCTGGTCAGACCACAAATGAATATGTGTGTGTACAGTTTTGGGCCACAGTATTAAAAGGATATAGCAGAGGCTGGAACGGGGCAGAGGAGAGCAACCAGGATCATTAGGGAATGGGGAGGGGGGGATAGATACACGGACAGATTACAAATTGGGTTATTCAGTTTAGAAAAAGACGACGAGGGAGACCTCATTACAATTTACAAATACTGGAATGGACAGTACAAGCTCTCTCCAAGATCTTTTATACTAGGCCGTGGACAGAACAAGGGGCATCCTATACGCCTAGAGGAGAGGCGATTCTACATACCATAGACAAAGTTCTTTACTGTACGAGCAGTGAGAATATGGAAACTATCTCCGCAGGAGTTGTATGGAGGCTCTATGTACATGTTCAAGCGAGGCTGGATGCTTTTGGAGAGAAAAAAATATCACGGGTTATGGGGATAAAACATTTATTTATTCTTGGAGGTTGGACTTGATGGACTTGCGTCGCCTTCAGCCTTTATACTATGATACTATGATGATAAATTATTCACTATTACGCCCCCTCAATCTTAAGTATCCCTATACCGCCCGCCATCATACTTATTTCCCTATACTGCTCTCTATTATTATTTATTCCCTTATGACTGCCCTCCATTATAATTATTCCCTATACGGCTCCCCATCCTTAATGATTCCTATACGCCCCTCCATCATTTTAATTATTCCCTATACTGCCTCCACATTAATTATTCCGTAACTGCCTCTCTATATGAATTATTCCCTATATGCTCCTCCATCATAATTTTCCCCTATGACTGCCCCTCCATCATTAATTTTTACCTAATACTGCCCCCATAATTAATTATTTTTTTATTCGGGCACCCCGGCCGCAAAAATATATTTTGTGCGGTTAAAAAAAAAAAATCCTATACTCACCTCTGCCGCGGCTCCGATTTCTAATATTCGGGCTGCTGTCGGACGGAAGGGTGCGCGGCGCACACTCAGGTTCACGGAGCGATGTGCGCAGGGGTCGTCTTCCGGGCACATCGATCCACCTGTAATAATAGTGCTCGAGCGGCCGTACTCGGCGCGTGAGCACTATCAGGGGCGGCAGGGAGCTTCTGTACGGACGGAGGAGGCTCCTGCCTGATGCCGCGAATTGCGGGGCCTCAGCAGGAGCCGCTGGAGCTCCAAGGGGCGGATAAAAACGGGTCCGCGGGGCCCCATGTGGGACCACTCCTTATGGGATTACAAAATTAGCCGTAAAAGTGACTTTTTTGGGAAAATGTTATCTTTTTCTTTTAGGGACCTAATTGAACAAAACACCTGTAGGAGAAAATACACATATTACACCTTGTAAATTTCCAAAAGGGTTTGCACTTCAAAACTGGTGACATTGTTGGGGTTCCCTCTGTTTTGTACCACTAGGGTCTCCAAATGCATCCTGACCCTGTATAGGATAATTGTAAATTCTGGCTTCTAACAGGGCCAAAGCCCCTCTTCGCGTCTGAGCCCTTCTGTGGACCCATACAACACTTTATATGCACAAGTGGTGAAGTCTGGCCTAGGAGAAATATTTTAACATTTATGGGGTTGTTACTCTTGCTGCCCCCTTTTGGCTTACAAAATTTGGGGGTTAAAAGTGAATTTTGTGAGAAAATTGTCACCTTTTGTCCCTTTGGGGCATAATTGAATCAAACACCTGTTGGGGAAATACACAATACACGTGTAAACTCTCCAGGGGTTGGGTATTTCCAAATGGTGTATTTTGTTAGGGCTTTCCTCTGTTTTGGTACCATTATGGCTCTCAAAAGCTCCTGAACATGAAAAACATTTTCAGCCAATTTGCCCTTCAAAACGAACAACAACGCTCTTTCCATCCAAGTGCCCCCTGTGCCAGTACAGCGGGTACGTGACAACATGGAGGTACTTGGAGTACTCACGAGGAATTGCCCTCAACATTGTAAAATGCATTTCCTTTGTAACCCATTGTTTGAAGGTGCAAACTTTTAGTGTTCAATAAATCTATAGTAAGATAAATTAACATTATTATTTTCACTTTCCATTATCTTTCACCCTATGAAACGCTCATGGGGTTAAACAAAATTCAAAGGTTTGTTGTAATATTTGAGGGTTGTTGTAGTTTCTACAATGGGTCATTGTGGGGGGATTCGTCCATGTGGGCCTCTATAAAGTCACTTCTCCCTAAATGACCCAAAAGTAGGTTTTTTTGATGATTTCGTGAATCGGAAAAATGGCTCAACAAAGTTATAAGCCTCCTAACATTCCTAAATAGGAAAAGAGTTTGAAAATGATTGCAAGTTAAAGCAGACATATGGAAAGAAAATGCTAGTTATCAGTTATTAGTGATATGACCAAACTTTCCAAAAAGTAGAAAATTTTGAATTTGGAAAACATTGTTTTTTTCAAAATTTTGCCAAAATTATTTATTTATAAATTAAATACTAAATATATTGATAAATTTTCAACCACATGAGTAAAAATGTGTCACGAAAAAAACAATCGCAAAAATCAACGGGATTAATGTCTCAGCGTTCCAAAGGTTATAACCACTTAAAGAGACACATGTCAGATTTAAAAAAATGGCCGGGTTCAGGAAGGGAAAAAGTGCTTCAGCTTTAGGGTTAAGTAACTTTATACAAAAAATATACATTTTTTAACTTAAGTTGTTATTTAATTCTTTAAAAATTACCTCATTTTAGCCATTCCTGTTTATAGAGATTTGTTGGACTATGACATACTTTTTGGCACTTGTTTACCGTTACGACAGGTTTGTTTTCTTTATCAGTTTTTGTATTGTTCGAATGGTAAGTCTTTTAGTTTTTAAACTTTTAAGTGTATGAATTTAACATTTGATGAAATTGTATTATCTAAGATAGAGATGTAAAATACGATGTCCTAATTCAAAATTTTAATCTTTTTTTTTCTTAGAACATTACAGCCTACAAGCGGCGAGCGGTAGCTGATGTCCTTCTGCCCAATTTATACAGCTATAGAGAAGCTTGCAGAATATTACTACCAGCTTTTGAAGAAGGGTTGTCAGTCGATGTTTCCAGCAAATAAACGCAGCCTTCAAGGGGTACACAAGAGTGTAGTTTTTCATTCTTTCAATATGAGATATAGCAATGACACATTTATTTTTTTATTTTAAAAAAGAAAGAAAGAAAAAAGACTTGCACTAGTGGCTCCATTTCCCAGCCGGTTCCAACCAATTCAGAATGGTATTATCGAAATCAAATTTTCTTCAATTCTTCCGATAGTGAATCGTCCTTCAGAGATTTACCTCTAGATGCCGTCGGGCAAAGTATGATTCGGTATGAACGTACAAACAATGTGATGCCACAATTTGATCGACCCTCCCCTTTCTGCACGAAAAATGTCTAATTCAATCTATTTTGCCATGTACTCAAGAGGTTGGTGCAGGTGTTCGCTATCCCTTTAATGGAATCGCTCATGTTATTTATAAACATTATACTGATTATAGTAAATATTCATTATCCAACTACATTTTTATCTATTGTAACCACCAAAAGAGAGCTGCTTCGAAACCCTGCAGATATTTGATTGTTGGCTTTATATCATTAGACCACTCTAGGGGGACCCTCCAATGCTATGCAATGTATACCTTATGTATTATTAAAAGATTCTCCTGGTGATGACGTCTGTTCTGCGTTAAAGGTTCCTTCAAACTGACCTTTCTGTATTTATTGAGGAGATTATCTGGAGGCATAGGCACCGTGTTAGTTTACACAGTCCCAACCAATTTGCCCTGGCGGTACCTAGGTCTAAGCTTCATATGTACACACGATCCACCAACATCTGTCCTGGCAATTGTTGATTGATAAACCATTCGCCTCATACCCATATTATCTTCATTTGTGATTATAGCTTTTTACAAAAATCATTTGACTCTCCCCCACTTGGTTCCCTTCCCCGTCCTCGGAAACAAGTATAGTCCCATTGATATGCTAGTACTCGTCGGCACTGATCTACCATGATGGTGAATATGTATCATTTTGTCAAAATTAATCCATCAGTAGGATCATAGAAGCCTAATTACAAAGCTAGATACAGATGGATCATGACTAAGGCGTAACAGCGTACTGTATTTGTTCACGAATTTGCCTATGCCGGAATACAGGAGAGTTAGTTTAGACCATTTGGAGACATTGCGCTGGAATCCATTTGTGTTTGCTTCAAGTTTACCTGCCTGGGCACAGTTCGTGAACGCAACTATTTGGTCCAGGATTGGAATATTAGAGCCGACACGAACTTTCAAAGCTTGATACACTGCCATCCTTTATCTCCGGAGATTTCAGAGCAATAAGGATTTAACAATAAAAGCAGTGCGGATTTAAAGGTGGTTCCATCGTATTCTGAATGGATCTATACCAAAAGAAAACGAGGAGCTCTTGAGTGATCCTACACATATCGTTATAGATTTCCCGCTCCAACAAAAAGTGTCAAATTAGACTGATTTGACACCTCTAGAGGAGCCTAGCACTTGAGGTGCTGACTGAAACCAAGGTCAACATAGGGTTTTTACCCGCCATGCCGACCTATTGTCGCGGCACTTGGGGGCCTGGGGGAGGGAGAGACTGGGAGGATTGCTTGACCATTACTTGCAGCCTTTAAACTGGGTTACCCACCCAAGCTACCTTCGGGGACACTAAGCACCTACTCCAAAAAATTGAGGTGTTTAAGGTAAGAGCTATATGGTGGCCCGTTTGTGACATATTGTGCTCTGTAATTCATCAATTCCCCATAAGACAGCTTTTTATATTTGGCAAACATTTGGACGGAATTTAGCACATACTCTCCGAAAAATAAAGCAATATATCCTAAAGTGCCACCCGCGTTTCTCTGGAAAACTTTTTTCTGTTCAATACCTAGTACTCTTTGAGCGTGGCGGGTGCTCCTCTGGGGCAAAGTTTTCCCCTCCCTTGCAACCAGTTACCTGATACAATGGGAGGGAAACATTAAATTTTGCGACAGAAACCTCCAACACAGTAGTATATAGAGTGTCGGCCGCTATATAGACGAACCTGTTGTGGATGGAATGGACCACTCCCATGGAATTTGAGGATTTTTTTGTTTTTACTGAATCAAATGATATGAACTTAAAATTACACACCACATTGAGTCCAGTATAGATGTCTTAGATGTCACCTTGAAGGGAGAGATGATACGGTCATAAGTACTCCTTCGAACACAGGACATCGGTGAATACCATTTTGTGTCCCCCACATCGTGCATCCAAAACACGTCGATGGATAATATCCCTTTCGGGGCATAATTCGATGCGCAGAAAGACGAAAACAGTCCCCAGATTACTGATAACAACATCTAAGTAGATTGGGAACACAGACTGAATAGAGAGTAAGACCTAAGATTGTCCCCGTACCCAGAGAAATTGAGCAGATAAGAGTCCACTCTTTTGGAAGACAAACCATAATATTTCCCCAAAGGAGGGGATGATTTGACTCCATCTCCTTCATTACTACTTATAGGAACCATTTCACCAGATAAAAAAGTTGTTGTAAACAAATTACTGCCTTATTTTAGAGCAGATGATTGATTTGAAAACTTGACCGAGCGAGGGAGTACGATGTATCTCTAGAAAGCCCCGGACTATCGGGTCCGTATGGTTGTCCCCGAGTCTCTTGACATAACTGAGAAGAAACACAAGTAAATTATTCTTGGTTAAATATGTCCGGGGGGACCATAAATGTGCCATTGCCGATGTTTGTTGAACATGTGTGGTTTCCGATTAACAACGAACATTTTCATCATGCACAACGACATAAGCTATAAGATACGAATATTCAAACTAATACCTCTTATGATGTAATCTCATTCACCATGCAGGTTGGCATAAACAATATGTTAGGATTGGACCCACGAACGCACTCAAAGTAAGGATTAGAAAAATCTTTCAGATATTAGGGCATCAAATTCACAAATAGATCTGAGGCCGCCAAACATTTACGGGGAAACCACCATGGGGATACGGAGTCCTTAAGTGGGCGGGGAATACAAAAAGCTAAAACAAACGACCAGGAGGTGGCGACCATAAGGAAAAAATGATGCATCGGGAAAACTATTGGATGTTTATTGAAAAACTAACAAACCACTCCGGCTTGAATCTGAAGACAGGATTAATCCGTGCTTAATAAGGGTCTAGGAAAATATAACTATACACTAATAATTCTTTGTGTCAATTTTAACCCTGGATATGCATGGTAGTCTATAAACACACCACGATCAGTAAAGAGATTGTTCAGTGAGTTAAGGTTTAGCTTAGGTATCAATTTTATGTCTTGCTTTTATTTGTCATACATAATGGCATGTTAGATCGTTTTGATATTTGTTATATACAAATACATGTCCTACAGGGTGTTTTTGGTATGTGTGTTCTGCGGTTATGCTGGCCACTGGTACAAAGCAATATTGGACATATTTAATTTCTTAAACAATTCCCTGTGTGTAGTTATTCCCGGCACAAGCATGGATTGAATGGCAGATACATGTATTTGTATATGTCACTCTGTATGCTGTTACCAAACTCTAAGTGTTAAGGTATTATATAATCGATCCGCTTATTAGATTATTATATATATATATATATATATAGATATATATATATTATAAGTTTTTGTTTGTTTTTTGATTATGAATAAATAATTAATGATGGCTATGTATGCTATTCTAACATATTTGCACCTTACCGTCCTCCCCCGCAATGTAACCTTTCTAGATTGTTTTTAAAATGTGAAGATTGGTTTGTAACTCACTGAGTTCCTTCTCCGTTAGGGGGTGTGGCTGTCCCGATCATGTGATCCGGGACACGTGACCGTTGCTGAGGTACTGGTCATGTGACCATGGCAATGTGGTGCTAACGTCACACGCCAGGATAGCGCGGGAGTTAGAGGTAGAACTTCTTTGTGACGTATCCATGACTAAGCCTTACCTGAGCGAAACGCGGTGGATTTACCCCGTGTATCCTTTGTTTGTGCACACTGCCGTGACTTATTGCTTTTTAAAGAGGAGACGAATAAAGAAATTTTCGGTTGTTTAAACAACAATCTGTTTCTGAAGCGTGGTCTTTCTTCAAAGTCCCCTTGATAGGCATACTCGTCGGGCACCTGATTACCCTGACTGTTGAATTATTGTACCATGTTGCTCAAAATATATCATCAGTAGCTCTATGTAGCCTACTACAAAGCTATGATACAGATGGATCATGACTAAGGCGTAACAGCAGTAAGGTATTTGTTCCCGAGGTTGCCGAGCACGAAATATATAAAGGAATTTGAGACCATTTGGAGATTGCGATTGGAATCCATTTTGTTGCTTCAAGTTTACCCCTGCCTGGGGCCGTCCGTGACGAACTCGTTTTCGTCGTCAGTATTGGAATGATTAGAGCCGACAAGAACTTTCAAAGCTATGATACACTGCCATCCCTTATCTCCTTCTGTGAGCTTGAATGGAACTGTCCCTAAGTGGGGTCTAGCTGTAGCACAAGCTTTTCAGTTAGATCTATTATTTTGGTTTGCCATCTCCCTCATCCAATTAAGCCATTAATTTCTTTCTGTATACCCTGTTTCTATGGCTATCTTTTCCTCATAGTTGACATCCTCCAACACTCCGAATTTTGCGTCAACTACTACGTATTCCTGGAGGATCTCCTTGACACCCACGCTATCTGGAATAGCTTTTAACCAGAAGGCCCTTTGTTGTGCCCTCTTTCCAGGGATATATAATTATAAAATGTAAAGGCCTTCATCTTCTATAGAGGGTAGGTATATTTTTATTACATGGGGTCACAGGAAAAATAGGCCAGGCTACAGTCCCACTTAGGGCTAGTTTTAGTGATTGTCATTCTATCAAGAGGGGGCTCTCCATTAGGACTAATACGAGTCAAAGCCTCAGTAAGGGTGTTCCACATGAAACCCCAGTGTTCCAGGCTGCATCTTTCCAAGAAAATCTAAATTTTCTAACCCAGGTCTAGTCACACAATTGTGAGGTCACATCACGGGTTATCATTCCATGTTTTGTCTACCCCTGCTGGAACAGGAAGATTAACATCATTAATATCATTTTGAGCAGAATCATCCTCCTTCTCGGACACCACAGTTTTATAATGGCTGGCGTGGATCCAGTTGAGCTTTGCTTCAAGTTTCACTAATGTGGCTGTGGTGAGAAGAACTTGGAAGAGACCGTCGAACCTTCATAGTATCATAGTATGTAAGGCTAAGTCTAACCTTTAAGAATGAAATAAATGTTTTATCCCCATAACCCGTGATATTTTTTCTCTCCAGAAAAGTATCCAGGCCTCTCTTGAACATGTACATAGAGTCCGCCATAACAACCTCCTGCGGCAGAGAGTTCCATAGTCTCACTGCTCGTACAGTAAAGAACCTTTGTCTATGTTGATGGTAAAATCGCTCTCCTCTAGGCGTAGAGGATGCCCCC
This sequence comes from Engystomops pustulosus, assembly GCA_019512145.1. NCBI lineage: Eukaryota > Metazoa > Chordata > Amphibia > Anura > Leptodactylidae > Engystomops > Engystomops pustulosus. Next base: position 274,490 of record WNYA01000055.1, read on the forward strand.
TTGTCCGGTCACAGGCCGTATAAAAAGTTCTTGTGGGAGATCCTTGTACTGTCCGTTCAGTATTTGTACTTGTAATGAGGTCTCCCCTCAGTCATCTTTTTTATAAACTGAATATCCCAATTTGTAATCTGTCGTGTATTCTATCCCCCACTCCCTTAATATCCTGGTTGCCTCCTCTGCACCCGTTCCAGCTCACTATATCCTTTTTATACACTGGGTGCCCAAAATTGTACACAATATTCCATGTGTGGTCTGACCAGGGATTGGTAAGGGCAAAACTATGTCTTTATCATGAGAATCTATTTCTCTCTTGATACATCCCATAATTGTATTTGCTTTAGCAGCCGCCTAGCTCTGGTCACTAAAATTAAGTTTACCATCCACCAATACCCCCAAGTCCTTTCAGCCCAGTTTTACTAAGTAATTGACCATTTAGAACATAATTATACTTTTGTTCCATGGCCCAAGTGCATAACTTACATTTATCTACATTAAACCTCATCAAACCATTTCTCTGCCCACTCCTCAAGCTTCCACAAATCCTCTGTAATGCTAAACTATCGACCTCAGTATTTATTACTTTATACAGCTTAGTATGATCTGCAAATTGAAACGTGACTGTGTAAACTCACTACAAGGTCATTAATAAAATATTAAAAAGAAGTGGCCCCAATACTGGACCCCTGTGGCACTCCACTGGTAACGTCAACCCAATCTGAGAATGTGCCATAATGACACCCTCTGTTTTCTATCACTAAGCCAATTACTTACCCAAATACACAGATTTTCTCCTATTCCCAGCAGTCTCATTTTATATACCAACCTTGGTTCTAGTTGCTTTCTAGTATGCCTTTTGACCATCACCCAGTCTCCCGGCTGAAGGGAATGGGTTCCTTCTAGGCTCTCTGGCTCTGGAATGGAATCATACACTTGTTTATGTACAGATGTAAGCTTATTTTGAAGATTCTGCACATGGTAAGAGTATCACATTGTAGTTGAAGAGTCTGCAGAAAGTACAGGCCTAGTCTTGGTGCTGAACCAAAAAACACTTCAAATAGGGACAATTGTGTTTTTCTATTTGGCGTGTGCCTGATCGAGAACAAAGCTAAGGGAAGATGCCCTGTCCAGGGTTTTCCTATCTCTGCGCTTGCTTTTTGGATTTTCAACTTGAGTGTGCCATTTAGCCTTTCTACCTTTCCACTTGTTTGTGGGCGGTATGGCGTATGAAATGCTTGGGCGCCCCCTAACATCTGCATAACATTTTGCATCACTTCTCCTGTAAACTTTGTGTCTGTCTGATTCCATTACCTCAGGTAGGCGACACCCTGCAGAAAACTTAAGACATCAGTTTCTTTGCTGTGGCTCATGCAGTGGCCTTGGGCATGGGAAACACTTCCAGCCATCCTGAGAAGAGATCCGGCCACACAAGGACATAATCATACGTAACAACCTTACATAAACCTGATTCATCCTGGGCACCGGCCCTTGACCAGACTCTGCCGAGTCATATCCTGCAAGATACCTAAATAAAAGGTCTGGTTATACCCGGTCGTTACCATGATCTGTTCAGGTGTTTTGGGGGCGGTCCCCCCTCCCTAGGTTTCCTGGCTGCCTCTTTTGCTGCTCTGTCTGCCTTAACATTGCCTCGTGCTTCATTGGTATTAAGCTTGGTATGGGCTTTTATCTTTACAATGGCAACTTCCTGTGAGAGTAGCAATGCCTCCATTACTACATCATGACTCCATTGCATCATCATGACTAAGGCCGTTAAGGCAGAAACGCATCATTTTTTTTCACGTGTAACTTGGGGAATCAGGTTGTGTATGCCCTATTCAGATTTTTACTTTGTTTAAATAAAGGAAAATCAATTTTTAACCCCACCGGAACCTGTGCTGGACTAAAGTTTTTTTTTCTTCCTTGATACGAAGTCCGGAGTCTCGAGATCGTCCGTGCATGGCAGGTGGAGGACAAGTCGGGAGTGGTGAGCTGAATTTACCTTTAGTTGTCTAATGAGTTCACCATGCTTAACTGGGGTACCAGTGGAGGTGAGGAAGTCCATTGTTTTCCATTTTGGGCCAAAATCATGACATGTCCCAAAGGCATATCTCGAATCGGTGTATATATATTGCATTGCTTACCTTCAGACTCTCTAAGCGCTTAAAATAGTGCCTTCAGCTCTGCCTCCTGTGCTGACATATGGGGGGGTGGTTGTGCCTTTAATACCTCAGGTTTTGTGACCACTGCATACCCAGTATAGAACCGTCCATTCTCTCCGATGCTCCTTGATCCATCTATAAAGAACTGAAGGTCTGGATTAGAAAGGGGTTCATCAATAACATGTAAAAAGCTCTGATGTTTCCTGTGTCATTAGAGCTAAACAATTTAGGGGTTTCCCCTGGTCACCTTCTCCCTCTACTCCCCCCTTTTGAATGCACAAAATCAATTAGGATTAGTGTAGCTGGATTCAAAATTGTACATATTTTCAGAGTTACATTTGGTGGCATCAATAAGTCACATTGTAATCCTTGCTGTCTAGCCATGGCCACGTGTTTTGGCTGAATTTGGTTGAGTATGCTATGTAAGTTGTGTGGGCTGTAGATAGTGACAGAGTCAAGTGTTATTGCAGATGCCTTGTTGAGTAGTAGTGCAACTGCTGCTACTGCTCGTACGCATGTTGGGGCACCTCTGGCTTCCCGGATCTAATCTGGCTGTGTGGCCAAACAATCATCCAGTGGCTGCATGAAGAGGGACGCAGAGTGAATCCAAGGTCTGCAATATGACACCAAACCCAGAAAGGTGCGGACCCCCAAAAGTGTTGGACCCCGCTGGTGGATTCATTAGTTCGATTGCTCTTTCATCAGTCAGATGGCGAGCTCCAGCTGAAATATAATTACCCAGAAATATAATTTTTTGTTGGAAAAATTGTAGTTTCTCTTTGGATGCTTTACAGCCTTTGCATGCGAGATTTTTCAACAATGAGACCCTAGCTTCACAGCATACAAGCCTCATTGGGGCACAAAGAAGTAGACCATCAACATATTGAAGTAGAACCACCTCAACATGTACTCCAAAACAAGTTGCAAGGCTGCAGTATACAGGGTGGGAGAGTTGTTAGCCCCTTGCGGAAGTACCACCCAAGTATCCTGTCGCCCCTCAAACGTGAAAGCAAAAAAATATTGACAATCTGGGTGCAAAGGTACTGAGAAAAATGCATTTGCAAGGTCAATTACTGTAAAATAAACTGGGGTAGCTGGTATTTAAGCTAGGATGGTGTGCAGATTTGGCACTACCGGGGTGAGTAGTTCAGTGACAGCATTGATCGCCCTTAAGTCATGTACCATCCGGTACATTACTGGTTCCCCCTTTTTCCCTTTTTCTTTACTGGGAACAATGGGGTGTTGGAAATTGACTTGGTGGGTTTTACTGCCCCAGAGGCAATTAGATCTTTGATATTTTTCCCCAATTGTTTCCCCCTGTGCTACAATTAGCGCATATTGTTTAATCTGTGGGGGGGTTTGCACTGGGTTTTAATTGGATCATTATGGGGGGGGGGTACTGGCATATGGCCAGTGTCGGTTTTTTATTTTGACCATAGTTCATCGGGTACATCCTGTAATGCCTCATCATCAAATATGCCGATATTGTGGGCAGGTACATGTAATGATGCTAGAATTTTACACAGTTGGTTATTCGGTATACCATCTTCTAAGGGTTAAGAGGGTAACTCTGCCTATGTCTTATTGTGGCCTAGCTACTACCCCTCCCCGGGTTGTACCCAAGTCCTCACGGGGTCTACCGGGGAGCCTGCAGTCTCTCTGAATATGTCCCTCCTTCCCACAGTTACAACATCTGACTGCGCTCCGTCCTTTCCTGACCTGATGTGGTGTTCAGGTCATCAGAAACATTGTATCTGGATTGGTTTAGCATTCTGATCTAACTCAACCCACTTTGCTGCACATACTAAATCCTCTATTGGACGTGTTCTCCAATCGGGCCTGGCTGTCTAAACTTTTTGACTAAGCTGTGGCTTAAGCCCTACAATGAAAGCCCCATGGAAAAGTTTATTTCCAACATCTCCTATTTCTCAATATCCCAAGTTCATATGTCCCAGTTTAAAATTACCCCACAAATGGTCCACTTTCTCTTTGGGTCCCTGTACTAAATCTAGGAGTGAGATAGTAGACTCCCCAACTCTTCCTTGGCACCATGCGTACTTTCCTTTTAGGAAATGTTTTCCTGATTCTATAGTGTAAGTATACTGGCTTTCTTCCTCCAAGTGCCTTGGTCTCCCTTCCCTTTTTATAAAATCCATAAGTGTTCTAGCCTCACCAACCGTACCTCTTAGGATGTCCTCTAGGTCTGAACATGTTCAGGGATGTCATGCCTGGAGTGGCTGTATTACCTGGATTTCCTATTACATCTAGAGTTTGGTAATGGGAAGGGTCAGATCCTATATCCCCCTCATCCTCCTCTATTGTAACCCGGGATTTCCCCTTTTTATTCTAGAGTGGTATAGGTACGGGTGGCCTCTCGTTCAAGAATGGGGGGTTCAGGCTCAACTGTCCTAGTCTGGGAATAAATGATGGGATAAAGCCTTGCTGGGTTTCGGCCCCTTCTGTGATTCAGCTGGTATGGCACCCAGAGGATAAAATTCATATGGCGGGGGCCTTTTTACCTTCTTTAAATATTTAATCCCTTTTGGGGTCTCATCCTTCACCCAACAACTTTCCTGTTTCATTTCTCGCTACCTCTGACCAAGCCTTTGCTTGCCTTGCAAAGTTATTATCTATGATCCATCCTATACTGGTTGTCAAAGCTGATTCCCAGAGTGAAGTATCCAAAGGATCTCCAGCCATCCCTAGTTCATTTAACATCTTCCTTGAACTTTTCACTGCAGCTTTCCTTTTCCTTCTCTGTACTATCTCATAAGCACTACATGCTAGCTGATTCTTCTTGTGTACACTTACAATCCATCTTTCTATTTGCTTATGCCCTCACTTTCCTCTTCTTCTGTCACTTATAAACCTAACATAATCGGCTGCTGCCTTGATTTCTTTAGCTCACTTTATCCTATCCGTCTAGTAAAACTTACTAAACCTGTTCCACAACTTGCGGTACCTACATCTTGCTGACTTATACTCTTATTCAGCTATTAGGTGTGTGGACTCAAACATATGATCTGTGACTCAGTCAAGCAACTATACCAGAGTCACGTTACTAAGCAGACAGCAGATAGCTTATCTAATCAGACAGCTGTACACATCTAACTCCTCCTTTATCCTTATTTCACAAAAAGGGACAGCTCTCTCTTTATCTACTTCATGTGACAGTCTGATCGAGGAAACATAGAGTATCTTAGTTTGTAAGAATACGTTTCTTACCCGCCGGCAATGTAGTCTATCTGTCCAGAGTCCTAAAGTCTGCTGGTTGCCGGGTCAGGAGTACTGAAGTCAATCTGGTAGCTTTCTGCCCCACATTGGGTGCCAGTTGACAGGAGGGATTTCTAATTGAGAAAGTAAAGAGATGCTTGAGTAAATGATGCAAATAACTCAGATTGATTCTGGGTAATAAAAGCACACCTTTATTCAGCCGCCCCAAGATATTTATACTTTTTAAAACAGGCATGATTATTTGATTACTTCATTATTCATAAAATACATGTGTACAAGTCACACGCTTATTACAATACATATGCATTGACCTCTAGGTATAATTATGTATTTCCTGGTTTTTGGCAGGCATGTTTAATTATTTAATGCTACCTAAACCATTATTGTTGACTTTAGATGAGTAGCTTGTCTTTGGCAAACGTTACGTTTAGCCATTTAATGTTACCGTAATCTTACATTAATAACTTATTGTTATCATTCAGAGCAGCAGTTCATCTTTATTGATTCTGCCTAATACCATCTAATCTTTTACTGTTGATTCTGCATGTTGATATTTCTAGAAGTGGTACACACTGAAAATAAGAATATGTGAGAGCTAAAAATTATATTTATGATTTAAGCTTCATTAACCCTATGATATCCCTATCAATAAAAATTAGAATAAAGAATTTGCAAGAGGTTTTACAGTCCCCAAAATGCTAGCAACGAAAATGTTAAATTGTCCCCCAAAAAATGAAAATTTTTTAAACTTATCAAAACATTATGAAACTTATATACATTTGTTATGTCTGTGACTGTTTCGACCTGAGGAATAAAGGGTTTGGACAGCAAATACATCTGATGGCAATTCCAGTTCAAACAGGTCATGTTTTCAACTCAGTCGGTGCAAATGAAAATGTGCATTCTTACCGTGCCTGGTTTTACTTTGTCTGTATCAGAAGTGAAATCATAATTGGGGTCGATAGAGGGTGCTGCATACTATCCTGCTCAAGATGCCCCTCATTTCCACCAAGCCTTATAAGGGCAGTTCCCAAACTGTCCCTGTTTGTGATGTGTCAATAGCACTACGGGTTCCATCACTTTTTTCTTTTTTTTTTATTGTAAATTTTTATTAAAGTTTGTCCATTTTTACAGGAAAGTAAAGCATATAATTCAATAGATAGTGTAAATGAGAGCCAAAGTGATAGCAGACAAGGCTTATATTTCACAGCATGAGGCCACAACTGTAACCATACCTCTTTCCCCTGATCATAGCTAGAGGAGAACAGCCATCCATGTCCCATGTACAAATTTTACGGTGTTTGGGAATAGCTAAATACCAGATCCCGTTTATAACTGGTATTTATAAAAGTCAACAAATATGTTAGTGCTCTACTCTATAAAAAGTCCCTTTAAAAAGTCCTTTTAAAATGCATATGAAGAACAGTCTCACCAGTCCCTAGTAGATTGAAAACTGAAGAGATCCTCTGTAAATCCTCCTGTTACTCTGTCCAATTCTCGTGCTGAGTTCCACTGTACTCCTTGCTACACTCAGTGGCGTAACAATAGCCGTAGCAGCCATAGCGGTTGCTATGGGGCCTGGGCGGCACAGGGGCCCGGGATGAAAAGCCAAGATGGGAACACCCTTGCACAGTAATACGGACCCCTGTGCCGTCCCTCTGTCCCTGTCCGCCCACTGCAGGCCGCCGGACTTGGCCACTTCATTTGTTGGCACTCAGCCCGCCCACTCCTTTTGGCGGGCTGCCCTGACGGCACCATCCGCAGCCGCCCCCCCCCCCCCCCCCCCCGCGGTAGCCCGCCCCAGTCTGTTTGCGGCCGCCCGGCGTACTCCTTCAACGGCCCCCCGGGTGGCCTTGTCCATCCGCGGCCCAGGCTCTTCACGGCCACCCTTCCGGTCCACTGCTTCCGCGCCAACCAGGTCGGCCTAGTCCATTCGCGGCCCTGTCTCTACACGGCCACCATATAAATATTTATATATATATATGATGTATGAGTGTATCTGCTGTATATATGTGTGTATATGCTGTATGTATATGCATTATGTATACACTATATATACTGTATGTGTGTATATGCTGTATATAGATTCAGTATGTGTATATGGTGTTTTTATACTGTATGTATGTGTATACACAGTGGGTGTATACCGTATGTAAAAGAATGTGATTTATGTATGCTATATGTATGTATCTAAACAGAATGTATGAAACTTTGCATATATACTGTATGTATATACAGTATGAGTTTGTATATACTGTATGTATTAGTGTATAAATGTATATATGAGTACATAAATGTGTGCGTATGAGTGTATACGTATGTATGTGTTGACGAGTACATAAAAGTAAGTGTAGAATGTTATGTATGTGTATTTAAGTGTATACATGTGTGTGATTGTATAAACATCTGTGTATGTATGAATATTTTTAAGAGGGAGGGGGGCCCCATACAGAAATCTGCTATGGGGCCATGCCTCTCATAGTTATGCCACTGGCTTGAGGTCAGAAAGAGGAACCTGTCCCGGGAATTTTAGAACAGATAGTGAGGATAACCAGAGTAAAGAGTAAAGTACGTTTCTATTTCATATACTCACAAAAGCAGTGTTAAAATCGTGCGCATCACATTTTTTTTAAAAAATCACCTCGCCCGACCTAGGTTTCGCCCTTTTCGGCTTCTTCCGGGGCCTGGTGTTTGACGTATAGGTTTCGCCCTTTTCGGCTTCTTCCGGGGCCTGGTGTTTGACGTAATGTCCGGTGTTTAAATCCAAAATCAATAACGTTACTAACATGCATAACTTTTATAAAAAGTGTGTGATCACACTACCATTCTTCACAATATATACAATATGCAAGGGTTCACACAATAAAAAGACATAAAATACAGTAGTATTAATCTACAAATATACGTATTGCACGTAATTCCCTATCATAATCACTCATATTTGTGATATTTGACATCCTTGTTTCCCCATTGTCCTCTTCAAATTAATAATGTATTCCTACCTATATACATAAGTGGATGCTACATGCTGACTGTATTTCCACGTTACACAGCTCCTAAGATCATCCAATCATAGAGTCTACTTCAAGAAGCCAATCACAGGTTGGAGTCAGTACACACCCTCGTTCCACCTTGCTTCTGTATCCAATAGTGCTGACTTTCTTATTGGTGCTTGCTATGTTTTTCCTTACGGTGTAAAAATACCTTTGTCTTCATTTTAGCACTGTTTCTGCACTGGAGGTTCCTCTCGCCCCATTCATGAGTGCAAAAGCTGCAAACGCACCTGCCCATGCTGCGAGTCGCAAAGGCGAACCACCACAGTGGCACCTCCCAGCAGTGAACAGCAGAAAAAAAAGGATGGGTCACATCAATCATTATACCTATCAGAAAATGCTTATCAAAAAGTGCTCAATCATTCTTTACATATTATTTTATCTAAAGGAAAGGTGTTATATTACTTCATGAGGGTTGTTGGAAAGACCTCTTAATTTTTTTTAATACAAACACTTTTTTAGTTTAGGAAACTCTCAAAGTCTAAATTCCTTACTAAAATAAATAACAAAAATTGTACCCATCGCCGTGCCAGTGGTTTGATCAAACAGTGTGCAGTCTCGGCCTGTGCCTAGCAGTCTCGGCCTGTGACTGTGCTAGCAGTTCGGCCTGTGACTGTGTGGCAGTCTCGGCCTGTGACGGGCCTGGCACCCATGTGACTGTGGCGTCGCTGTGATGGTGGCAGCCCATCTGTGACTGAGCCTGGCAGACTCCCGCTTGACTGTGCTGGCAGACTGGCCTGTGACTGTGCCTGGCAGTCTCGGCCTGTGGACTGTGCCTGCGTATCGGCCTGTGACTGTGCATGGCAGTCTCGGCCTGGGACTGTGCTGGCAGTCTCGGTGTGACTGGCCTGGCAGTCTCGGCCGGGACTGGCCTGGAGTCTCGCCGGTGACTGTGCCTGGCAGTCTCGGCCTGTGACTGTGCCTGGCAGTCTCGGCCGGTGACTGTGCCTGGCAGTCTCGGCCGGTGACTGTGCCTGGCAGTCTCGGCCGGATGCTGCGCCTCGGCCGTCTCGGCGGTGACTGCGCCTGGCAGTCTCGGCCGGGACTGCGCCTGGCAGTCTCGGCCGGTGACTGCGCCTGGCAGTCTCGGCCGGTGACTGCGCCTGGCAGTCTCGGAAAAGGATAATAAGAAAAACATACCAACAGTACCCCCAAGCCAGTTAGATATTAAGTGGGTGACCTTAGGTACCCATCCTTGGGATACTGCATGATTGTTTCAGAATTATTATACTAATTTGTATTCACTTCTTAGCGGTCTTCCAGCCTGGCAGTCTCGGTGGGGTGACTGCGCCTGTCAGTTTCGACCAATCAAAGCAAAGAGCTCATATTAATGACCTGTGGCAGAATAGCATCCAATCATGGCTCAGCTTCCGTCTCAAAACTGAGTCTGACGTTCACAGAGAGTGGCTGTGCAAAATTTGGTGATTGTAAACCCGACGGTACAGATTCCTTTAGCGGACCTACATACATATTGTTACAGGGGATATTATTCATAACTGGACCCTCTGCTTATTATTATATAGTATTACATATAGTGTAAATGGATTCAGTATATACTGATAGCAGCCAATGATATCGTGGTGAGATGTCAGTGTGTGTACTGAAGCCATTGGGTCATTACATATAAAAAAAGGCTTTGAACAGTAAGAAGCCCCATGAACCAGTGTGAGTTCCCTGCACCACTGGGGTCTTTCCTAAGAGGGTCTTAGGGTGGAGTTATAGGTGGTGGGAAGGACTACCACAAGGATATTTAAGCATGGTAAAAACAGAAATCACTCTTTGTTTCTGCTCCTGGCCCCCCCCCCCCCCCCCCCCCCCCCGGACGGATAGACTTAAGGAACCAGGTATATATGTGTGTGCTTTCTGTGTATGTATGTAACTTATAAGAGTAATTATAACATATATATATAATATGTAGACTTTATACGTGTACCTATAGATATTCCAGGTGTTATGTGTTTTACCATATATATACATAGCTAAGTGTTACAGTGATGTGTATATATAGAGTAAACTACATGATAACCTATAGCCGTATCCCATCACACGTGGATCTCTGCCCTGCACTGTATTGGAGTTGATATATAGATGCTATTGTGCATGAGTCTCTATAATGTACATGTATATGGTCAGGTACTGGATGTGACTCCTGCGTCAGGATATATCCAGGAGCTTCTGTAGTGTTAACTATATATTGTATATACATACACATTACTGTGTCCGGGAGGGGTCAGGAGAAGAAGGTTTGTCTCTATGTATTTTGTATTGTATTTTATGTAGTTACTTTGTCACATGTTTGTTGTTAGTAAAGTCTTTTTGTATATAAGTATCTGCGAGGGTTGTATGTTATTCCTGTGATATATGAAGGACTGGAGTGGGTGCTTATGGTAAATAGCACAGACTAAGGGGCTGGACAGAACCACTGTAGCCTAGAGGAACTGAACAGAAACCCAATTGAGGGGTACAATGTCTTTTTGAGGTAATGGTATGGTATAGTAACAATGCTTTAGTACCTTATCTTTGGTTTCTTTGTAGGTAGTACAGATGGACGATTTAGCAGTTTTGTTTCATATAATGCCACATGAGAGGAGAGAGATTCTTATTAACCCTTAACGATCCATGGCGTATTACTTTGTCACACGTTGGCTGTGGTTGTTTTGAGAGGACTTACGGGCTGAGCCCTCTCCAAAGCCAGCGAAAGTTTGGTGCATATTGTAGCAAGCACCCACTGGTAACACTTGCAATTGGTGCCAGCACCGATCATGGGTGTTAACCCTTGGATCGTTGCCGGCGGCATTAAAAAGCCAGCAGCGTTTGGTTGCCGCCATGTTGGCTTAGATCGACGCTCCCCGGGGAGCTGTGATCTGTTGCTGTGACAGCTTTGGGTCATATAAAGACCTGAGGCTGTCTCGTTTAACACTATGTATTACAATATGCGATTTTCACATTGTAATATATGATGTGGAAAATCCCCATATACTGCCATACTAGGGAGTCTGAAAAATCGTAAAGAAATAAGTAAAAAAAAAACATAAAAATTCAAATAACATGTTAGGTATTCCCAAAATGTCTAATCTATCAAACAGTTATTCACAGCGTTTAACCCCATAATGGAAAATGTGCCCAAAGTCGAAAATGGCACTTGTTTGCTATCTTGCAAAATGTAAAAATTGTATTATAAAGTGACTAAAAGGTCGTACAAAAATGGTAGCATCGAATATTTAATTAAAAGTTTCAGAACATGGCGCCAGAACATGGCAACATTTTTGTACATGTATGAAAATAATAAAACCTTTTTAAATTTGGTATCACCATGATCGTAACGACCCAAAGAATAATAGAGGCCTGTCACTTTTTTTCACCAATTTAACTGCATCTGAAATTTTTCTCCCACTTCCCAGTCCTGCTTTCAATATCATCACCATGAAGTGCAATTTGTTATGCAAGTCCTCACACATGGAAAAATTAAAACGCCAAAGGGCCTGGTTGTTAAGGGTTTAATTGCCATCTCCCTTTTTATCATATATTTATGGGGGAGGGAGCCTCTGCCTGAGCAAATTAGATCTGGTAAATTGTAGATATGGTTCCTTTTACCAAAGCACCCACTCTACACAACCCCTCAAATTCGGTTGGTTTGGACACATATTTACTTAATACAAAGTACTGAACCTGCAGGTAATGATACCAAACCTCATTAGGCATATTGCATTCCTGCTGTAGGTAGTAAACCTGCCTTAAAGGGGTTCTTCCGAGTTTGAAAGACATGCCTGTTTTTCTGAAAACAGTGCCACACCTAACCATGAATAGTGTGCTGTATTGCTCCATTCAATTCTATACAGCTAAGCTGCAATACCTGCACAAACAATGGTCACATGTGGCGCTGTTTAATAATCACTGTTAGACTATCCGAAACATGGGGTTTGTAGAGAACACCAATGGGGAGCACTAGGAAGATTAATCCTAGAATCCTAAAGCGTAAAATACAGAATCTAAAGGCTTAGGGGGATAAGGCCATTCAACTCCTCGTATGTATATTCTATCTGGTGTACTATCTTATAATGAATAAATTAGTATACATTTACACACTTAGGCAGTATCCTTCACTTCTCCGCCCGGAAGTCCCCACTGAGCTACGGTGAATACTAGATCACGGAGAAACATAAAGAGATTATTTCCTCTTATTTGTTGTGGAAGAACTTGAGTTTCTTGTGTCCTATTCCTCCTATGAAAATCATTCATTTCTTTTATACTTATGTTTGTGTCTTATTGAATAATGACCTTGCATCCTGGTAACTGCGTGAACCGGTTGCAATTCAAGGGTACCGGGTGCCATATTTCCGTTGTATATGGGGTGATCTGGTAGAGGTGTTACTGGGGATGAGGCAGCTGTATGTAGCTGTGTTACTGGGGGCGAGGCGGCTGTATGTAGCGGTGTTACTGGGGGCAAGGCAGCTGTATGTAGCTGTGTTACAGGGGGTGAGGCGGCTGTATGTAGTTGGGATAGGGGATAGTGAGTAGGAGGATATGTATGTACGCTACACACAGTGGCCCCCACCATCCTTAATCGGGCCCTTTGCAGAGATCTACAACTGAGGTGGGAGAGTCTTCCATAGGGCAACAATCAGTTGTACACTGCACAAATCTGCCTTTTATCATAGAATGACGATACTCAAAGGTATCCGTAAAAAGTCGAGTTTAAAATTTGATACAAGTCAGCATGGAGAGACACCAAATGTGGAAGAAAGTGCTCTGGTCAAATGCAACCAAAATTGAACTTTATGGCCACAATGCCAAAAGATATGTTTGGCGTAAAAGCAACACAGCTCATCACCCTCAACACACCATCCACACTGTCAAATATGGTGGTGGAAGCAGCATGATTTCGGCCTGCTTTTCTTCAGGAGGGACAGGGAAGATGCTTAAAATTGATAAGAAGATGAATGGAGCCAAATACAGGACATTCTGAAAGAAAACCTGTTTAGACTTTGACAGAGATTTATCTTCCAACAAGACAATGATTCCAAACATAAAGCTATTTTGCTTTATACAATGGTTAACAAACAAATGTATCCAGGTGTTAGAATTGCCAAGTCAGGTTCCATATCTGAATCGAGAATCTGTGGAAAGAGCTAAAAACTACTGTTCACAAATGCTCTATTAAGGGGGCCAAGTAATTTTGCACACTCCACCTTTAAAGTTTTGTTGTTTTTTTTTTTTACAAAAGTTTAAAATGTTCAATAAATTTTGTTCCACTTTACAGTTGTGTCCAATTTGTTGATTCTTCACCAAAAATGTGGCAAAAGTCAGAAAGGTTTAATATAATTAAAATAAAATATAGTTATGGCAGTGGGAGAGGGGCAAGGGAAAAATACATTGGCAAGGGTGGACTAGCCATACAAATTGCCGGGGAAATTCCCGGTGGGCCATCTCTGGGACCGCAGCACACTTGTTGGTTGGTGGTGGAGCAGCAGCAGCAGGGATCGGATGTTCTCCACCATAGACCAAACAAATACTGCAGTAACTTTGAGGGGGGAGATGCTGCTCTGCTTTGTGAGAAGCAAAGCAGAAATAACTTACTCTGGCCAGTCGGGATTTGGCTGAGGGGAGAGATGGATTGTAAAAATGTAATCTTTCCACATTGCATCAGTTTCTCCGGCTGTCTGGCTCAGAAGAAGGTAGAAGTGGTTTATTACTGCTTCTTCACTGCATAGTGGTAAAGTAGCGAATAGCAGAGGCAGAACTGCTTTTGTCTCTGTAGACCCGGTGGTTCCATGATCGCCAGGACTGCAAGGGTTAAGTAGAGTTGCTGGATCTAATCTGGAGCAGCGCGGCTCCTCCTTCCTCCAGTGGATTACAGAGACTGTATGGGACTCAATGCTTGGTTATTTCCGACCATCGGACACATCCATACGTTTATATGTGAACCTCACCCAACCAGAGGGAATAACATAGAAAAAAAACTAGGGAGGGATCACCGAAGATAACTCTTTCCCCAAATGTCAACTCTTGTGCACCCACCACATCCAGTCTAAGTACTATAGTCTATAAAAAGTGTGTGAAGAAGACCAGGTGGCAGCCTGGCAGATCTGGCTCACTGACACCTCTCTAAATTCTGCCCAGGAAGAGGAAACTGCTCTAGTAGAGTGTGCCTTCAGCCCTTCTGGTACAGGTAGCTTGGCTGCCTCATAGGCTGAACTAATGGCTTGCTTGATTCATCTAGAAATAGTACTAGCTGAGGTCTTTTCCCTTTATTCCTTCCTCCAAAAAGAACAAACGGGCTGTCTGATTTTCTCCATTCCTCAGCCCTGGCTAAATAAATCTCGATAGCTCTCCTGACATCTAATTTGCTAAATTCTTTTTCTTTATCCGTAGAAGGATTACGACAAAAAGAGGGAAGCCTAATTTCCTGCGACCTGTGAAATCTTGAAGCCACCTTAGGCAAAAAGGCTGGGTCTGTTGTAAGAACAACCGTCCACCATTCAATATTTCCTGTGAAAGGGGAATCTTCTGGTCTAAGGTGGCCTGATCTCCATCCCAGGCACTTAGCATGTACAGCTGTAGAGGTCTTGTATGGAACATTGCCCAAGGCACCGCTGGTATGGCTGCTGTGAGGAGTCCCAAAACCTTCATTATTTCTCTTATTGAAGGGGACCCTTCCTGCATAAGTCCTTTACTGAAGCTGTTAATTTCTGAATTATTTCGGGGGGGAAGAAAGGATCTTTGGTACCTGGAGTCTAGGTGTAAGGGAGGATTTCTTCCAATTCACCAGCCATCCCAGACAGTGTCAGATCTCCAGAACCACTTTTATCTGATTTTGTTAGATCCTCTGCTGATCTTCCCACCAGTAGGAAGTTGTCAAGGTATGGTACAAAAATCCCCTGAAGTTTCCTTATGTATGCTGCCACTTCCGATATCAGCTTTGTGAATACCCTTGGAGCTATAGCTACTCCAAAGGGTAGGGCTGTGAACCGGAGGTGTGTAAGGATGCCATCCAGCACCCCCGCCACTCTCAGATATTTTTGGCAACCCGGATGGGGGACTTGGTAATATGCATCCGCCAGATCCAGGCCATGTAGCAGTTGTGAAAAAGCAGATTTGTTGTCGATTTTATAGACTCCATCTTGAATTTGTCTACCTGTAGATATTGATTCAGAGGCTTTAGGTTTACTATAGTTCGAAGGGAGCCGTCCGGCTTCTTTACAAAGAATAGGGTTGAGTAAAACCCTTCCCCTTGTTCCTGAAGTGGAACCCTTCTGAGCACCTGAGCGTTGTGGGGGAAAAGACACGAAAGGTAATTTTAGGCCGTCCTGAATAATTCTCAGGATCCAGCGACTCCCTGAGATCTTCTCCCATTCCTCCCTGAACAGGGAGAGTCTTCCCCCCACAGGTCCTCTGGCGTCATTGTTAATACATTTGTTGGAGTCTGAAGGGCGTTCTGGAGGATCTCCAACCATCCTTCTTGTCTCCAGATCTCTGTGATGACTTGAATCTCTAGGAGTCGTACCGCACACCAATACTTTGATCACTCAGGTGCTCTGGATAGGGTCCCAATCCCATATGCAAATAAATTGTGGAATCCAGTCACACTGATTTAAGTTGCTTTTTATTAGATTTATTTAGTAATGCAAATGTGTTTAACGTTTTGGTCAATCCCTGACCTTCGTCGGACACTGCAATATTCATGAGCACTGCTAAAATGAAAGCTGCGCTGTGATTGGTTACCATGGGCAACTAGAAATATTCTGACTTTCAGACAGCTTAATAAATCTGCCCCATTGTATATATTATGCGAATTATACAATACCATGTCGTTGGTACAAGTGTAGTTAATTTTTCAACGTCTCTGAAAAGAAATTAAAATGATGACATGTTAATGGAAATTAGCAGAAACTTTGTATATTATAATCCCTGTTGAGTCCTTTGGGTGATGATGTCTGTAAGGTGTGAATCCAGTAGGATTCACGTATTTTGAGGATTGTAACTCGGTCCCCGTTGCGTCTCGGGGTCCCTACGTGTTGATTATTTGAAATTTGAGTTGGATGATTGAATGTTTAGCCTCAAGGAAATGAGCTGGTACTGGTAGTTGTGTGTTCTTAAGTCTGATTGTGGATTTGTGTTTTGAGATTCTTTCTCTTGCGGGTAAAGTTGTTTCCCCCACATATGTGAGACCGCAGGGGCATTTAATCAAATAAATTATGAAATCGGAATTGCATGTAAAGAAATCCCGTATCGGGTATCGTTTGCCGGTTTGTGGATGCGTGAATGTGTCACCCTTTTGTACGTTGTACATTGTGCGCATCTGAGGCATGGAAAAGTGCCCTTTTTCTGAGTTCTCAAAAAGAGTTGTTTTGAGCCCTGTTTAAAGCATGGTAAGAATGGTTCTTTGAATTCCTGAATGTTGGGATGTCCTTTTTGTAGAATTGGCCAGTGTTTGCGTATGATTTTATGGATTTTAAATGAGAATGGGTGGTATGTGTGTACAAATAGTATCGGAGTTACAATCCTCAAAAAACGTGAATCCTACTGGATTCACACCTTACAGACATTATCACCCAAAGGACTCAACAGGGATTATAATATACAAAGTTTCTGCTAATTTCCATTAACATGTCATCATTTTAATTTCTTTTCAGAGACGTTGAAAAATTAACTACACTTGTACCAACGACATAGTATTGTATAATTCGCATAATATATATAATATGTTGGCAATCTCTGCATATACTGCTTACAATATTGTTCTTTACTATACTCCTGTCATCTCATCTATCTTTCTGTTAATTAACTCATACCGATATATTCAATTTTCCCTATATACCCTTTATTCATTTTTTTACCATGCCGATCCTTATTTTCAACTAACCCTCCCATGTATGCCTCCACCAGCGATTTTCAAAACTCTGGCCCATTACTCCTACATGCATCTTCTTGTTTTTCTCATAGCGCATGCTCTAATCGTGACATGCGTTCCAACACGATCTCCCGGTGGAACGCACGCGATGACGCACTTCCGGCCTAGACCGGAAGTCCCCGCGTCTTGACGCGGCATCACTTGTAGCATTTAAAACTCGACCCGTGCATGCTATTCTCAGCGCTTCTTCCCCACAGAGTGGACTCTCTGCCATTCGCCGCCATCACTGGCGGTCTGCCAGTACGTGCCTTCTGGCTCATCTTTTTCAGTCTCACCCTAGAGAACCCCCATTGGGGAAGTGCCTGGTGCAACGGTGACACTACATCTGATATATTCATTGTGGCTATGTTTGACCTTACTGGTCTTTGTATTTTCCTACACTTATTTGGTACCCAGTATTAGTACTGGACATGTACCTGTGCTATCTTTTGTATATTGGTACATATGTATATATATAGATGTATATTCTGTGTCGCACCTCTATTTTTATGTTAAGTTTCACTATTGTATATCTGTTGACACACCCTTACCAATGTATGACAATGTTACTATATTGCAGTGTCCGACGAAGGTCAGGGATTGACCGAAACGTTACACACATTTGCATTACTAAATAAAACTACTAAAAAGCAACTTGAATCAGTGTGACTGGATTCCACAATTTATTTGAATCTCCTTGGGGGACAAAAAAGCTTCCCCGGCGGTTTTGTACTAGGGAATCCTTTCTTCCTATCCGCCGCTTTCTCTAGGATCTTATCCAAATCGCTCTGTGACGTGATTTACTAAGATTGTGTGCCCGATATCCTGCATGTTTTGCTTCCCTGCTCAGGTCCGACGTAGTTCACCTTCTTCTTCCTTGGTGCATGTAATTGCATTGTCTTGCAACACAATTTGAAAGTTAAATCCCGCACTTAGTCCAAATCAGTCGGATCGATTGACACCCCCCCCCCCATTTCTATTGTGCCAAAAAACGATCGTGTGCGACACAATCCCAGCTCAAAAGCCTGTTAAATACCTGTCAAAGCTGCACATATCCCGAAAACGTTGGAAAATCCAACGAAAGTGAGCAGCGCGGCCCTTAGTTAATAAGCCCCAATGTGCCTCATCCTAAGTTGGTGCTATTTAACAGATTTGCTGTGATGCTGTTCATTAGCGACATTATGGCAGTGTATTTTTTATATATTGGGGTGTTATACAATCATGGTACAGCGGTATTATTTAGCCAGTGTATGGTGGTGCTATTCAGTCACACAATTGTGGTAGTATATAGTCAAGATATAGTTGCAGTCAGTGTTTATAATATGGTAGCATTATTTAGACTGTGTTTGGTAGCGTTACCTGGGTGTGCCTCAATATACACACCTCAGCTGCTGCAGAACATCATAATACACCTCAGTTTCAACATAACCTCTTAAACACACTCCTCAGCTGCTGCGGAACCTAATTATACACACCTCAACTGATGCAAAACATTATCATAATCACCTCAGATGCTGAAGAACCTCATAATACACATCTCAGCTGCTGTAGGTCATCATATAACACACCTCTGCATTTGCAGAACTTCGTAATACTCAACTCAGCTGCTACAGAACCTCATAATACACACCTCAGCTGCTGCAGAATATATTATTTATATTAAAGGAATGTCATAATTGCATTTTTGCATAATCAAACCTACTACAAACATGACTGTGGATGGTATTCTGAACCTGCCCCCTTTTGTTGACTCCACCCACAACATGGGGCCATTTTTAAAACTTTTTCCAGGGCCATTTTAATTTCCCAGTCCACCCCTGTACATTAGAAAAATAATGTATTCAGGAGGATCATTGAGCCCTTTGGGGTGGAGACTTTCGAATTTGTAGATCCAGAATGGTTATCTACATTTTATGGATTGGATTCTGTATTTGCTGTGATGGGGATCTGTTCAACCACATAAACTTTAATTAGGAAAAGTCTTTTTGCTCTCTGTGGCATTATTTTTGCTCTCCGTGGCAATATTTCTCTGTTTCTATTTCTGCTGCCTTTTTTTCTCTCTATAATCTTGTAGCGCCTCATTGCTACCTTTGTGTTTTAGCACCTTAAATGCCTTATCTTTCTTGCTTATTGCTCTCCTAACAGTACTAGTTAACAGTATTGGTGTTTTCTTGTTTTTCTTAGGCTTTTCCCCATATGGTATGTGTTTCTCACATGTTTTATTTTTAAATATTAGTAAGAAAGTCCTTTTTTTGGGGTGTTTTCCTCGGCCTTACCCTATATGGCAGGCTGGGAATGGACCTAGGAGTCTCTATCTCCCCAAAAGATTGGGATAAGTCATTTTTGTACACCCACAAACTGTCAGTAGCATGTTCCGCTCAAGAAAGAAATGACAAAATTCTGTCCAGATGGTACAGAGAACCTGCTTTCCTACAATCAATATACCCATCGATCCCGGACACGTGCTGGAGATGTGGACTGGACAGGGGTGACCTTTTACATATATGGTGGACATGTCATGACATCTCCCATTTTTGGGACCAAGTACGCGAGGTCACAAGCGACCTCACGGGAACGGCGGTCGCTATGACCCCGGAGGTGGTCGCTCATAGCAGCTCGGATGGTCATCTCCAGAAAGTGGTGCTCCCCCTTGTCGCCCTCCATCTCAGAGTGGGCCCAAGAACTGCTACACCTCTTTAGAATGGAGGAGATTGTGGCAGACACCTCAGGTACTTCAGAAAAAATTTTAAAGCTCTGGCATCCTTGGTTGACCTTTCGGGAGTCCCAACGTTTCAAAGACATTTTGGCCCAAAGCCAAGATTAGAGGGCCTTAAATCGAACCCAATCAAGAATCCCTTATGATCTCCACTCCTAGCACGTCTCTCTCTATGTATTTTCCGAGTGTTATAGTACCCCTCGTGTTGCCATCTGTCTTCCCACTCCCCTCCCCCTCTGTACCAACTTTGTGCGTCCCATTGTATGAATGAATTCCCTACATCCCCCCCCTTAGCTCGTGTACATTAGCTGTTATAGCTAGTTATTAGCCCTGAAACGCCCATACCTGATTACCGTACACCAGACCACGACTCTTCCTCGAGAACACAATACAATTTCAGTAGAAAGCCAAGATCCGAAATGCCCTCCATGGGGGCAAGAGCTGTCAATTCTCAACTTGGGAAGATCTAGATTTTGTTTCTTTTCTTCATCTCACCATGAACTTTCCCAAGCAATCAGTTCAAAGGACTTATTGGTACGCGCTCGTTACTTGCACTGGAATTGGACATATAGGCGTATATACTTACCAAATAGGAACCACAAGCCCTCATTCCCTCTGTTTCGCTGTTGTATTTTCGATTGTTTTATTGTTTAAAACTTGTTATCGTTACATACAGATATGATAAATAAAAGTGATTTAAATACTTTTTTTTTTGGTGTTTTTGACTTTGAGAACATTGTCCCAGTTAATGCCTATAAGGTCTTTCCTTAGCTGCTGAAAACTTTTCCCTCCTGAAGTTACCTGTTTGTTGCTCCTCCACTAACATTCTTAGTAAAGCGTAATACAAAATCAATTATATTGTGGTCACTATTACCCAGGTTCCCCCCACATGTAATTTTGATATCCTGTCAGGTCTGTTGGTTAGGATAAGGACAATTGTGAAAGGTAATTGTCTTTTGTTGTTGACAAAAAATTGCTACCTTTTGAAGGACCTGCAGATTTCTGCCCCCCAGTCAATATCGGGGTAATTTAAGTCCTCCTGAAGCTGCATCGATTTGACTTATTAGCAGTTTCTCTGCTGCCTCCATTATATTTGGAGCCTTATAACAAACCCTTAGTAGTATTTTATTATTCTTTTTCCCTCCCCTTATCTCCATCCATAGGGACTCCACATTTTCATTTGTGTCATGTCGCAGGAAGGGCTTGTATATTAACAGCCCAGCTATTGTCCAGCCATGTCTCACTAATACCCTATATAATACTTGCCCTCCAACATTAAAGGGGTTTTCCGGGAATATGAACGTCTGATACAAAAGCCCATAATGCTATAAATAAATGAATGTAACAAAACTTAATGTCATTAGTCACAAAATGGAGCTTAAATAGTTTTTATAGATTTTATGATTCACAAAATGTCATGGCCTCTCTAAAGTATGCAGAGTTATCACCAAATGGCCGCCACTGGAAACTACAAGTCCCAAGATCCTTTAGTTCTCAATAACTCTTCCTCCCTCTTATGCTCTGCCCCCAGTGATGATGTAACAGGTTTTCTTGCTCTGTTACCATAGTAATGATGTGTAACTGCCATCACCACAGCACTGGCCATACTGGATGCACTGCAACCAAACGACTACAGCCCAACGTAGTGGTGATCACATGACCTACCCAGGCAGGTGCAGGACATGTGATGTAGACATGTGACCAGCAGCCATCTTCTGCCCTGTGTATGCTCTGCAACGGACCGCGTGGAGGAAATTAACGGACTGATTAAAGGGCCAGTAGCATTTTAATTCTCTTACAGTCTATGCATCAGCATTTTTCTGTTAAAGGGAGCAAAATTTTAAATAACAACTAATTACATATTAGCTAATATTTTGAGTATTTTGTTTTTTAAAATGACGTGCCAGCTAAAGTTTCCTGGTTAAAGAATGGTGATCCAAAAATAAGTGGAGGTCATTGGGTTTAGACGTGGGGCAAAATGACAAGCCTTTCTCAAGGAGGGTAGATTCAGCATTATTCAATTGGTAGCTAGAGACATTAAAAATAGGGCTTATTTTACTTTGTTTTTCTTCAGGGGAGTCACTGAGACTTACTCTGATAGATTTAGTTTTTTGTCCTTCCACCTCTTTTTCCTCTTTCTCTTTTTCTTTTTATGTGATTGCTTGAGTAATTGGATGGAGATGGGAGAGAATTGTGTGTGGCGTGGGAGCTGGTAGAACTGGGGTAAGGCAGATAGTCTTGTTAATTTGAAGTACGGCTAAAAAAGACACTTTTATGTGAAAGTAGAACACCCGTAGGGGAAAATCCAGCTCGCCCAGATGGTTCCAATCTAAATCCCCCTGGTCTCAGCTCAGGTGCACATTGTAAAGTCCATATCCGTAGGATCCACACAAAACAAATAAAAAATGCTTGGCACTCCCAAGAAGCCACTAGGATAGATAAAAGCAGTCTTCTTCATTAGCATCTCCGGAACAAAACAACTTATGTGCAGAAGATCAACGCGTTTCGACACAGCTTGTCTTAGTCATGATCTGATAAAACAAGCTAAAGCAATTTTAAACCTCCTGACAAAAACAGGGCAGTAACAGTGTAGGAGACACGCCCTCTGGTTACCTCCCAATAAGCCTCATCAAGGTAGGTAATATGTGAAGAAATAGAAAAAACATATACAAACTTGTATTAAAAACAAATGTACATAGGAACATATTATGAGGATACCGAATCATCTTACTAGTTAGGAAATCACGTGGTGTAGCATAACCGGTCGATATACAGAAATCGACTGAAACATAGACCTATGCAATGATTGTAAGTTGTAATAGACAAATTTTAAACCTCCTGACAAAAATAGGGCAGTAACCGTGTAGGAGACACGCCATCTGGTTACGTGTAGCCGCATGGGGAAATAACGTTTAACAATGTTTCTGATTCTAAAAAAATGTATTACTGTACATAGTTAAACTGTCTACTGTCCTTTGTGTTGAGTCTTTTGTATGCTTCCATACCCACACCAGGTCGTCTATGTAACTGCCAAGCCATACTTAAGACTCACGGTGTGGGTTGCCAGGGCAGATGATTACATTCTCCTTCAACAGGAACTTATAGATGTTAGTGAGAGATGGGGGAAATTTAGCCCCCATTGGGGTCCCCTCTACCTGTAAATATCTGCCATCAAATAAAAAGAAATTGTAAAGAAGCAAGAATTCTGTAGGCAATAAGATAAATTCTTTGAGTTCTACTCCATAGGCACTGTATTTATCCTTGTGTTTTAGTAAAAAATACAACCCTAAATTATTGGGGATGGAGGAATACAGTGCGACTATGTTACACGTCGCTCACTTACACCCCTCCGACTACTCAAAATTTTCCATAATTTGTAATAAATGCTTTGTGTCCAGGAAAGAGGGTAGGGGTTAAAGGCTCTGGTTAAAGGCGCTATCAATCAGACAAGCTAGGGTTAAAGTACCCTAGGGGGTCTGAATAGTAGTAAAAATAAAAAAGTAAAAAAATATATATAATAAAAAACAGTAAAAATCATAAACACATTACGTATCGCGGTGTCCGAAAATGTCCGATCTTTCACAATATAATAACGTTTTTTCACTGTGTTTAACCCGTAACGGAAAATATTGCCCATAGTCCAAAATGCACTTTTTTGCCATTTCGAAAAACATAACAAGGTCGTACAGTCCTAAAAATGGTAGCATTGAAAAAGTCATCAAAATGACACCACCAAACGCTCCATACACTGAAGTATAAAAAAATTATTAGCGCCAGAAGATGGCAAAATATTTTGTTTTTGTACAGGAGGGTTTAATTTTTGTCAATGTATGAAAACATTATAAAACCTATACAAATTTGTTATCCCCGTAATCGTACCAACCCAAAGAATAAAATAGATAATGTCATTTGGGGCGTACAGTGAAATCCGTAAAAATCCTAGCCTACAAGAAAATGGTGCCTACAGGACTCATAGTCTTTTGGCCTTTAGGACGTGGTCCCATTTTTCAAATCTATAATATATTCAAAAGAAGAAAGAAGTATGCTGTAAGACCCAAATTCAAAATATAAACAAATTTATTTGTACCGTGGTACACCGCAACACAAAAACACATGTAAAAACAATTAAAAAGTGTGAAAAACACACAAACACAATGCAGCAGGAAGACCTAGCATATGGTGATGCTGGTCCTCCTGACAGCCACCAGCTCCCCCTACTCTTAGGGACCTCTCCTAACTACGTGTATATCATAACAGTATAGACTGAAAAAATGATGGCAATACATAAAACCAAGATAGCAAAACCCAAACAAACAGATGTATGAAGGTATGGAGTACTCAATTGATAATAGAACCAGATCGCTATTATGAAAATAAATGATATGAAAAAGTGCTCATAGGTCAATGAGGGTATCTACCTGTCATGTGGGTTCAGAATTTGGCGTCAACAAAACATGAAAGCATGGATCCATCCTGCCTTGTATCACGGTTCAGGCTGGTGGGTGGTGGTGTCATGGGTGGGGAATATCTTCTTGGCACTCATTTGGGCCCCTTGTACCAAGGAGCATGTTGCACAACGCCACAGCCTACCTGAGTATTGTTTGCTGACCCCCTCGTGTTGCCATCGTTTCCCACTCCTCGGCCCCCCTCCCCCCGTGTACCAAACTTTGTGGCGTCCCATTGTGATGAATGAATGCCCCTACATCCCCCCCTTAGCTCGTGTACCAATTAGCTGTTATAGCTAGTTATTAGCCCTGACAACCGGCGCAATGACCTGCTTACCCGTACACCAACACGACTAACTCTTCCTCGAGAACACATACAATTCAGTATGAAAGCCAAGATCCGAAATGCCTCATGGGGGCAAGAGCTGTCAATTTCAACTGAGAGACTCTAGATTTTGTTTCTTGTTCTTCGCAGCTCCACCAGGAACTGACGTTTTGTCCAAGCAAATCAGTGCAAAGGGACTTATGGGGTATGGCGCTCGGTAATTACTTGCACTGGAATTATGGATCATATTGGGCGTATAACTTTACCAAATAGGAAAAGACACAAGCCCTCCATTGTCCCATGTTTCGCTGTTGTATTTTTCGATTGTTTTATTGTTTCAAAATGTATTATCTTACATACAATTGATCAATAAAATTGAATTTAAATACTTTTTTTGGTGTTTTTTTAGACTTTGAGAACATTGTCCCAGTTAATATTGCCCGTATAAGTCTCCTCCCTTAGCTGCGAAAACCTTTCCCTCCGAGTTAACTCTGTTTGTATGCATCCTCCACTAACATTCTTAGTAAAAAGCGTATACAATCATTATTATTGTGGGTCACTATTTACCCGAGGTTCCCCACAGGTAATTGTTTGGATTTTATCCTGTGCAGGGCCTGTGTGGTTAGGATATAAGGGACACATGTGAAAGTAATTGTCCTTTGTTGTTGGGACACACAAATTTGCTACCTTGCATCTGTAGGGCCCTGCCAGAGTTCTGATCGTCCCCCCAGGTCAATATCCGGGTAATTTAAGTCCTCCTGAAGCTGCAAGTCGACATTGACTTTATTAGCAGTTTTCTCTGCTGCTGCTCCATTATATTTTGGAGCCTTATAACAACCCGTGTATATATTGTTTATTATCTTTTTTGTTTTCCCTCCTCTTATCTCCATCCATAGGGACTCCACATTTTCATTTTGTGTCATGTCGAAGGAAGGGCTTGTATATGAACAGCCCAGCTATTGTCCAAGCCTGTCTCACTATACCCTATATAATACTTGCCCTCCTCAACTTAAAGGGGTTTTCGCGCGGAATATGAACGTCTGATACAAAAGCCCATAATGCTATATAAATAAAAGGAATGTTGTAACAAAACTTAATGTCATTAGTCCACAAGGAGCTTAAATAGTTTTTATAGATTTTATGATTCACAAAATGTTCATGGCCTCTCTCAAAGTATGCAGAGTTATCACCAAATGGCCGCCACTGTAAACTACAAGTCCCCAATCCTTTAGTTCTCAATACTCTTCTCCCATCTTATGCTCTGTCTTCCGCCAGTGATGATGTAACAGTTTTCTTGCTCTGTACCATAGTAATGATGTGTACTGCCATCACCACAGCACTGTCCATACTGGATGCACTGCAACCAACGACTACAAGCCCAACGTAGTGGTGATCACATGACCTACCCAGGCAGGTGCAGGACATGTGATGTAGACATGTGACCAGCAGCCTCTTCTGCCCTGTGTATGCTCTGAACGGACCGCGTGGAGGAAATTAACACGACTCGATTAAAGGGCCGTAGCATTTTTAATTCTCTACAGTTCATGCATCAGCATTTTTCTGTTAAAGGGAGCAAAATTTAAATATAACAACTAATTACATATTAGCTAATATTTTGAGTATTTTGTTTTTTAAAATGACGTGCCAGCTAAAGTTCCTGGTTAAAGAATGGTGATCAAAAAATAGTGGAGGTCATTGGGTTTAGACGGGGGGCAAAATAAGACAAGCCTTCTCAAGGAGGGTAGATTCAGCATTATTCAATTGGTAGCTAGAGACATTAAAATAGGGCTTATTTAACTTTTGTTTTTCTTCAGGGGAGTCACTGAGACTTACTCTGATAGTATTGTTTTGTCCTTCCACCTCTTTTTCCTCTTTCTCTTTTTTTTTTATGTGATTGCTTGAGTAATTGGATGGAGATGGAGAGAATTGGGTTGTGGCGTGGGAGCTGGTAGAACTGGGTAAGGCAGATAGTTGCTTGTTAATTTGAAGTACGGCTAAAAAAAGACACTTTTATGTGAAGTAGAACACCCGGGGAAAATCCAGCCTCGCCCCAGAATGGTTCCACAATCCTAAATCCCCTGGTCTCAGCTCAGGTGCACATGGTTTAAAGTCCATATCCGTAGATCCACACACAACAAATAAAAAATGCTTGGCACTTCCCAATGAAGCCACTAGGATAGATAAAAGCAGTCTTCTTCATAGCATCTCCGAACAAAACACTTATGTGCAGAAGATCAACGCCGGTTTCGACACAGCTTGTCTTAGTCATGATCTGATAAAACAAGCTAAAGCAATTTTAAACCTCCTGACAAAAACAGGGCACGTAACCAGTGTAGAGACAGCACCCTCTTGTTACCTCCAATAAGCCCTCATCAAGGTATGTTCGGTAATATAGTGATTGAAATAGAAAAAAAACTATACAACTTGTATTAAAACAAATGTACATAGGAACATATTATGAGCGAACCGAATCATCTTACTAGTTAGGGAAATCACGTGGTGTAGCAAACGGTCGATATTACGGAATCGATGAAACATAGACCTATGCAATTGATTGTAAGTTGTAATAGACAAATTTTAAACCTCCTGAACAAAATAGGGCAGTAACCGTGTAGGAGACACGCCATCTGGTTACGTGTAGCCGCACATGGGGGGGGAAAATAACGTTTAACAATGTTTCTGATTCTAAAAAAATGTATTACTGTACATAGTTAAACTGTCTACGTCCTGTGGTTGAGTCTTTGTATGCTTCCATACCACACAGGTCGTCTATTGTAACTGCCAAGCCATACTTAAGACTCACGGTGTGGGGTTGCCAGGGCAGATGATATGATTACATTCTCCTTCAACAGGGACTTATAGATGTTAGTGAGAGATGGGGGAAATTTAGCCCCCATTGGGGTCCCCTCTATCCTGTAAATATCTGCCATCAAATAAAAAGAAATTGTAAGAAGCAAGACTTCTGTAGGCAATAAGATTAAATTCTTTGAGTTCTACTCCATAGGCACTGTATTTATCCTTGTGTTTTAGTAAAAAATACAACCCTAAATATGTGGGGATGGAGGAATACAGTGCGACTCATGTTACACGCGACTCACTTACACCCCTCCGACTACTCAAATTTTCCCATAATTGTAATAATGCTTTGTGTCCATGGAAAGAGGGAAGGGGTTAAGGCTCTGGTTATAAGGCGCTATCAATCAACAAGCTAGCGGTAAGTACCCTAGGGGTCTGAATAGTATAAAAATAAAAGAATAAAAAATATATAAAAAAAACAGTAAAAATCATAAACACATTACGTATCCGCGGGTGTTCCGAAAATGTCCGATCTTTCACAATATAATAACGTTTTTTCACTGTGTTTAACCGTAACGGAAAATAATTTGCCCATAGTCCAAAATGCACTTTTGGCCATTTCGAAAAACATAACAAGGTCGTACGTCCTAAAATGGTAGCGTAGCATTGAAAAAGTCATCAAAATGACACCACCCCAAACGCTCATACACTGAAGTATAAAAAAATTATTAGCGCCACAGAAGATGGCAAAATATTTTGTTTTTTGTGCAGGAGGGTTTAATTTTTGTCAATGTATGAAAACATTATAAACCTATACAAATTTGCCTATCCCCGTAATCGTACCAACCCAAAGAATAAAATAGATACATGTCATTTGGGGCGTACAGTGAAAATCCGTAAAAATCCTAGCCTACAAGAAATGGTGCCTACAGGACTCATAGTCTTTTGGCCTTTAGGACGTTGGTCCCATTTTTCAAATCTATAATACTATTCAAAAGAAGAAAGAAGTATCTGTAAGACCCAAATTCAAATATAAACAAAATTTATTGTACCGTGGTACACCCGCAACACAAAACACATGTAAAAAAACAATTAAAAGTGTGAAAAACACACAAACACAATGCAGCAGAAGACTAGCATATGGTGATGCTGTCCTCCTGACAGCCACCAGCTCCCCCTACTCTCATGGGACCTCTTCTAACTACTCGTGTATATCATAAGTATAGGACTACTTAAAAAATGATTGGCAATAATACAAAAACCAAGATAGCAAAACCCAACCAAACAGATGTATGAAGGTTATGGGAGTACTCCGAATTATAATAAACCAGATCGCTACTTTAATGAAAGTAAAGTGATATAAAAAGTGCTCATAGTCAATGAGGGTATCTACGTAATGTAAAGGATCCAAACCAAGGAGAGGTAAAGGCGAAGCCTGGGGCACAAAGCCCCAACGCGTATCGCCAACCACAACTGGCTGCCTCCAGGCTTTCCCCTTCCCTCCCTCCCCCCCCCCCCCCCTTGGTTTCGGATCCTTATATGCTTACCCAGGTAGGATATCCCTCATTGACACTATGAGCACTTTTTCATATGCATTTATTTGTCCATATAGCGATCTGAGCTTCAGTTTCAATTGAGTACTCCTACCTTCAACATCTTGTTTGTTTGGGTTGTTTGCTATCTTGGTTTATGCGCCCCTAGTGCCATCATTTTGTTCAGTCTACTACTGTGTTGATTACACGTAGTTAGAAATTCGTGTCCCTGATGGTAGGGTCGGGAGGATCTCGTGTGCTGTCAGAGGACCAGCATCACAATGCTCGTCTTCCTGTGTCATTGTGTTTGTGGTTTTTACACTTTTTTATTTGTTTACATTGGTGTTTGCGTTGCGGTGTACCACGGTACAAATAATTTGTTTATATTTGATTTGGGTCTACAGGATAGCTTCCTTTCTTCTTTTGAATATATTATTGGTTTGTTTTTGTGTAGACTTTTGACCCTGACCATATACATTTTAGGAGTGCTAGTCCCCCTTTTATGCTCTCTTTCTTTCTCTTCATTCTCACCTTTTTCCCATTTCAAAATTGCCCTGGTGTCTCCTCAGTCTAAGTGCTTTAGCTTTGGATTTTTAGATTGTTTCTCGTGACCCATGTACTTCAAATTAGTGTTACAAAAATTGTGGCTGATACTTTTGTGTTTTAGTTATTGGCACAAAACAGTCTAATTTGTGTGACAAAACATTTGAAAAATGTATTTATTTTCATCAGACGTTTTTTTAAATTCTCACTTTTGATGCAGATAGTATTAGCACCAATATAAATTGCAAGACTTACATTTCCAAAATTGTCCTGCTTTATGTTGCATGGTTTTTAAGTTTTCCCACATTATACACCACGGCCCACTTTCGATCTAGGTACACACTGTCACAACCTCGCTTAAACCTTAATTTTCTAATCAGCATTATCACATGGTTGCAACTCATTGCATTAGGCATGTTGAATGGTCAAAACCAATCCTGCAGTCAAACCACCCGAGCATCAGTCATGGGGGAAGAAGGTGATTTGAGTTGCCTTTGAACGTGCATGGTTGTTGGTGCAGAAGTTAGCTGGTTCTGAGAGTAGTTGCAGAATCTGCGATCTTACTGATTCACGACACAACCATCTCTGAGGGTTTAAGCGATGCATTGGCTCAGAAAAAGTAAAATACAACACTCCCAATCCCGGCATTTTCTGTGGCGGGATCGGAAATGCTTTGGTTGATGTCAGAGGGGACAATGGCCAGACTGTTCGAGCTGGTATAGAAAGGCAACAAGTGAGTCAATTAATCTCGCCACCGTTACAAACCAAGTAGGTAGAAAGAGATCTCTGAACGCACAGTAACGTAAACTTTTTGAGGCAGGAATGGGCTACCAGCAAGTAGAAGACCACGGGTTGCCACTCCCTTTTCAGCTAAGGAACAGGTAGACTGAGGCTACAATTTTGCACAAGTTCCATTCTCGAAATTGGACTACTGTTAGAAGTTATTGCGAAAAACGTTGCCTGTATGTATGAGTCTCGAGATTTCTGCGCGTACAGCTCGGAACCTCGAATGTGAGGGGGTCAGAATTTTGAGGCGTCAACAAAAATGAAAGCATGGATCCATCCTGCCTTGTATTCACGTTCAGGCTGGTCATGGCGTGTGGTGGTGTCATGGTGTGGGGAACTCATTGTTTCTTGGCACTCTATTTGCCCCTTGGTACCAAGGAGGCATTGTTGCAACCGCCACAGCCTACCTGAGTATTGTTTGCTGACCATGTCATCCACCTTTATGACCCACAATGTTACCCAACATCTATGACTGTTTTCTTGAACATGACAATGAGTCACTGTACTCAAATGGCATCCACAGTCACCAGATCTCAATTCAATAGAGCATCTTTGGGAGTGGATAGGCTGGAATGGGAGATTCGCATCTGGATGTGCAGCCGACAAATCTGCAGCAACTGTGTGATGCATCATGTCAACAGGACCAAAGACTGAGGAATGCTTCAAGCCACCTTGTTGATCTATGGCGCACGATAGAACATGGAAACAAGTATAATTACTTGGGGGTCTAAACAGTCAATATTACTTGGTAAAACTGTATCTGAAAAGATCCTTGGGGATTGGTGGATGGTAAAATTAATTTTAGGACCAGAGTTCAGGCAGCTGTAGCTACGCAAATAAAATTCAAGGACATCAGAGAGGAATAAGTTCTCAAGATTAAAGAAGTTTTGCCCTTAATAAATCACTGGTAACTGCAACATGGAATATTGTGGTGCTGTTTTGAGCATTGTACAACTGGAATGGGGTGCAGAGGATGATAAAATTGGATCCTCAGTATCGACTGACCCAAAGAACATAAAGTAGACAGGTCAGTTTGGGGCGTTACAGTAGAATCGTATACTTGTAAAATCCTAGCCCACAAACAAAAAAGCGCAAATGCAGTTTTTCCAACACACATTCACTGCATTTGAATCACGTTTTTTTTCTCCGCTTCCTAGTACAACGAACGTCATGGCAATGTTAAATACCAACCATTTTGAAGTGACAGTTGTCATAGGCAGTAAAATACAGCCACAAGAAAGCTTGCTGTACACTGGTAACAAAATAAAAAATATTTAAAGGGTGGGAGTGAAAATTAAGAATGCAAACACACTAAAAAGGCATCTGGCAAGTATCAATCATATAAAGAATTGAAAAATACATTTTTTTAAAACACCAAAAAGTTCATTGTAAAAGATTTGAGTGGTCAATGCGACTCGTTGGTTGTAACTCCAGATTTTCTGTCATCTCTTCTTGTTAGTTAATAGGTATTGAAAAAGCATTGTGTAATAAAACATTCTTAAAGTTGACGTCAATGACACTATGTCCAGATCTGAAAAATGACAACTGTGGACAATATAAAAACTCCATCATTATTGTGTTGTAAATTGCGTCCAAGCAGTTCATGTACCCTTAGGCGATTCACACACATTTAGTGGGATATAGCGGCTCATGATACTCCCCCCTTACACTTCTATGGGCTCAACGGCGCCTATCGGGCGCGGTATGGTCCTATCTTTTTCCGTTTTATTATACTTACTGCGCCTGTTGCCCGGTCCATATGCAGCTTCCTAGGAGCACGGGGCCGGGTTCGGCCTGTGAGCGGCGGCTGACCATGTCCATCCCTTTATGACCACAATGTACCCAACATCTGACTGGTTTCTTGAACATGACAATGAGTTCACTGTACTCAAATGGCCCTGAGGAATGCTTCCAGCACCTTGTTGAATCTATGCCACGAAGAACATGGAAACAAGTATAATTATGTTCTAAACAGTCAATTACTTGGTAAAACTGTAGCTGAAAAAGACTTGGGGGTATTGGTGGATGGTAAACTTAATTTTAGTGACCAGAGTCAGGCAGCTGTAGCTAAAGCAAATAAAATTAAGGGACATATCAAGAGAGGAATAAATTCTCAAGATAAAGATAGTTTTGCCCTTATAAAAATCACTGGTCAGACTGCACATGGAATATTGTGTGCTGTTTTGAGCATTGTAGAACTGGAACGGGTGCAGAGGAGAGTAAAATTTGGAATCCCAGTAATCGTACTGACCCAAAGAATAAAGTAGACATGTCATTTGGGGCGTACAGTGAAATCCGTAAAATCCAAGCCCACAATAAAAAAGCGCAAATGCAGTTTTCCACCAATTTCACTGCATTTGGAATTTTTTTTTCCCGCTTCCTAGTACACGGCATGGAATGTTAAATACCACCATTTTGAAGTGTAATTTGATATGCAGAAAATAAGCCACAAGAAAGCTCTGTACATGGAAAAATAAAAATATATTAAAGGTGGGGAGTGAAAAATTAAAATGCAAAAATAAAAAAGGGCATTGGGTTAATCATATCATAAAAATTGAAAAATACATTTTTTCAAAACACAGTTCATTTAAAAATTTTGAGGGTCAATGGCACTCTTGGTTGCTAACTCCAGATTTTCTGTCATCTACTTTGCTTAGAAATATGAAAAAGCACTTGGGTAAGTTAAAACATTCTAAAGTTGACGTCAAGTGACACATGTCAGATCTGAAAAATTGAACTTGACATAAAACTGCATCATTATTGTGTGTAAATTGTCCAAGCATTCATGTACCCTTAGGCTGCATTCACACGCATGTATGGGGGACGTATATACGGCTGATATACGTCCCCCCTACACTTCTATGGGCTCACGGCGCCCTACGGGAGCGGTATGGTCCTATCTTTTCCACGGCGCCCTACGGGAGCGGTATGGTCCTATCTTTTCCCGTATTACTGCGCCGCGGTCCATATGTTCCTATGGAGAGGGGCGGGGGTGAGCGGCGCTCACCACCACCTCCTCTCCCCGCGCTGCTGTGTGCCCGCCGTGCTACGGTGCGGCAGGCACACGGCAGTGTGCATGTACCCTTAGACTGTAATTTTTTTTTTCTTTGCCATAGTTTGCCATTTTTAGCAAGTTTTTTTTTTTTTTTTTAATGTTAAGTCTGCTTTGCCATCCGATTACAATATTTCATTAAAATAGTTTCTATATTTGTTTTAGACATGCAGCAATTAGAACTACATCTTAAGACCAAAAAGGCAAATGAACAAGAAATAAGAGATCCACTGGTGACGCAGCTACAACAACTCATAGAGTCCCTCCACTCAACAACTGACCAGCTGTCTTCAAATCTGACAGGAAATGTGAGAACTGAAGTTCAGCAACAACTACACATAGCTGTAGCAAAGTAAGTTAAATGTGCAGCATTAACGATTTGAGGTATCTCCTGTAATAAGAAACAAAGCTAATTCTACACTACTAACAAAGCTAATAGCATATGCTTAATCTTCTTCACCTACTTGCCCTGAAGCCATTTTCACCTTTGTGATCAAGCCCTATTTTTAAAACTGACATGTCACTTTGGAGGGCTGTTAAGGAAATCAACCATTAATATTAACTCCGTGGCGCAATAAAATGTACATGTATGTTGGTAAATGCAGTAGCTGAACCCGTGCAATCACTGCGGGAGCTTGGCTGTTTGTGAAAGCCAGGCTTCCATAGTAATAATTGGGATCGCAATACTTGCAATCTCGTCTGTTTAACCCTATAGACGCTGTGGCCATGGTAACCGTGGCGTCTATGGGGCAGTTCCGGGTACTCACCCGGCAGGTTAACACTTCCATGGCAGCCATGCGGTCCTCTGAAGGCAGTAAGTATTGGCAGTAAGTAACACTGTGCCTATTCAGAATTAGTATTGCAGTTTACTGGCGGTCCCCTACTTAAGAACACTCGACTTACTCACCTTCCGGCACCCCAATTCTGGCGCGGCTCCTCTACTGACTTCTCCTCTATGCTCTGGTCCCCACGGCTCCTGTTCTGTTTGCTGTAACAGCCGACAGAGATGCGGTCATGCGCTCTGCCAGCCAGCACATACTATGACATCATCAGCGGATGCATCATAGTATGCACATGGCCACAGCTCTGCCCCCTGGTAGAGAGGAGCCACGGGGACTGGAGCATTGCGGAGAAGACAGAAGCTGTATACTACAGGGGTCTGGATATATACTAAAGGGGGCTGGCTGTGTACTACAGAGGGCTGGCTGTGTACTACAGGGGGCTGGCTGTGTACTACAGGGGGCTGGCTGTATACTACAGGGAGCTTGCTGTATGCTACAGGGGCTGGCTGGCTATATACTAAAGGAGGGTGGCTGTATACTACTGGGGGGGTCTGGCTGGCTATATACTACAGTGGAGCAGGCTATATACTCCAGGGGACTGGCTGGCTGTATACTAAGGGGACTGGCTGTATACTACAGGGGGCTTGCTGGCTATATACTAAAGCGGACTGGCTTTATACCACTGGGGGGGGAAGCTCCTAATGTTAACAACAAATTCTCCTTCCCAAGTGTCTTACAGTTTTTCATTCAATAATCTGGTCTTTAGCTGTATTCCATCAATGAAAAATCACTTCCAACAAGAGTAGGTCTCTCTTCAGAACATCTTTAGTGCGACTTCTCCTCCATTAGATCCACCATATAGCATAGTAGAGCACTGGAAGAAAATATGTGCACAAAATAGCGTAGTATGTTCTCACAATTCCAATTTTATTGATAAAAGTTATACTCACAAGAGCATTTTAAAATGTGCATAAAACAATATAAAAGCGGGACGCCACTTCACCCTGGATTTGGCCATCCTCGGCTTCTTCCGGGGCATTTGCTGATGTCCAATTACAGTCCCTTTTTAACTGCTTAATCTCAACACCCCATATACTCAAAAGAAATATACTCAAAAGCCAAATAATTGTTTGTGATAGGTTACAAACCATCATACCCAATAACATTGTTACATATTATTTATAAAAAATCCATAACTGCACAAGCATATATACATAAAACCCCTCAGTTACGTGGGTTATTTCATTTATTTCACATGTGTTCTTACAAGGAGGGTGAAGGAGGGCCAACTAGTCTCTAAACCCACCTTCTCAAACGTTTAAGGATTACTCTTCCTTTTCATTATGTGCATGGTGGGCGTTCCCAATCACCCTATCGGGAGCGGTGGTGTCACACATATTTACACGTCAGACCTGTTGCACCAATGTATAAGCAGGCATTCAGACCAATCCTATCTAGCGCGGGCTATTCATATGATCCAATCAAATCTCTCCCAAGATTATACACCCCCTTCTTTGATTGACAGGTATTTTCCTTGGCACCCAATGGCGCAATATCAGTTCTCTATTAGGTAAACCAGACCACATTTTTGATCTTATCTCTCCACATCCGCATATCCCAGCCGCTACACATCATATCTCATTAACTTGTTTCATACCTTTCATGCTTTCATAGTTTTAAAGTATCTCCTGTATTGACTTGATTTCCTTTATAAATTTATGGTCATCATCGGACATATGGTTATAGAAGTAGAAATCCCATTGGTTAGTTTATATATATATATATATATATATATATATATATATATATATATATATATATATATATGCGCAACTGCAAACACATTTAAATTTTAAACCTCTATTCTACTGCCTATAATAACAAATTGTCATAGACCCATATTTGGGCCTCATATATTGTGCAAATAAATACAATTTTTACCAATATTAATTTAACAATCTTTCAATGTTCAATCCCCCTGGTGTTAAAGTGCCCAATTTATGTACCCAGAAACCCTCCCTTTACTTGGTATTAATTTGTTCCCCCACCAATGTGCCCTTATTTTTTCTATTACAAAAAAAAAATTTGATTGGAGTTGTGGTGCTTTTTGAAATGTGAGGACACGCTGTGGTTCATCTTCTCCCCTTCCTGATGTTATGACAGTATTCTGCAATTCTAATTTTATCCTTATGCCCAGTTCTGCCCACATAACCTAGAAGTTACTAGATAATAGATAATAGGTAAGAGATAATAGTGGACAACAAAATCCGAATAGAGAAGCTAAATTTACATATTGTGGGAGATGCAAAGCTTGCAGTGAAACCAGACAAATGAGGAGGCAGATAAATGGAGATATTGAGCTGAATGGACAAAAAAATCACACTGAAAGAAGAGATTAACTGTAATACCAGCAATGCTATATATACAGTATTAAACCAGACAAATGAGGAGGCAGATAAATGAAGATATTGAGCTGAAAGGACAAAAAATTCACACTGAAAGTAGAGATTAACTGTCATACCAGCAATGTTATATATATTTTGATATGTCCCTGTGGTCTAGGTTATGTGGACAGAACTGGGCGCAAGGTTAAAACTAGAATTGCAGAACACTGTCGTAACATCAGGAAGGGGATGATAAACCACAGCGTGTCCTCACATTTCAAAAAGCACCACCTCTCCAATCCAAATTTTTTATTTTTTTCTGTAATAGAAAAGATAAGGGCACATTGGCAGGGGAACGAATTGATATCATACTTAGTAAAAGGGAGGGATTCTGCATACATAAATTAGGCACTTTGACAAGGGAGATTGAACATTGATTTTGAACTAAAATGTTCTTTGAAAGATTGTTAAATTAGAGAATATTTGTAAAAATTGTATTTATCTGCACAATATCTGAGGCACAAATATGGGTCTATGACAATTTGTTATTATAGGCAGTAGAATTTAAACACAAAACACTAACGCGATAGAAGGGGTTAACTGTGATTTTTTTTAGTTAAATTGCACACTTATATTTAGCATCATCCATTGATAGGAGAACAATAATAGGTAAATAATAGGGATTAGCATTCATTTTTGCAGGACACACGTGAAATTAATGAAATAACCCACGTCACTGAGAGGTTTTATGTATATATGTTTGTACAGTTATGGATTTTTAATAAATAATATATAACAATGTTATTGAGTATGATGGCTGGATTAGTATTGAGTATGATGGCTGGATTATGATGGCTGGATTGTATCACAAACAATTATTTGGTGTTTGCATCGAATATATAGGGTGTTGAGATTAAACATTAAAAAGATTAAAAAGGGACTGTAATTGTACATCAGCAAGAAGCCGAGGACGGGGAAATTCAGGGTCGGACGAGCGTGTGAAGTTGGCGTCCCGCTTTTATATTGTTTTACGCATATTTTAAAATGCTCTTGTTACTATAACTTTTATCAATAAAATTGATATTGTGAGAACATACTACGCTATTTTGTGCACATATTTTCTTCCAGTGCTCTACTATGCTATATGGTGGATCTAATGGAGGAGACGTCGTCCTAAAGATGTTCTGAATAGTAACCTACTCTTGTTGGAAGCGATTTTTCATTGATGCAATACAGCTAAAGACCAGATTATTGAATGAAAATCTGTAAGACACTTGGGAAGGAGAATTCGTTGTAAACATTAGGAGCTCCGGTCAGAGTTAAAAATTGTTGTTTTTTTTCTGTTTTCTAACCAAGAAAATAAACTAGCAGGGTGCAGTGCACGGAGAAGTAAAATAAATAAAGTAAAATATATATTTAATCACCTGGTGGTTCACTAGGTATTGTGATTATTTCAAGGCTTGTATGCCAGTTCTCTAATGAATGAGATATACATGGAATAAAAGATAGATATATTCTTGTTACATACAGGTCTGCTCTATAATGGTGTCTTTTTCACACTTAGTCTCATGTACATTTAATTTCTGGATTTATGATTATGCAGATGGTTTGCATTTCTGAAATTGCAGGCATTGGGATGCTAGGGACATTTTTATTTTGTAATGTTGTTGCTTGTTTTTGAAATTGAGTTCATGCTTTTAAGATTGATCTTAACCCCTTTACGCACCAGGACGTACTATTACAACCTTGTGCTGCGGGGTGTGTATAGAGAGAACTCACAGCAAGTGTCAGCTGTATGATACAGCTGACACCTGCCTGTTACTTTCATGGTTGGTGCTGGAACCGATCGCCGAAGTTAACCTGTTAAGTGCTGCGGTCGAACCCGTCCTTGACACCTAACTTGCCTTGCAATTGGCACCACCATCTCAGGGGGTGGCGATTGGTTATTATGGGAGCCTACAGTCTCATAGAGTGTGTAATGTTATCTAATAGCCTGCAGATTTGGTGTATACTGCAGTACAGACCCTGAAGGATTAAAGTACCCTAGAGGGTCTGAAAGAATAGATTAAAACATTTTTTAGAAATGTAAAAGCTTTAATCACTTTATCGCCATTTTTCCATCCATAAATGTATAAATGGAAAAAAAGTGATTGAACCGTCATATAGGTCCCAAATCAATATTAATTAAACCGCCAGTACATACAGCAAAAAACTTTACACAGGTCTGTACATCAAAGTGTGAAAAAGTTAATGGCCTCAGAATTTGGCAAAATGTGGGGGGGTTTTGTCGATTTGAATTTTTCTGGAAAGGGCTGAATCCTGAAGGGGTTAAATGTTTTGTTGATACAATGTTTTGCTTACATTGTAGATAAATATTAATTTTCTCATTTTCTTTATTTTTAGCTACTTAGAAGAAGCAGTAGTGCAACTTGATAACAGCGACCCTGTGACAAGAGATCACATGGGAAGCATTATCAATCAAGTTCGGCAGAAGCTGTTTCAATTCTTGCAAGTGGAGCCTCAAACCTCCTTACAAAAGCCAGCAAGACGACTGATGATTATGCTTCAGGGGCTTGTCACTTCTGGTAATTAGATGAATGTAAATAATATACAGGCTTCTAAAAAACTGAGAGGTGCTATTGTTTTTTCTTTATTTTACCCCTTCTCATATACACTATGCGTTTTTATAACTTGTCGATACAATTGGGGGTTTTCTTGTGATAAAAATGTGATGTTGTAAAAATGAAAGGCCACATAAGTCTTATTCATTTAATGGTGGAATATCTTTACTGTCTGATTTTTAGAAGGTTTTCTGTATTCATTTCTTATATTGTAAAATTGCAATAAAGCATATTTACATATTTGTGGTTTAAGATTATGTGGAATATGAATCTAATAAATTTCTTTTTTTTGCACCAGAACATTCTTTACCATAACATATCTTTACTATTATCAACTTATCAAGTTTCAACTTTATACACTTAGTATTGAAATAAATCATACACTTTATAGGTTTGTTTCATGAAATGTTTTTTTTATTTTATTTTTTAATTTATTTTATTTATTTATTTTATTTAGTTTATTTCAGTTACTACCGTATATACTACCGTATAAGCCGAGTTTGTCAGCACAAAAAATGTGCTGAAATACGTCCCCTCGGCTTATACACGAGTCAATGCACAAGTAAAAAATACTTTAAAAATAATAAACTTATATACTCACCCTCCGGTGGCCCCGATGTGCAGCGCTGCTCCCCCGATGTCCGCGCAGCTTGTCTTCTTGCTTCCGCGCCCGTCTTCTTTCTTCTGCTGGGCGACGCCATGTTTTTCCCCCGGGCGGCGCCTAGTATGAGGCAGAGAGAGCAATGGCGGCACCCAGCAGAAGAAAGAAGACGGGTGCGGAAGCAAGAAGACGAGCCGCGCGGACATGGGAGGAGCAGCACTGCACATCGGGGCCACCGGAGGGTGAGTATATAAGTTTATTTATTTTTTTAATGCTGGCCAGGCTGTATACTACTGGGGGCAGGCTGGGCTGTGCTGTATACTATTGGGGGCAGGCTGGACAGTGCTGTATACTACTGGGGGCAAGCTGTATACTACTTGGGGCAGGCTGTATACTACTGGGGGCAGGCTGTATACTACTACTCTGCCCCCCCTCTTCCTGTATATTCCCTGGCCCCTGTAAGTCTCCCCCTCACCTCACTGATGCAGCTCTCTGTGTTGTCACTGCTTTCCCCGGCAGGTCATGTGACCATGACGTCATCACAGGTCCTTCAACCTCTGCAGCTCCTGCTGGGGAAAGCAGTGAGTGACTGCACATGTTCTCATCGCGATCTGTGTCCGGAGGACACAGATCGCAATGAGAGAGGGAAGGAACCTACCGGGCAGTGGGTTAGCCGGGTGCTGGCGCCGGGCCTGACTTGTGGCCTATGTATGCAGTCTATTGAAGAGACAAGGCCTTTCTATATGCTGAGTTCTATGCTGCTAAATCACATTTACAGATGGGATAAGCCAGAAAAGATTAATTTATTTGCAGTCGGATTACAACACTTTCCTCAAAGTGCAGTATTATGTCTCTGAAAAGCCTTAGAGGAAAATAATATACAGGCGGTCCCCTACTAAAGAACACCTCACTTACAGACGACCCCTAGTTACAAACGGACCTCTAGATGTTGGTAATTTACTGTACTTTAGCCATAGGCCACTATAATCAGCTATAACAGTTATCACAGGTGTCTGTAATGAAGCTTTATTGTCAATCCTGGTTCTTATGACAATCCAACATTTTTAAAGTCCAATTGTCACAGAGGCCAAAAAAATTTTTTGACTGGGGTTACAATTATAAAATATACAGTTCAAACTTACATACAAATTCAACTTAAGTGCAAACCTAAAGAACCTACTTTGTACATAACCCGGGGGACTGCCTGTACTAGAAAATAAGTCAAGTACGTTGCGGTGGCTGCAGCCATATCCAGGTAAATGGATGGTCTGGAAGCATTTTTTGACTATGATCAGTAAAAAATATATCTTGCGGATACATGATATGTTATTCTTTCTGTAAATAGAAATTCACAGCTGTGATTAATTGAATATACCCCCCCCCTCTTCCTGTATATTCCCTGGCCCCTGTAAGTCTCCCCCTCACCTCACTGATGCAGCTCTCTCTGTGTGGTCACTGCTTTCCCCGGCAGTTCATGTTACCATGACCTCATCACCGGTCCTTCAACCTCTTATGCTGCAGCTCCTGCCGGGGAAAGCAGTAAGTGACTGCACATGTTCTCATCGCGATCTGTGTCCGGAGGACACAGATCGCGATGAGAGAGGGAAGGAACCTCCCGGGCAGCGGGGCAGATGTCCTGCTGACCCGGGGAGATCCGGGGACCCGAGTGGGCCCCTCCAGTACCCCGGGGCCCCACCCCTTTTAGCTTGCGCCCCGGTCCTGCCTGCACCACCAACAATCACTTGCCCAGGCACAGGGGAAGCAATGTTTATTTTGGAATTGAATAGTGTATAAAACTACGTGCGTCAGATTCAGTAATTTAATGTTGAAAGTACCCTGCATTCGTTGGAAGGTGGTCGGAAAGGACAGTTCAGTAGCCCTATTTGCAACTATTGCATATGCCCGGAATGGTTGTCAGTGGGGTCGACAGCAATTTCTGACTTAAGACTTCTGTCATTATTAAGCATGTTTCTACTTCCTGTGGATAGAGACTCTTGATCCATTAAGAATGACAGAACCCCCTTTATCTGAGGGGCAATATAGTATATGGTTTTCATTAGCTTTAGACTGGGTTATAGCCGATCTGGTTCTTTTTTGGTCAGATTTGCTGTCTGAAGTTGTAGAGGACCATCATCCAGTTAACTATCTAGCTCTTCTTCAACATTTGTCTTCGTGAAAGTGTTGACTTCATTCGTCCGAGCATTTAATGGATTATTAAAGGAAAGTTTTTTTGTTACCACATATAGAGCAGTATTAAATGACAAACCTACCATTTTAGACATGGTAGGGGTAAGCTGTAAGTACCAGCACCAGACTCAGGGTGAGCTGGTGCCAGCTAACTTCTCGTTACGTGATAAAACCACGCAGGTTTATGCGCGGTTTTAACACTTATTTAAACTTTACGCGGATTATAACACTAACAGAAAATAAGTACGGCACCAGCTCACCCTGAGCTGGTGCTCCGGTTTGTTACAGCTGACCCCCCTACCAGTTTAAATGGGTTAGGTTTCCTTAACATGGGTGTTCCTCATCCTTTCAAAGTCTAGATCCAGCAAATTAACAACCCCAAGTGACTCGGTTTCCGCTGGTGGTTCTTGAAAAGACCGGCGTAGCTGGCTGATCTGAATGTCTTAGTGTTAGTAGGAGTAAAGGAGATTAAGACTGTTGTAAATCACTTAGTCATTCATCTGACGTTCCTTTTGAAAAGATTTTTTAACACAGATTACCAGTAGATGTATGAACTTGTTGAGATCTTTGTTGTTTATAAATTCATATAACTTGTATGCGGTAAAACTGTTAGTTTTTGTTCAATACACAATGTTTGTTCATACGTCAAGATACTTTGGCCTGCTGAGATGGTTAATGGACATTTGAAGTATCACGGATCCCTCTGCTGTTTGGATTTGACAACTCTCATCGGCTTTGTCTGATTTTAGTTACAACATTTGGCACTTTTGATGGTTGGTTCAGGACCCGATAACCATGATACTCATATCTGTCGTTTTACAGTAAACACAAAGTTCACTGACCATGTGATCTAGAGGTTAACCTCTCCACTTAGTGACCCAAAGTATAAACACCTCTTTACTATCTTTGTAACACGTCTGCAGTTTATTTTGGTCACAAGTGCTGGGTCGACGTCCCATGATAGATGATATCTAAGAATATAGTCCCGAACATGCACACACGGGGGGGGGTGCCGGGAAGACCTATAACAAAAAGTGCAGGTCTTATACCGAGTAATATAAGTACCTGATAAATATTCGGCCCAAAGAATCATAAGGGCCATAATTAAAGAGGCAAACTACCACCAAACAAATCTACCCTATACAAGGTAGATGGTGTCGGTGCGGCGTTTGCGGGATCCTCAACTATGGGAAGTGAGGATAGCCCTTTTAAGGGCCAGCCCCCCTGCACTTTACTGACAAACTTCTACTAGATATTATTCAATTTACTTATGCGTGCTGACTGGGGCGTGGCCGTAGCCGCATCTGAGATTACATGAGGCGGTACTCCACCCACGCCCCGGTTAGCGCCTTGTACCCCCTCCTTTATCTCCCATTCTTCGGCGCGTCAAAATCAAAAAATAATTTTGTACGTGTATCGAA
This sequence comes from Engystomops pustulosus, assembly GCA_019512145.1. NCBI lineage: Eukaryota > Metazoa > Chordata > Amphibia > Anura > Leptodactylidae > Engystomops > Engystomops pustulosus. The sequence goes on from WNYA01000055.1 coordinate 318,014, forward strand.
AAACATTAAAAAACCTAGTACAAAATAAAGCATGCATCGTCATTTGGGTGCGCTCAGTGAAGACCGTAATTAGCCCACCAGCCCCACATCGAAAATGGCGACAAATGAGTTTTTTCAACCATTTCACGTTGCATTTGGAATTTTTTTCACCCGGCATGGAAAATGGCAGGGAATAACTTAATAAATCAAAATAACGAAGGACGAGTATGGGAAAACATTAAACGGACGATGGAAGATGTGCAACTGGGTTTTGGGTTGACTTATGGTTGCATGAGCGAAGGTTTTACTGCTAATATACCTGCATTCATAGAATTTAAATTATAAAAAGGGAACAATGTTGTTAAACTTTAAAATCTGTTTTTTTTTTTTAATTTTTACCGGGGTTTTGTATGCGTTGCGAGAAAAGGGGCGACTATAGTCCTTATACGGCGAAGTATATCTTAAATCTATATATTCAGGAAGCTAGGGGACCCTTGGGGTCGTCATCCGCCGGAATAATATACGGTATATAATATATATTTTAACTTTATTTATTTACTTCCCGTGCCAACCCTGCTAATTATTTTCTTGTAGAAAAAAGGGAGGGGGGGGGAAAAAAAAAGAATTTTTATACTAGAAAGAAGCTCCTAATTTAACATACAAATTCTCCTTCCCAAGTGGTTTTACAGTTTTTGCATCAATAATCGGTCTTTAGTTGTATTACATCAATTTGACAAAATCCACTGCCAACAAGCAGTTAGGTCTTCTTTCAGAAATTATCGCTTAGTGCGACTTCTCATCCATTAGATCCACAATATAGCATAAGTAGAGCACTGGAGAGAAATTGTGCACAAAAATTAGCGTAGTATGTTCTCAAATTCCAATTTAGTATTAAAAGCTATACTCACAAGATGCATTTTATAAATTGCAAAAACCACATATAAAAGCGCGGAGCCACATTCACCCTGGATTGGGCATTCCTCGGACTGCCGGGGGCATTTGTGATGTCCAATTACAGTTCCCTTTTAACTGCTTAATCTCAACCCCCCATACTCAAAAAGAAATATATCAAAAGCCAACAATTGTTTGTGATAGGTTACAAACCATCCACCCAATAACATTGTACATTAATTTATAAAAAAATCCAAACCCACAAGCAATATACATATAACCCCTCAGTACGTGGGTTATTTCATTTATTTCACCTGTGTTCTTACAAGGGGGGGTGAAGGATGTAAGGAGGGAACTAAGTAGTCTCTAAACCCACCTCTCAACGTTTAAGGATATTACTCTCTTTCATTATGTGCATGGTGGGCGTTACATCACCCTATCGGGAGCGGTCTGTGTGTGTCACACCATATTTAAACGTCAGACCTCAGCCAAGTCCTCAGCACCATGTACTAAGAGGCATTAGAAACCATCATTGCGCGGGGCTATATAGATCCAATACAATCTCTCCCAAGATTATACACCCCGTCTTGATTGACATAGGTATTTTCCTTGGCACCCAATGGCCAGCAATATCAGGTCTCTATTAGGTAAACCAGACCACATTTTGATCTTATCTCTCCACACTCCGCATACCAGCCGCTACACATATATCTCATTAACTTGTTCATACCTTTCATGCTTTCATAGTTTAAATGCTAGCTCCTGTATTGACTTGATTTCCTTTTATAAATTTATGGTCATCATCGGACATATGGTTATAGAAAGTAGAAATCCCATTGGTTAGTTTATTCATATAATATATCATATATATATATATATATATATATTATATATATGCGCAACTGCAAACACATTTAAATTTTAAACCCTATTCTACTGCCTATAATAACAAATTGTCATAGCCCATATTGCAGGCTCATATTTGTGCAAATAAATACAATTTTTACAACATATTAATTTAACAATCTTTCAATGTTCAATCCCCCTGGGGTTAAAGTGCCCAATTATTGTACCACCAGAAACCCTTCCCTTTACGTGGTATTAATTTGTTCCCCCACCAAGTGCCCTTTATTTTTTATTACAAAAAAAAAATTTGATTGGAGTTTGGTGCTTTTTGAAAGTGAGGACACGCTGTGGTTCATCTTCTCCCCTTCCTGAGTGTTTATGACAGTATTCTGCAATTCTAATTTTATCCTATGCCCCAGTTCTGCCCACATAACCTAGAAGTACTGATGATAGATAATAGGTAAAAGAGTAATAGCGTGGACAACAAAATCAGAAAAGAGAAGCTAAATTTACATATTGTGGGGAGATGCAAAGGCAGCAGTGAAACCAGACAAATGCGAGGGAGGCAGATATTAAATGGGAGATATGAGCGATATGGACCAAAAAAACACGAAGAAAGAAGAGATTAACTGTAATACCAGCAATGTATATATACAGTATTAACCAGACAAATGAGGAGGCAGAATAAATGAAGATATTGAGCTGAAGGACAAAAAATTCAACTGCAAAGTAGATAACTGTCATACCAGCAATGTTTTTATATTTGATTAGTCCGTGGTCTAGGTTATGTGGACAGAACTGGGGCGATGCAGGTTAAACTAGAATTGCAGAAACATGTCGAACACAGGAAGGGGATGATAAACCACAGCGTGTCCTACATTTCAAAAAGCACCCACATCTCCAATCCACAAATTTTTTATTTTTTTCTGTAATAGAAAAGATAGGGCCACAATGGCAGGGGACGAATTGATATCATACTTGAGTAAACACGGAGGGATTCGCGACTAAATTAGGCAACTTGACAAGGGCGGGAGATTGAAAGATGAACATGATTTGAACGTAAAAGTTCTTTGAAAGATTGTGAAATTAGAGAAATTTGTCAAAAATGTATTTATCTGCACAATATCTGAGGCACAAATATGGGTCTATGACAATTTGTTATTAAGGCAGTTAGATTAGATTTAAAACACACAAACAATAAAGGATAGGAAGGGGTTAACTGTGATTTTTTAGTTAAATAATGCCACATTATAAGTAGATCATCCATGATAGGAGACAATAATAGGTAAATAATAGGGATTAGCATCATTTTTTGCAGGACACACGTGAAAATTAATGAATAAACCAGTCACTGAGAGTTTTATGTATATATTTTGGACAGTTATGGATTTTATAAATAATATTTAACAATGTTATTGGTATGATGCTGGCATGGGAGTATTGAGTATGATGCTGGATTCTTATGATGGCTGGATTGTATCACAAAACAATTATGGTTGGTTTGCATCGATATATAGGGGTTGTAGGATTAAACATTAAAAAAAGTTAAAAAGGGACTGTAATGTACATCAGCAAGAAGCAGCGGAAGGACGGGGAAATCAGGGGCTCGGACGAGCGGTGGAAGTTGGCGTCACCGCTTTATTGTTTACGCATATTTAAAATGCTCTGTACTATTAAACTTTACAAAAAATTGGATATTGTGAGAACATACTACGCTATTTTGTGCACATATTTTCTTCCAGTGCTCTACTATGCTATATGTGGTGGATCTAATGGAGGAGACGTCGTCCTAAAGATGTTCTGAATAGTAATATACTCTTGTTGGAAGCGATTTTCATGATGCAAATACAGCTAAAGACCAGATTATTGAATTAAAATCTGGTAAGACACTTGGGAAGGAATAGTTGCTTAAACATTAGGAGCTCCGGTCAGAGTTAAAAATTGGTGTTTTTTTTTGTTTTCTAACCAAGAAAATAAACTAGCAGGGTGCAGTGCAGGAAGAAAAAATAAGTAAAATATATATTTAATCACCTGGGGGTCACTAGGTATTGTGATTATTTCAAGGCTGTATGCCCAGTTCTCTAATGAATGAGATGATACCATGGAATAAAAATAAAAGATAGATTATTCTTTTACATACAGGTCTGCTCTATAATGGTGCTCTTTCACCAACTTAGTCTCATGACATTACATTTCTGGATTTATGATTATGCCGATGGTTTGATTTTCTGAAATGCAGGCATTGGGATGCTAGGACATTTTATTTGTAATGGTGTTGCTTGTTTTTGAAATTGTAGTTCATGCTTTTAAGATTGATCTAAACCACCAGTCAGCCAGGACGTACTATTACAACCTTGGGCTGCCGGGGTGGTGATAGACGAGAAACTCACAGCAAGTGTCAGCTGTATGATACAGCTGAGACTGCCTGTTACTTTCATGGTTGGTTGCTGGAACCCGCCGAAGTTAAACTGTTAAGTGCTGCGGTCGAACCCGTCCTTGACACCTAACTGCCTTGCAATTGGCCACCACCATATCCAGGGGGGGCGATTGGACTATTAGGGAGCCTACAGCCCTCTCCATAGAGTGTGTAATGTTATCTAATAGCCTGCAGATTTGGTGTATACTGCAGTACGACCCTGAAGGATTTTATTAAAGTACCTAGAGGGTCTGGAAAAGAATAGATTAAAACATTTTTTAGAAATGTAAAAGCTTTAATAACTTTATCGCCATTTTCCATCCCATAAATGTATAAATGGAAAAAAAAAAGGATTGAACCGTTAATAGAGTCTCCAAATCAATATTAATTAAACCGCAGGTACATACAGCAAAAAACTTTACACAGGTCTGCATCAAGTGTGAAAAGTTAATGGTCCCTCAAGATTTGGCAAAATGTGGGGGGGGTTTTGTTCGATTTGAATTTCTGGAAAGGGCTGAATCCTGCAGGGGTAATGTTTTTGTTGTACAATGTTTTGCTTACATGTAGATAAATATTAATTTTCTCATTTTCTTATTTTTAGTACTTAGAAGAAGCAGTAGAGTGCAACTTGATACAGCGACCCTGTGACAAGAGATCACATGGGAAGCATTATCAATCAAGTTCGGCAGAAGCTGTTTCAATCTTGCAAGTGGAGCCTCAAAACCCCTTACAAAAGCCAGCAAGACGACTGATGATTATGCTTCAGGGGCTTGTCACTTCTGGTAATTAGATAATGTAAATAATATACAGGCTTCTAAAAAACTGAGACGGTGCTATTGTTTTCTTTATTTACCCCTCTCAGCATACACTATGCGTTTTTATAACTTGTCGATACAATTGGGGGTTTCTTGTGATAAAAATGTGTGTTGTAAAAATGAAAGGCCAATAAGTCTATTCATGTAATGTGGAGTGGAATATCTTACTGTTGATTTTTAGAAGGTTTTCTGTATTCATTTCTTAATTGTATAAATTGCGCAGTAAAAGCATATTTACAATTTGGGGGGTTAAGATTATGTGGAAAGATCTAAAAATTTCTTTTTTTTGCACCACAGAACATTCTTTTACCATAACAATCTTTACTATTAAAATTTATAGTTTCAAATTCTTAACTTAGATTGAAATAAATATACAACTTTATAGGTTGTTTTCATGAAATGTTTTTTTTATTTTATTTTTTAATTTATTTATTTATTTATTTTATTTAGTTTATTTCAGTTACTACCGATATACTACCGTATAGCCGAGTTTGTCAGCACAAAAAATGTGCTGAATAGTCCCTCCCCGGTTATACCCGAGTCAATGCACAAGTAAAAATACTTTAAAAATAATAAACTTATATACTACACTCGGTGGCCCCGTGTTGCAGCGCGCTCCCCCGATGTCCGCGCACTGCTCTTGCTTCCGCGCCGTCTTCTTCTCTGCTGGCGAGCCATGGTTTTTCCCCGGGCTTTTTGCGGCCTAGTATGAGGCAGACCCGAGAGAGCCACATCGGCGGCACCCAGACAGAACAGCAATGAAGAAAGAAAGAAGAGGTGCGGAAGCAAGAAGACGAGCGCCGCGCGGACATGGGAGGCAGCAGCATGCACACATCGGGGCCACCGGAGGGTGAGTATATAAGTTTATTTATTTTTTAATGCTGGCCAGGCTTGTATACCTACTGGGGCAGGCTGGGCTGTGCTGTTCTATATATTGGGGGGCAGGGTGGACAGTGCTGTATACTACTGGGGGCAAGCTTCATACTACTGGGGCAGGCGCTTGACTGTATACTAATTGCGGGCAGGCGTACTACTACTTGGAGAGGTGTGATATCATGGGGGCAGGCGTGTAATTACTGGGGGCGGCTGTTTATTGGGGCAGCGGTACACCTAAATATAAGGGAATGTTGGGATATCAGGGCCGGCTCCAGGCTTTAGTGGGCCTGGGCGACAGAGCTCTAGTGGGCCCTTTAGGGCCGCCCTCCAGTAGTCACATTGCCACCCCTCCTCCTCCGCGTGGACACACTACCCCCCCTCCGTCGTAACACATCCCCTCCGTACGTACACATCCCCTCCTCCCCCTGTAACACTGCCACTGCCATACCTCCCTCCCCTCCCCTGTATACGCACTGCCACCCCTCCTGTATACGCACTGATACCCTCCCCCTGATACACACTGCCACCCCTCCCCCCTGTATACACGTGCCCCCCTCCTCTGAGACACAGTGTCCCCCCTCCTCCGTTATACAACAGTGCCCCTCCACTCTCCTGTATACACACCTGCCCCCTCTCCTCCTGTATACACACTGCCATCCTCCTCCTGGTAGACACACTGCCCCCCCTCCTAATGATAACCACTGACTCCTCCTGTATACACAGTGCCACCCCTCCTCATGTATACACAGTGCCCCCCTCCTCCTGTATACACACTGCCCCCCCCCCCCTTCCTCCTCCTGATACACATGCCCCCTCCTCCTCCTGTCTACACACTGCCCCCCCTCCCCTGTATACACATCTGCCACCTCCCCTGTATACAAAGACCACTCCGACCCACCCCCATTACCATCCCTCCCCTCCTCCGTATACACAGTGCCCCCCTCCTCCTGTATACACAGTGCCCCCCCTCCTCCTGTATACACACATGCCCCCCTCTCCTCCTGTATACACACGCCACCCCCCTCCTGTATACACTCGCCCCCCCCTCTCCTGTATATTCCCTGGCCCCTGTAAGTCTCCCCTCACCTCCCTGATGCAGCTCTCTCTGTGTGGAACTGCTTTCCCCGGCAGTTCATGTTACCATGACCTCATCACCGTCCTTCAACCTCTTATGCGCAGTGCTCAGCCGGGGAAAGCAGTAAGTGACTGCACATGTTCTCCTCGGCTCTGTGGTCCGGAGGACAAGATCGCGATGAGAGAGGGAAGGAACCTCCGGGCAGCGGGGCAGATGTCCTGCTGACCCGGGGAGATCCGGGGACCCGAGTGGGCCCCTCCAGTACCCCGGGGCCCCGGCACTTGCCCGGGTTAGCCGGGTGCTGGCGCCGGGCCTGGGTGATATCAACTTCATTTTTGTGGCACATTAGTATAAAGGAGGGGAAAAACTCTTAAAGATGGGTGTTGACTAGGGTGGCCATTTTGGATCCAACTTATTTTTTTTTTCCAATTGATCATTTTATCACTTGTTCATTGTAATATACTGCAATACTAATGTTACATAGTCAGCCTATGCATTCTGCATAGGCTGACAGCTGCACTGTTAGATCGTGCACAGTGCACTATCCTAACAGGCAGCTACTACAGGTAGCCCTGGGGTCCTGATCGGAACTCAGGGTTGCCATGGTAAGATCGGCACCTCCGTGCCCTGCCTATGACCGTGGCATCTATAGGGCTAAACAGCCGGGATCGCGATAGTCGCGATCCTGCAGGTTACTGCGGGATCCCGGCTACCGCGTACCGCCGGGATCCCACGGCGATCGCCATGGCGTGATGCAACGTCAAGGTGCGGGAACGACCCGCATCCTATGACGTAGTATCACGTCAAGGTGCAGAAAGGAGTTAAACAGCTGCTAAATTTGCTAAAATGCCCTGTCACCAAAGCCTTTTCAGAAGGAATCAAAAAGGGGTAATTACTGTTTTCTATGTGTAAACATTTGTTTATAGACCGACCTCTTTTTCTATGGGTCATCATGATTCCGCAATACCCCATTCTTATGGCGTGTGGTATGGTTAACTTGTTTTTGCAAATTAGACCGCATGTTTGTGAGTAGAGTTCCTTGTTGTGGGCGTCGCAAGTAACATGGGCAGAACAGGTATGTTTGTTTCATATTTTTTTGTGTAAAGCGGGTGTGAGCGTAGTTTTGAGGACAAGCGGGGTAATTGTCTTAGTTCCTTGGGGGTTACATTTTACTGTTCTATCCCTTTTATGTCTGTTTATGATGCGGGCAGAAAATTGAAAATGGTCATATTTTTGTGAGGTTTTTTTTGTGTTTTTTACTCGGCTCACTGTAACGGTTTAGTGACAATTTTAATTTTTTGGAAGGGTTGTTACGGACTTTGATACCCCTATGTTTTTAACATTTTTATTTTTTTTATTTCACTTTTATGTTTAAACTGTTTTTGTTTCCTGTTGTTTTCCCAGGGTTGGAAACATGAACATATGATCATTTATCACTTTGTTCCTTGTAATTCCGTGCATAACGAATTTTCCAACAATAGTCCAGCCTCATCATTCTTATAGGCTGCCCCTGCCTGGTAGATCGTGCATGCACTAATCCTAACGGCACTACTACATGTCGCCCTGGGGTCCTGATCGAACTAGGGTTGCCCCATGGTAAGGATTGGGCACCTCCGTGCCCTCCTATGACCAGGGCATCTATAGGGCTAACACAGCGGACCGCGATAGTCGCATCCTGCGTTACTGCGGGTCCCGGCCCACCGCGACCGCCGGATCCCACGGCTTCGCCATGCGTGATGCAACGTCAAGGTGGCGGTACCGCCCCATCCTATGACGTATATCGCACGTCAAGGTGCAGAAAGAGTTAAACAGCTGCTAATTTGTAAATTCCCTGTCACAAGCCTGTTCAGAAGGACATCAAGGGGTAATTACTGTTTCTATGTGTAAACATTTGTTTATAGTACCGTACACAACTGTACTTATTTTTCACATGGCAGAATATTCTATATCCGTGTAATTCGCTCCCTTCATTTCAATAGGAGAGATTTTGGCTAGAAATGTGTTGTGCAAATCTACTATGGTGAATACTATCACATAACCACACAAAAAAACCCCATATTGATAAACAAAGACCCAACGCCTGTCGATCCACACTTACTTATACCCGTATATGCCCGGCGGAATAGACGACCTGGGTGTATAAAGACGTAACCCCCTACTTTCCGTTGTAAATATATACGCGGAAGATTATCGCCGTATCGACGATCACCCTTGTGTCCAACTCATATCCAAAACCACCGGTAAAAAATTTAAAAAAAAAAAAAAAAAACTTTGAATTTAACATGTCCTTGTTTTTATGTAATTCTTATGACATAGGTATATAGCAGGAAAATCTTCGCTCAAAACATGACGGCATACAAACAACAACCTTCCCATGTACAAGCACAGCCCCCATTAGTATACAGCCAGCAGCCCCCAGTAGGGGTATACAGCACGGCCCCAGTATATACAGCACATGCCCCCAGTATATCACAGCACTGCCCCCCGTATATACAGCCCATCCCCCATAGTATCATCACAGGCCCCCAGTAGTATTCAGCACACCCCCATAGTATACGCACAGCCCCAGTAGTAGCAGCACAGCCCCCCAGTAGTAATCCAGCAGCTGCCCACCAGTAGTAGTACAGCACTGCCCCGCCATAGTATACAACAGAGCACTGCCCCCCCAGTAGTATAACATCACTACTGCCCCGTAGTATAGACAGCACTGCCGCCCCCAGTAGTAATACAGCACATGCCCCCCGTATATACACAACTTGGCCCGGCCCCAGTAGTATACACACGCCCACATTAAAAACATAAATAAACTTATATACTCACCTCCGGTGCCCCGATGTTGCGGCGCTGCTCCCGCTCCCCCATGGCGGAGCCCGCCGTCTCTTTTTTCTTCTGCTGGGCGCCGCCATTGTGATTCTCCCCGGCAGGCGCCTAGTATGACCGCTCCTGCTGCTGACGTTCATACTAGGCGCCGACCCGGGGAAACATGGCGTCGCCCCCAAGAAGAAAGAAACGGCGCGTAAGACTGAAGACATAGCACAGCGCGGACATCTGGCCAAGCTGTAGGTGATCTTTCCCCCCGAGTCCTTTTTGAGGCTGCCGGCAGCCTCGTGTGCAAACACCCTCGATCGGTGCTAGCACCGATCGCGGGTGTTACCGGTAAGCCTTTGCTGCTATCACAAGACTTACCGGCTATGGATAGGGCTCAGCCCCTGATGCCCTCTCCATGCCGCCTTATAAGACGATTACCGGCGGATAGACTACCCCAGAGAAGACAGAGATTTTTCTGTCTCAAAAGTCTCTTATACGCCGGTATATAACGGTACATATTACACACCCACACACTATGTGGATTTTAACAGGCTCTGCGCCATGGCGTCAGTAGCCTAGATCCCTGAAATAATTGCGAATGCTAGCTTATTGCTAGCACTTGCAGTTATTTCCCAATCTGCCACTTCACTGCCAGTGGGTGCGTAAGGGGCGTTGGAATAGGCTGTGTCAAGAGCAGGTAAATAAGGTAAATATCCTCCTATAGGTTTAACTTGCATATACTTGTATGCTATTTATTACATGCTTTACTTATATGCACGCACACACTACACGTTAACCCCTTAACGACTTGGCCATTTAGTGGTCATAACTTCGGAATGCTGTACCATATCCAGGTGATTTTGGGAGAGGTTTTTTTGTGACATATTGTACTTCATGTATGTTGAGAAATTTAAGCAATATATTTAGTATTTATTTATGAAATAAATGGAAATTTGGCGAAAATTATGAAAAAATATGTTTTCCAAATTCAAAATGTTCTACTTTTTGGAAAGTTAGTCATATCACCAAATCGTTTTGTTTGGAGGCTTATAACTTTAGGTGTGATTTTTAAACTTTAGAAGGCCTTTGTGATAGAAACCCCCCACAAATGACACCATTTTAGAAATTGCATCCTTCAAAATATTTAAAACAACTTTTGGGGAGTTTGTTAACCCTCTGAGGTATGAAAAATATACAGAAGTGAAATTACAGAAATGTAATTTTATCTAACAATATATTCATTGTACACTAAAATTTACACCTTCACAATGGGATAAAAGGGAAAATGCATTTTACAATGTTTAGTGCTATGCCAATACCCATTTTGTCACTAAACTGCTGTATGAGCATAGGTAGGCACTTGGAAGGGAAAGAGCGTTGATTAGTCTTTGGAGGACAAATATGGCTGAAAAAGTTGTCCTGTGTCAGGATCCATTTAGAGAGCCCTAGTGCTGTCAGGCTAAAGGGCCCTATACCTGCAGCATAGACAGTTTAAAGTTAATTGAACAGCTTAAATATTTTGGCTGTTCAATGAACTTCAAACTGTCGATGCTTCAGGTATAGGGCCCCATAGCCTGACAGCACCAGTCTCCTGGAAATTAATCCAACCAACTGTTCATAAAAATTGTGCATATATTCTATGCATTGTATGACTTTTTTATATATTTTTTGTATGTTTTCTCACGCATGAATTTTTTCACCTTTTTATTTATTAAAGTTAAAAAGAAATATTGCAACTACTTATATAGTAGAAATTGTTACTTTGGGTTATTTCTAAGCATTGTTTTATGTTTCACAAATAACAAAATTAAAGTATTTATATGTTCAAAAGTTTAAAAAGTCTGAGACCGATCCTATATAGTGCCCACATTCTGTCTACAATCTCTTATTTATATTATTTCCTTTATTGGTTTGAAGGTTTTCTGTGGCAAGTCATAGAACTGGCAAGATAAAAATTGATAAGTGGCACTGAAAAGATTTTTATCATATTGATCATAATTTGTGTATTTGCCCCAACAGGTGTTTGATTAAATTAGGCCCCGAAAAGGAAAAATTTGAAAATTTTCTCAAAAAGACACCCCAAATTTTTTTAAGCCATAACGGAGAAAAGATGAAACAACCCCCAAAAATGTGTAAAACTATTTCTCCCAACTGTAGAATTGCCCCACACGTGCATATAAAATGTTGTATGGGGTACGCAGTAGGGTTCAGAAGAAAAATTGGGTGTTTGCCTTCAAGGTTAAGTGAGGGCAAAAAGTGGATCCCCAAAATAAGACTATTTTATGACCAGTCACAGTCAGTAAGAGGCTTCTTTTGTATGGTAAAATAATCTGTAATATGGGAAAATTTTATAGGAGAGAGATAAATGATGGGCATGTGACTTAATGAGTAGCATTACAGCCTTGCAGCACTGGGGACCTGGGTTGAAGTCCCAGGTCAACATCTGCAAAGAGAAGGTATGTTCTCTCCATGTTTGCATGGGTTTCCTACTGGGGGCATGTGCTGGGGTTACCTATCTACTGGGAGGCATGTACTGGGGCTAACTATCTACCTGGAGGCATGTACTGGGGCTACCTATCTACCTGGAGGCATGTACTGGGGCTACCTATCTACTGGGAGGCATGTGCATGGGGCTACCTATCTACTGGGAGGCATGTGCTTTGGCTACCTATCTTCTGGGAAGCATGTGCTGTGGCTACCTATCTTCTGCGAAGCATGTGCTGTGGCTTCCTATATTCTGGGGGGGGGCATGTGCTGTGGCTAACTGTAGACTGGTGGGCATGTGCTGTGGCAACCTATCTACTGGGATAATGTGCTTGAGCTACCTATCTTCTGGGAGGCATGTGCTGGGGCTACCTATCTTCTGGGAAGCATGTGCTGGGGCTACCTATCTTCTGGGAGGCATGTGCTGTGGCTTCTTATATACTGGGGGGGCATGTGCTGGGGCTAACTGTAGACTGGTGGGCATGTGCTGTGGCAACCTATATACTGGGGGCATGTGCTGGGGCTACCTATCTACTGGGATAATGTGCTTGAGCTACCTATCTTCTGGGAAGCATGTGCTGGGGCTACCTATCTACTGGGAGGCATGTGCTGTGGCTACCTATCTACTGGGAGGCATGTGCTGTGGCTACCTATCTACTGGGAGGCATGTGCTGTGGCTACCTATCTACTGGAGGCATGTTGCTGTGGCGACCTATCTTGGGAGGCATGTTTGGCATGTGGGCTACCTATCTTTGGGTAGCATGGTCTGGGCTTCCTATATTCGGGGGGGGCATGTGCTGTGGCTAACTGTATACTGGTGGGCATGTGCTGTGGCAACCTATATATTGGGGGGGCATGGTTGCTCGGACTACTATCTCACTGGGAGGCTATGCTGGTACCTACCGATGTGCTGTGGCTACCCTATCTCATTGGAAGCAGGTATGTGCGTGGGCTAACCTATCTCTGGGAGGCTGGGGTGCTGTGCTACTATCTCCGTGTAGGCAATTTTGATGTGTATGGGGTGGGGCCTATCTTCTGGTAGGCATTGCTGTGGCATACCTCATCTTTTTGGGTAGGATGTGGCTTTGGATTCCTATATTGTGGGGGGGGGGTCCTGTGCCTGTGGCGACTGATAGCTGGTGGCTGTTGGCCTGTGGCAACTATGTTATGGGGGGAATTTGCTGGGCTACTATCTAACTGGGAGGCATGTGCTGTGGCTCCTATTACTGGTGGGGCTGCTTGGCTACTTATACTGGGGCATGTGCTGTGGCACCTATCATATGGGGGCATGTGCTGGGGCTACCTACTTCTGGGAGGCATGTGCTGGGGCTACCTATCTTTTGGTTACATGTGCTGTGCGCTTCCTTTTCTTGGGGGGGGGCATGTGCTGGTGCTAACTGTATACTGTTGGCATGTGCTGTGGCAAGCTGTTACTGGGGCCTGCTGGGCACCTATCTACTGGGGGCATGTGCTGTTGCTACCTATCTATACGGGAGGCATTTCTGGTGCTACCTATCTACTGGGAGCATAGTGCTGGGGCTACCTACTCTTGGGCGGCTATGCTGGGGCTACCTATCTGCTGGAGGCATGTGCTGGAGGCTATCTATCTACTGGGATGCATGTTGCTGGGGCACCTACTCTGCTGGGAGCATGTTCTGGGACACCGTTCTGGCTGGGAGACATGTGCTGGGGCTACCTATCTACTGGGGGGCGTTTCTTGGGCTACATCTCTACAGGGGGCGTGTTCTGGTGCTAGCTATCTACTGGGAGGCATGTGCTGGGGATACCTATCTAGTGGGAGGCATGTGCATATTCTACAGCTTACATTTTAAAACATGTTGGCATTCATGGCTCGCTCAGCCAAAAAGGTTCCTGACCCCTGCTTTATGGTGTCAAAGTGATTATTCAAAAAATATGTTGCTCGGTTGACACCAAAAGGGCTCATAAAAACTTATTAAAAAGTCTCCTTTATTTCCATCATCCAGGTTGCAAAATGCAGGATACAAGATACTTGCATAGGTTATCATTCACGTGTCCATGTTAGTCAGTGTTTCATTGAGAATATGTTCTGGTGATGGCCGTGAGGTTTCAATCTTTTCCGGAAGCTCTTCATATGTCTTTATCCACCTTTTGTGTCTCTTCCATTTGTCTGTGAGAGACGTCCGAGATGTGAGAGCACAAGAGTTTCAGTAGTGAGAGACCTCCAGCTGGCCTAGCTGTCGTAGTCTTGTTGTACCACCTCTCCGTACCACCCGCCATGACACTGTCTGTCATATATAGTAAAAGTAGAGGTGTTTAGGCTTGATGCAATGTACTGTAGCTCATCCCTAATGCTGATATAGATTGTGTATGTCTATCAATTTAACTCTTCATGGTCTTATATTAATGAATATCGTGATATATAATTATTTAACATTTCCCCCTCTTGAGGGTGAGTTACATTTGTTCGATCCCTCAAAATTAACAATATTCGATCATAAATCATCAGAAGATCTTCTTTCTTCTGTTGAGAAATGTCCATAATAAATACATTTTTCTGATCTAAAATTCAATCAGCATTATCACATTATTATATGAATAAATGTTATGATATACTGTGATCAAATATAAATAAGTTGATAGACTATATACTAAGTCATAGATATAGGTGAAGCTTCTTCTTGTCATCTTCTTCTCATCCAGTAGAAGGACTAGTTACAGTCTTTAGTATGTAGATTCCTTATCATTACTGTTGATAGATTATCATGTGCAGAACCTTTAATTGCATTTCTGGATTGTTATTTTCTTCTAGTATGTAACACAAAAGCCTTATGAAGTTATAGATGTAAAAGTGAAGTCCTTGTGATGAACATGTATCACTCCTGATACCTGTACAACAGTCACCTCTTTGTAATTGACTTGACTCAAAGTAATTCTTGGAGACTCTTCTTCTAGGAAGTCATCTGGGTACTTGTCAATGGAACAGCTGTGATAGTATTGCAAGTGTTAACATTGACATTGATCCCTTCTGAAGCAAGTATGGGGTTGGTTAAAGTGAGAGAGCACACCTTTAAGGTAGACAAGTAGATTTGTTTCCCGTCACCACATACTAGGCAGAGGATTCCCTTAGACTTCCTTAGGTAGAGGCCTTGAAAACCATCCCTGAGTCAGATGCTAAAGGCGTCATCCGCGCATCTGAGGCCAAATGAATCTGTAGTCAGCGTATAACAGTCCCTAGGGTTGTATCAATAATCAGATTTCAATAACCCTTTCCTCACCAGGTTAGGTGATTAGAATTCCTTTGACAGCTTTGACAAAAACAATCCTAATAACTCTGTCCAATAATTGTCAACTGGATGTATTATAAGTCCAATATTAGCTGTAATCATTCAGTGATAACACAGTCCATCAGATTTCATGTTGTTACATCTGAACATCAACTCTTTACCTTCATGAAGCTCATAGGACCTGGAATTGTAACTATTATTCTCTGATCCATAATAAAGTATTTTCATTTGGTTTGGAGACTTGATTGAAGACGACTTCTTCTGCCCTAAATCTACACCAAAATTGGTGATTATTTCTAGTTTATAGTGATCACAGTGAACCATATCATTCATTATGTGTCTATAATAATGTAAGTGAATTTCATTAATACTGTATTGCTTTATACTATCAGATATTATTATTTATCATATATCAATTACTAACCATATATCACATTGCAGTTGACAAAAGTTTAGGAAATATTTTTCAATCTGATCCAATTTCAGAACTTAATGTGGATCTTTATCAATTAAACTTTAAGAATAAGACACATTTATTTCACAAATACCTTAGAATATACCATATTGTATATGATTCTCACCTAAATATTTATTCAATAAAACATTAATGTAATATTCTTATTCTAGTAAGTATGAGGTTCTGTTTTATAATGAAACCAAAGTCTTCAGATATTTATTCAATAATGTGTTGTTCCCTATTTGCAGTGTTATATTCACTTTATTTTATTCTCATCTTTATACTATATTGAGTATGTGTGTCATTCATTTATTTCTGTCTAACAATAAACCTTGAGTTCTTCTGAGTATTAAATATCCATGAACGTTAGTCAGAGACCTTACTCAATGTATTTTACCTTATACCTTTGAATTAGACCAAAATAATAATCCTATTGAATTCTTGTAGATATACGTCCTTGTAATAGTCAAGATGGTTGGTCATTAAATATCAAATGAAACCAAAAAATAAAAATATATGACATAAGTTCCTTTTAATGTACATGTTGTCGGTATGTATAGAAATGTCTTGTCTTATGTGTGCATGTGCATTTATGCAAGTCTTAAAAAAGTATTTATAATATAAAACATACTTTAAATCCCCAAAAATGTAAATACTTAGATAGATACATAAACAGATGTGTTTGCTCTTGAAAACAGGATTCAGAAATGTTCACACATGTGAATTTTCATCACATTATAACATCACCATTCCTGCCATTCATCATTCTCTGCAGCTGCCATCATCACTCAGCTTCATCACACACTCCTCATAGATACTGGATGTATATGGCCTTATTCTTTGTTCATTAATGAATTCCTGTGTAATTTCTCATTAACTGATGCACCTTTAACCACGAATGAACTTTAGATGTGAAGTACTTCATTGTGGATCACAAATAATATACAAGACATTATTTTTTCTCAATCCCTTTGATGTCTCTTGTATGTGTCCAACACAAAAGTTTTCCGTACTGAACATCTCACATTACTAGAAGCAACATTTTCCACGTACACAGATACACATAGACTGGCAGATATATATATATAAGACAAAGGTATTAGTGTCACCACATGTTGGCTGCCATCAGCAGACCAGCATATTCATGCTAAGCATAAAATGCATTCAGGCAGCATCTCCTTATGATATACAAGTGACACATTGTTTAATCACATGCATTCGTAAAGATATTAGTTAATACATTTTTTTGGTTAGACCATTCATGCAGTTATTACAATCACTATGATTATTATTACATCAGATCATGTATCCTGTAATAGAAAAGAAAAAATAGAAATATCATTAGAAATCAATAAATACAACAATAATTTCACAAAGTTGAAAGTTAACTAAGCAAATTGACTCTATAATTTATATTGACTTCTACTCATTGAGAAAGGAATAAAATGGTCTGAAACTTCACCAACTAGACCAAAAGACTCTTGTATCGTGTGACATATAACACAAATTGTCCTATACACAGAAAGATTTATATTCACAGTTACCAACAATTATGACAAATAACAGAACTATCATTAATCCAAAAATTATTTCCTTTAAACAAGTCCGAGTCGTTAACCATGTTCTGTCATATATAGTAAGACTAGAGGTGTGTCTTGTAGTGTTGGATGTTCTGTGTCCCTATATATGGTATTCATATATTTTTAGGTTTGATCCAATGTACAGTAGCTCATCCCTTACCAACACATGTCAGCAGGGTGCTATTACTTTAACTCTTCATGGTCTAATACTAATGAATATTTTATGTATAATATTGTATATGTATAATATTTAACAGCTAGACAGGCTATATGGCTGTGAAGGCGAATATTAATTTGGAACGGGACTAGATAAAATCCTGGATAATGCTTCTGGCAAAAAGAAAGGGTTTCCAACAGGTCAGGAATTTAGAAATGGGTCCTTTCATCCCCAAAGGAGGTTTTCTGTTTCTGCTACCCAAAAACCTTGAGAAAAGGAGGGGTACTGGAAATCCTCAGAAACCTAGAGGATTCCTGTTTAACCATCCCCTAGACCCCTCTAAAACATTGGTCTGCAATGATGCCAGAAGTCCTGTGGGAGGCAAGATATTGCACTTTTTACCAGAAAACAACAAATAGGTTTTCAGAATAATCCGAGAGGGTATGAAACTACCCTTTCTGTCTCCCACGCCCCTTCCCACCCCTCAACGATTCAGGGCTACAATTATGACAAATCACGCTAGAATCAGAGGTAAAAAATGACTTCTAAAAGCTGTGGTGATGGAGGTTCCAGTTCAAGAAAGGGGAGTTGAATTATACTCCACATTGTTTCACATTAAGAAACCAGAAAGGTCTTTACAGACAATAATCTAATTAAAGCCATTAAACAGGTATCTGTTAGTGTAAAAATGATAGAAACTTCACAGTAATTCATCTTTACCAGGATTATTTCATGGCATCGGTCCGTTTCTCCAATTCCTATTATCATTTCGCAATTCATCTGGAATACCAAATATATTTTAAGGGTAG
The DNA here is from genome assembly GCA_019512145.1 of Engystomops pustulosus. NCBI lineage: Eukaryota > Metazoa > Chordata > Amphibia > Anura > Leptodactylidae > Engystomops > Engystomops pustulosus. The sequence continues at coordinate 336,473 of WNYA01000055.1, forward strand.
CAGTGACTCAGGAAGGAACTCTGGGGTAGCAATATCCCCAAGAGTCTTTACAAAGTTGAATGCTTATTTGTCCCCGACCTAACTTTTCACTTTTGTCAACATTCCATTTTTTTTTTTTTAGAAGGAAATGAAAAACTTATCACTAGAATTTTTCAACTAACATGAAGTACAATGTGTCACAAGAAAACAGTCTCAAAATCACTTGGCTATTTTAAAATGTTTTACCAATTAAAATTCTAAAAATAGGGCCTGGTCATAAAGGTGAAAACTGGCGTTGGAGGCAAGGGGGTTAAAGATTTTGGGAGTTTTTTTCTTTTTTTTATAACTGAGGAGACCCTGCAATGCAGAAACAAACATAACTGAAGTGTATAAAATACAGTTAAGTAGGATGCAATAATTTAAAGTTTTGTTTAATTCTTCTCGAATGCTATACTTTATATAATCTCCTCAATCTGTTGTGCAAATTTTGCTAATCTAATTCATTTTTTGAATTATTTCTGCTTGTAGTATGCAAGACACTATCCTATCACAAGTGCAAAGAATTATCAAAGAAGAAGTAAACCATGCCATGAAGGAGCAGCAGGCTGCAGTTACTTCAAGCATTATGTATGCCATGAGATCTGCTGCAGGGACACCAATTCCTTCTTCCCATCTTGACTATCAATCTCAACAGACACACATCATGCAGCTTCTTCAACAAGGCCAGCTTAACCAAGCATTTCAGCAGGTAAGTGCTACCTACAGGTGAAATAAACGTTGACATCTTAACCCCTATGCGCACCAGGACGTTATAGTACGCCCCTGTGGGTAGATACTTCCTGCACCGGGGCGTTCTATTATGGCCCGCTTCTGGCACCGGCCCACGAACGGAGCCGACACCAGAAGCAGCGGCTGTCAGCTGTCTATTACAGCTGACACCGCACTGTAAAATACGCGATCGAAGCTTGTTCCGATCGCGAGAGCTTACACGAGTCTTTCCCCTATAGATCGGATCCCCCCTTACACGAGTCTTTCCCCTATAGATCGGATCCCCCTGTGCCGCTTACCGGGGAATCCGATCCTCTTCCTCCCCAAGGACTGCCCTCCCCTGGGGCTGCCCGATGTCCTGAGCAGTCAGACTTCTTTCGGGTCTGACTGTAAACTGTCTGCGCATGCGCCTGCATGCTCAGACAGTTTACACTGCTCTACAATGATTAAGTATTTTACAGCAGTGTATTGGACTTGAACCAGTGATCAGAGCATCGCTGGTTCAAGTTCAAGTTTGTATAAGTAATAAAAGTTAAAAACACTAAAGTTTAAACATAAGAATAAATAAAAAATAAATACATAAAAATATAAGCCCTCCGTTTTGTTTTAACCCCTAAAATAACCTAAAGGGTTAAACAAAATTCTTTAGCTAATAGCTATTATTTACAGTCAATTAAAAGTTGATCAAGTCCACCTAAATACAGGTTTTGCTGATTTTACAAAAAATGTGAAAAATGGCACCCAAATTCTGAGCCTTATAACATTCTAGTAAAATATGTGGAATCTTAAAAAAACATGCCAACATAAAGCAGACATTTGGGAAATGTAAGTTATGAATTTATTTGGGAGCTATTACTATCTGCATCAGATTTGAAAATAAAGAATCTTTCAAAATTTTTGCTAAATTTATTTTTTTTCATAACTAAACACAAAACATTTCATCCAAAATTTTAACTAATTTGAAGTACTATGTGTCACGAGGATACAATCTCAAAATCCCCTGGATATCTTATAGTGTTCCAAAACCTTTAGTTTGGAACATATAAGATATCCAGGGATTTTGAGATATACAACACAGGGCAGATTTGAAAAATGGGACTACGTCCCTAAGGCCAAAATAGAATGAGTCCCGATGGGTTAAAGGAACCTACCATTAAAATCAAGAATGATTAACCAGGGATACTAAACTTAATTGTTTACATGGTAATGTTTCACCATGGACTCCCTTCTTCTAAAGCAGCGGTTCTCAACCTGGGGTCGCGACCCCGGCAGGGGTGATGACCAAAACACAGGGGATGCAATCCCATTCCGGTTTTGCTGCGTTTTGCGGCAAAAACTGAATAAACAAGTGTGTGGTAGTGTGGACCTGTCCGGCTGCTGTACAGAAGGAAGGTGGAGGACCTTGATATTCATCACTGACTGTCCGCTTCTACTCTATGCAGCCTCCTGGAGCATGGCTGCTCTGCTCACAGTGAGGAGCAACTATAACTCGGAAGCAGAGGGGGGGCATTAGAACTGGGGCAGCAGGGGGGGCACTAGAACTGGGGCAGCAGGGGGGCACTAGAACTGGGGGCAGCCGGGGGGGGCACTAGAAACAGGGGGCAGCAGGGGGGGCACTAGAACTGGGGGCAGCAGGGGGGGCACTAGAAACGGGGGCAGCAGGGGGCACTAGAACAGGGGGCAGCAGGAGGGGGCACTAGAACAGGGGCAGCAGCGAGGGGCACTAAACAGGGGCAGCATGGGGGGCACTATATTTTATGTATCATATTTTATTTTCTATAGTTTTATTATCTTATTATATTATATTTAACGAGGAAAGGAGATGTGGAATCTTAAAAAAACATGCCAACATAAAGCAGACATTTGGGAAATGTAAGTTATGAATTTATTTGGGAGCTATTACTATCTGCATCAGATTTGAAAATAAAGAATCTTTCAAAATTTTTGCTAAATTTATTTTTTTTCATAACTAAACACAAAACATTTCATCCAAATTTTAAACTAATTTGAAGTACAATGTGTCACGAGAATACAATCTCAAAATCCCCTGGATATCTTATAGTGTTCCAAAGCTATAAGCACACAGGGCAGATTTGAAAAATGGGACTACGTCCTAAAGGCCAAAATAGAATGAGTCCCGTATGGGTTAAAGGAAACCTACCATTAAAATCAAGAATGATTAACTAGGGATACTTAAACCATTTAATTGTTTACCATGGTAATGTTCACCATGGACTCCCTTCTTCTAAAGCAGCGGTTCTCAACCTGTGGGTCGCGACCCCGGCAGGGTTGAATGACCAAAACACATGGGATGCAATCCCATTCCGTTTTTGCTGCGTTTTGCGGCAAAAACTGAATAAGACAAGTGTGTGGTAAGTGTGGACCGGTCCGGCTGCTGTACAGAAGGGAAGGTGGAGGACCTGTGATTATGTCATCACTTGACTGTCCGGCTTCTACTCTATGCAGCCTCCTGTGGAGCATGGCTGCTCTGCTCACAGTGAGGAGCAACTATAACTCGGAGCAGCAGGGGGGGCATTAGAACTGGGGCAGCAGGGGGGGCACTAGAACTGGGGGCAGCAGGGGGGGGCACTAGAACTGGGGGCAGCCGGGGGGCACTAGAACAGGGGGCACAGGGGGGCACTAGAACAGGGGGCAGCAGGGGGGGGGCACTAGAACAGGGGGCAGCAGGGGGGCACTAGAACAGGGGGCAGCAAGGAGGGCACTAGAACAGGGGCAGCAGGAGGGGCACTAGACAGGGGCAGCAGGGGGGGCACTATATTTTATGTTATCTATATTTTATTTTCTATATTTTATTTTATCTATATTATATATTATTATATTACAGTCGTATAGTAGTTCTATTCTTGTACATAGAGGGCAGTATTATAGTAGTTATAGGCAAAAAGGAAAACAAACATAAGGGTAAGCCGTAGGAGGCTGTTATGGTCCAGGATGGTGATTGGTCAGGTGCACGGTATCCCTTTCATGAAGACGCTGGTCCGGATAACCAGAGTACTGTATGCTTTCAACAAAGTGCAAACAAGACTGTTAAAACATTTTGAAAAGTTTAATCTTCATGATATAAAATTGTTACATAATGCAAATAAATGTACATGGATACTAAAAAATGACAAAAAAGGGCATGAGACAAAAAAGAAAAAAATAGCAGCGATAACAAGTTTCGGACTGTCACATACCTATACTACACAATCTCGTCTACGGAAATATATAGTGGATTGACTCTGTATCAAGTTACGAGTTTCCGGCGTGTAAGACATGTGATGAAAGGTGATGAAATTACAAAGAAGAAACCCAATGTAATGCATAAATTTAATAGAAATATAATAAGTCTTGTCCGAAGTTAAGCCCCTTAGGATGTCGGATGTCTAAATTGAGAATCCAAAAGGCTTCTCTCGAAAGAAGAGCCTTCTTCCAATCAACGGGGCGGGCCACTGATTCTATACCTACAACCATCATGCCAGTCATTAAGCTCGCATGTACTTCTTTAAAGTGTTTAGATATGCCAGATAGATTCCGAGTGCTGGAGATTAGACTAGGGTTAGCGCCCGTGATGTGCATACTAATTCTATCCTTAAAGGAGTAATGTCACGAAACTATTTACTACAAAAAGCTGTCAAAGAGGTTAAAATATTTCAAAAATCTATTTGTAATGGTTACCTGGAATTAAAAATACCTTTCTATTTGATATTATGATGCTTGTTCAGCCTCTATTCTGCTCCACACAGAAGCAGATGTGGGAGGGGCCTAGCGATCAGCCTTCAGAGTCTCCTTCTACCTGCTGTGCTCAAATAGTCCCTGCATTTACTGATCCCCAGCACAGCAGGAATCTGCTATTGTGCTGTGTGTCACCTACCAAAGCCCTGACACTGCTTCCTCTCCTTTTAATCATTGTCAATATATACTTGAATAAGAAAATATATATATATATATATGTATGTACATGTACACCTCAGTATAATGTGTGTATATACTCGAGCATAAGCTGACCCAAGTATAAGCTGAGGTACCTAATTTTAACAAAAAAACAGGCAGAACCTGCTGACTCAAGTATAAGCCTATGGTGGGAAATGCATTGGTCACAGCCTCCACCAAGTATATATCTAGATAGCACATGCCCCCCCAGTATATACCCAGCCTCTACCCTGTAGTATATAGACAGCACCTGCCCCATGTATACAGCCAATAGCCCCCTGCCCCAGTATATAGCCAGCAACCTCCAAGTATATGGCCAGCCAGTCCCCAGTATATAACCAGTGCCTGCCCCCTTGTGTATATAGCACGTGCCTGCCCCTTTGTGTATATAGCACGTGCCTGCCCCCTTGTGTATATAGCAAGTGCCTGCCACCTTGTGTATAGCAAGTGCCTGCCACCTTGTGTATAGCAAGTGCCTGCCACCTTGTGTATAGCAAGTGCCTGTCTCCTTGTATATAGCAAGTGCCTACCCCCTTCGTATATAGAGAGTGCCTGCCCCCTCGTATATAGCCAGTGTCTGCCCCTCCCCTATATATAGCGAGTGCTTCCACCTCCCAGAGCCAGCAGCCCTCTGCCCACCCTAAAAAAAACTCTGTACTCACTTCACAAAAACTCAGCCCCCATTGATCCTCTTCTGTCTTCAGCTCCCACGCGGTCCTATTGCGTACACCATGACGTCAGCCGCTTGCTGACATCCTAGTGTGTGCCGATGGCGGCGTACACACTGTGATGTCGCCAAGTGGCTGACGTCATGGTGTGTGCTACGCAGCCACGGGGACTCGAAGAGCATTAGGATTTTTCAGCACAAATTAGGGGGCATTCCGGTGCTCAGTCTGACCGTGCGCCAGATTTAGCATGCAAAGTCCAATAGAAATGTGTCATACGCCCCATGTTAAATGTGCACCAAAAAAAGTTGGTGCACTCTGTCGGGGCAGTACAGGGGGCACCAGATTCATGAAGAATGTGCACCAGAAATATTGAATCTGGCGCCCCCTGCACTATACACAGGACACTGCACATAGTACACATGTACTATGTATTCTCACAGCATCATGGTCGTTCAGGCTGACATGCATGGAGGAGGGGAGGCAAACCTGACGTGTATCGTCACTCCAAAGTGACTTCCTCAGGGGTAAGTGCCACAGTCACTTCAAAGTGAGGATACGCATGGAGTTTTTTATTTAATTTAATTATATAAAGAGCTTGTGTCTGGGGAATCCCTGGAGACCAAATATGGACAGATACTGATCTGACCTGATGACGTGGTCCCTGCTCTCTCTGCTAAGCCGACACTTCTCTGAAAAGGATTCCCTCCCGATGTCTGCTCTGGGGAACCCTAGGAGATGCAGTGACCATATATGGACAGATGCTGATCTGAAGCTGATGACGTGGTCCCTGCTCTCTCCGCTAATCCCGACACTTCTCTGAAAAGGATTCCCTCCCGATGTCTGTAGAAGCCATTCTGTACTGTGAGTTCAGACTTTCAAAGTATTTACTATGCGGACACAGCGCCCGGGACACAGCGGGACCTGGGGGGAGAATCCGTGACAATATCATAGCTGCCCGTGACGCGGGGCAGAGGTACGAAAAACGGGAAAGTCCCGTCAAAATCGGGACGGTTGGGAGCTATGGTAATGTCTGGCTGCAGTTACCTTGTATCTGCTGCTGGAAGCTCCTGTGGAGATGGTAAGCTGTGGCCATCACAGCACAATCTCTGCCCCTCCTCCTCTCTCACTTCCTATTGGCTGCAGTGTGTCAGCTGATCTCTCAGTGTGGAGAGGAGCTCTGATCCCGTGGAGTGATCTGTAGTGCAGAGCAGCTGCTGACTCCTTGTGCGCAGACTCGGCCAGATCAGCTGAAGCTCAGGACAGGACACAGCTACCAGCAGGGGGCGCCAGCAACCAGGACAAAAGGAGTTATTTAAATAAGGCTGCAGATTTTGTAATAAGTGTAAATGGTGAAAGTACTTGTCACAATGCATTGGACCCAATTACAGCCATTTTCTATAGAGACACAACCCCTTTAAGCTTGCGCACCGTGCACCCAACATATTGCAGGAAGCATTTTGTACATTGAACTAGGTAAACTACGTGAGTTGATTCGTAATTTTAATGTGAAAGACCCTGTTCGTGAAGGAGGAAAAGGAAGTTTGCAAATATTTGCATATCCCGGATGGTGTCAGTGGGGTCGACAGCAAGTTTCTGATAGACTTCTTCATTATTAAGCATGTTTTCTACTTCCTGTTGATAGAGACTCTTATCCATAATAATGACAGAACCCCCTTTATCTGAGGGGCAAATATAGATATATGGATTAGCTTTTAGCTGGGTTATAGCTATCTGTTCCTTTTTGGTCAGATTTTGCTGTCCTGAAGTTTTAGAGGATTCATCGTTTAATAGTCTTAGCTCTTCTTCAACATTTTCTTGAAAGATGTGCATTTCATTCGTCCGAGCATTTAATGGATAAAAGGAAGGTTTTTTTGTTACCACCATATGAGAAGTATTTAAAGGAAACCTACCATTTAGAATGGTAGGGGTAAGCTGTAAGTACCGAGCACCAGCTCAGGGTGAGCTGGTGCCAGTACTTACTTTCGTTAGTGTTATAAACCACGGTATCGCGGTTTTAACACTTATTAAACTTTACCGCGGTTTATAACACTAACGAAAGTAAGCACCGAGCACCAGCTCAGGGTGAGCTGGTGCCGGTACTTACTTTCGTCCCCCAGTAGTATACTACTGGGGGCTGTGCTGTATACTACTGGGGGCTGTGCTGTATACTACTGGGGGCAGTGCTGTATACTACTGGGGGCAGGCTGTATACTACTGGGGGCAGTGCTGTAATGGTAATGTTGTTGTTGTATGCCTTATGTTTATGAGCGACAGTTTTCCTGCTATATACCTGCATGTCATAAGAATTTAAATTATAAAAAGGGCCATGTTAAATTTTTTAATCTGTTTTTTTTTTATTTTTACCGGTGTTTTGTATGCGTTGGAAAAGGGGTAATCTTATACGGTGAATATATCTTAAACTCTATATTTTAAACAGGAAAGTAGGGGGGTCGTCTTATACGCCGGAATATACGGTATTTAAGAATAATATTTGTATATTTATGTTTTGTAAATGCTACTAATGGTTCAGACATGGTTTGTGTAAAGGAATACATCCCTTCCAGTAAAATGTGGTGCAGATGGAGAAATATGGAAGAAATCTTCAAACACAATTTTCAAATAAATCACCAAGAACAGCTTACCGGAATAATCTGCCACAGATGTGTGCTACAGCAGTATTACCACAAGAGGGCAACAATCTGTCAAAAAAGTCAAACTAAAATGATTTTCTCTAATGAAGAATATATGATGCATATGTGTAGATATTTGTGTCTCAATCTCTACATGTACTTTTGATGACCATCTGATAAGCCAGATAGATTATAGAAACTTAGATCGGTTCAGAGTTAAAAATTCTTTTTTTCCCCCTCTTTTTTCTAACCAAGAAAATAAATTAGCAGGGTAGTGCACGGGGAAGTAAAATAAATAAAGTAAAATATATATTTATATACCGTATATTCCGGCGTATAAGACGACCCCCCTACTTTCCTGATAAAATATAGAGTTTAAGATATATTCGCCGTATAAGACTACCCCTTTTCCAACGCATACAAAACACCGGGTAAAAATTAAAAAAAAAACACAGATTTAAATTAACATGGTCCTTTTATAATTTAAATTCTTATGACATGCAGGTATATTAGCAGAAAACTGTCGCTCATAACATAAGGCATACAACAACAACATTACCATCGTCCATCGTCCTGTAAATGTTACCATACTGTACCTTAAATTTTTATTTTATTAAATATTCCATGCCATGTTCCATGCCGGGAAAAAAATTCCAAATGCAATGAAAATGGTGAAAAAACGCATTTGCGCCATTTTCATGTGGGCTTGGATATTACGTCTATCACTGAGCGCCCCAAATGACATGTCTACTTTATTTTGTATAGGTTTTATAATGTTTTCATACACGTACAAAAATTATTTTTTTGATTTTGCGCGCCGAAGATGGGTGAGTAGGAGGGGTAAAGTGGCTACCGGGGCGTGGAGTAGCCGCCTCATGTAATCTCAGTGCGGCTATCCACGCCCCAGTAGCCTATAAGTAAATTTGAATAAATATCAATAAAAGTATTCAAAAAAGTGCAGGGCCTTCTTAAAAGGGCTATCCTCACGTCCCATTGATCCACCTACCACCCAATCTACCTTTATAGGTAGATTTGTGGTGGTAGGTGCCCTTTAAGTAGGGGACCGCCTGTATAATTTTGTGGGAAAATATTTATCATGGGTATATATTTATTCAGGGGTACTACATACCACATACTAGTTTGTTGATAGCTTCAGTGGGTATACTATATATCTTAGATATCATCTATCATGGGAGTCAACCAGCAATTGTGACCAAAATAAACTGCAGACAGTGTTACATAGTAAGAAGAGGTGTGTAATACTTTGGTAAATAAGTGGGAAGGTTAACCTCTAGATCACATGGATTCTAGTGAACTTTTGTGTTTAGCTGTACAGGACAGATGAGTATCAGGTTATTCAGGTCCTGAACCAACCATCAAAAGTGCCAAATGTTGTAACTAAATCAGCCGATGAGGTTGCAAATCCAACACAGAGGGATCCGGGATACTTTCAAATTGTCATTAACATCTCAGCCAATATCTTGACGTATGAACAAACATGTGTATTGAACAAAAAACTAAGTTTTACGCATACAAGTAATATGAATTTATATCAAACAACAAAGATATCAACAAGTTCATACATCTACTGACTCTTAAAAAATACTTTTCAAAGGAACGTCAAGATGAATTGACTAATGATTTACATCTTAATCCTTCTACTACTAACACTAGAGACATTCAGCCCTAGCGCCTCTTTTCAAGAACACGCTACCTTGTTGAATTTGCTGGATCTAGACTTTGAAAAGGATGAGGATACACCCATGTTAAAGGAAACCTACCATTTAGAATGGTAGGGGTAAGCTGTAAGCACCGAGCACCAGCTCAGGGTGAGCTGGTGCCGGGTACTTACTTTCGTTAGTGTTATAAACCGCGGTAAAGTTAATAAGTGTTAAAACCGCGATACCGTGGTTTTTATACACTAACGAAAGTAAGTACTGGCACCAGCTCACCCTGAGCTGGTGCTCGGTACTTACAGCTTACCCTACCATTCTAAAATGGTAGGTTTCCTTTAAATACTTCTCATATGGTGGTAACAAAAAACCTTCCTTTTATCCATTAAATGCTCGGACGAATGAAATGCACATTTCAGAAGAAAATGTTAGAAGAGTAAGCTAAGCTATTAACGATGATCCTCTAAAACTTCAGGACAGCAAAATCTGACAATAACGGAAACAGATAGCTATAACCCAGCTAAAGCTAATCCATATATCTATATTTGCCCCTCAGATAAAGGGGGTTCTGTCATTATTATGGATAAGAGTCTCTATCAACAGGAAGTAAGAAAACATGCTTAATAATGAAGAAGTCTATCAGAAACTTGCTGTCGACCCCACTGACACCATCCGGGATATGCAAATATTGCAAACTTCATTTTCTCCACCTTACGAACAGGGTCTTTCACATTAAATTACGATATCATCAATCACGTGTCTAGTTTATTTTCAATTGTACAAAAATGCTTCCTGCAATATGTGGGGTGCACGGTGCGCAAGCTTTTAAGGGGTTGTGTCTCACTATAGAAAATGGCTGTAATTGGGTTCCAATGCATTGTGACAAGTACTTTCACCATTACACTTATTTACAAAATCTGCAGCCTTATTTAAATAACTCCTTTTGTCTCGTTGCTGGCGCACCCTGCTGGTAGCTGCTTGTCCTGTCCTGAGCTTCAGCTGTATCTGGCCGATGTTGCGCCACAAGGAGTCACCAGTGCTCTGCACTACAGATCCACTCCACGGGATCAGAGCTCCTCTCCACACTGAGAGATCGCTGACACACTGCAGCCAATAGGAAGTGAGAGAGGAGGAGGGGCAGAGATTGTGCTGTATGGCCCAGCTTACCATCTCCACAGAGCTTCCAGCTAGCAGATACAGGTACTGCAGCCAGACATTACATAGCTCCCAACCGTCCCGATTTTGAAGGGACTTTCCCGTTTTCGTACCCTCTGCCCCGCGTCCAGGGCAGCTATGATATTTCACGGATTCTCCCCCCCAGGTTCCCGCTGTGTCCCGGGCGCTGTGCCGCATAGTAAATACTTTGAAAGTCTGAACTCACAGTACAGAATGGCTTCTACAGACATCGGGAGGGAATCCTTCAGAAAGTGTCGGGATTAGCGGAGAGAGCAGGGACCACGTCATCAGCTCAGATCAGCATTGTCCATATATGGTCACTGCATCCTCCTAGGTTCCCCAGAGCAGACATCGGGAGGGAATCCTTTTCAGAGAAGTCGTGCTTAGCAGAGAGGCAGGGACCACGTCATCAGGTCAGATCAGTATCTGTCCATATTTGTCTCAGGGATTCCCCAGACACAACTCTTTATATAATTAAATTAAATAAAGTTTTGCCCAGGCTGAGATTCGAACCTGGGACCCTCTGCACTGCAACAGGAGCTTAAACTAACTGAGCATAAGCCCAGTTACAGAGCTGAGGATTCCTGGTAACGAAGAGAGTGTTAGTCAGCCAGTGTTACATTGTGATACAGACTAATGCACTGATATATAGAGAGGGATCTTCTCAGAGGTTATTCTTGTAATTATTGAGACTATTATTATATTATTATAAATTTATTATTTTTATTATTATGGAGATGATTATAATAATGGTAAATAATAATAATCATCTCAAATAATATAATAATAAAATCTCACCATATAATAATAATAGTACTCAATATTACAATAATCTGAGAAGATCCCTCCCTATATACCAAGGCAGATATAGTCATAGTTCTTAGTTACCAAATTCTTCGCACCTTGTTAATCACTGAGATTATAGCTCAGTGGGTTGAGGCGCTGGTGTTATTATTGTATATGGACACTGCAGGTTCTGGATTCAAATCCCAATAGGTAATTTTTTCTTTTTTATTGAGATGATTTTTATATTTTAATATGGCTAAAATTTGGGCGTGGCCAGGGAGTGATTGGGGGTGTGGCTTAGGGGGATCGCCACGCGTGCCGCCATTTTGTCCCTCTTTCGTTTTCACAAATGTTGGGAGGTATGCATTAATGCTGCACAGAGGAGTCCCCCCTAACATGGATCATAGCAATGTAGCTCCTGTACTCTCCTCCATTCACTGTCCCTCCATGTTACCCTGCTCTCCTGCAAAGGGGCCCTAGCTAAAGATCAGTAACATGTAACAAGCTGTTACCTATTTATCTTTCCAAGTCCTATTATCTATCCCATATCTATCTATCTATCCCATATCTATCCCATATCTATCTATCCCATATCTATCCCATATCTATCTATCCACTCATCTAACCTATCGATGCATATCTGATCTAATCCATACTATATCTACATCTATCTACTTATCTACTCATATCTTATCTATCCCATAGGATCTGATCCCAATAATCTCGCATTTATCTCAGCTCTATCCAATCTCTATCTTTTCATCCCATATCTATCTCTAAGAGTTGGAGGACACAAGTAACGGTGTCCTACATGAGTTAGTGAGTCTCTTTTAGATTAGAGTTGAATTCGCTCCTAGCTCATTCAGCGAATCAGAGATAATCACGATTCTTAGCTCTTTAAGCAAGAAATGCATGGGAATAACATGGGCGTCTTATCATTGAGGTTGCTTGTTAGGAAAAGGAGGTTAGGAGAAAACATAACGGTGTGTTTACATGAAGTTTAAGTGTGTCACTTTTAGATCGGGTTTAATAGCTCTACCTACATCAGCAACCGAGTAATCATGATCTTAGCTCTTTTAGCACGAAATGCTGGAAAACAGTGTGGCGTCTATCATTGAGGTGTGTCTTGTTAGGAAAATGAGTTAGGAGACAAGTAACGGTCCTTCGACATAAGTTAGGAGTCTCTTTTAGCATTAGAGTTGAATATTTCCTAGCCTCTATTCAGCAACGAGAGATAATCACATCTTAGCCTCTTTTTAGCAGCAAGGCATGGAAAAACAGTGTGCGGTCTTATCATTGCGGTGATGGTTTCTGTCTGTTAGTGTAAAATGAGTTAGGCGACAAAAATAACGTGTTTGTTTTCTCTACATGAAGTAGTGTGTCTCTTTTAGATCGAGTTTAATAGACCCTCTCCATAGCTCATTCAGCAACAGAGATAATCATGATCTTAAGCTCTTTAGCAAGAAATGGCATGGAAACAGCTGTGCCGTCTCTGACATTGAGTTGTCTGTTAGGAAAATGAGTTATGCAGACAAAGTCAAATCGTGTCTCTGATTAAGTCTAGAGGGCGTGGGTGGGGTGGGGGATAATAGGGAGGGAGATGGTAACGAGGTTAGTAGGGTGGGAGGAATCTCTTTTAGATTAGAGTGAATATCCTTCCTAGTCATCGGCAACAACGATAATCACGATCTTGCTCTTTTACAAAATGCATGAAAACAGGGTGGCTCTATCATTGAGGTTCTGTCGTTTAGCGAAATGAGTTAGTGAGACAAGAACCGGTGTTCATACAGAGTTAGTGTATCTCTGTTAGCAATCGCTAGTTGAATAGCCCTCCTAGCTCACTTCAGCAACAACCGGATCTAACCGATCTTAGCTCTTGTAAGCAAGAAATGTGGAAAAGTATAGTGTCCTTATCATTGAGGGTTGTCGTGTTAGGAAATGAATTTAGGACGACCAAAGCAGTAACGGTGGTTTCCTACATTACAATTTAGTGAGTCTCTCTTAGATTAGAAGTTGGAATAGCTCCTAGTCATTCCGAAGACAGAGATGATCACAATCGTTCGACTATTAGTAAGAAATTGCATGGATAACGTGTCTCGTTATCATTAGGTATGTCTGTTAGATAAATATTGAGAGACAAGAAGGTGGTTCCTAATAAGTGAGTTACTGAGGGTCCTCTTAGCAATTAGAGTTGTGACTAGCGGTCCCTGACTCATTCAGAACCAGCATACATCACGATCTTAGCTTCTTTATGCAAGATAATGCATTGAAAAACAGTGTGCTGTCATTATCCACTTGAGGATGTCTTGTTAGGAAAATGGTTTAGGATAACCAAAGTACGGTGTGCTAACATGAGTTAGGAGTCTCTCTAGTAAGAGTGAATAGCGTCCTAGCTCATTCGCCAACAGAGACAATCACGATCTTAGCTCTTTTAGCAGAGCCAGCATTGGAAAACAGGTGTGCGGTCTGTGTCTTTGAGTTGTCTTGTTAGGAAAATGAGTTAGGAGACAAGTGAACGTGTTGTTCCGTATGAAGTTTAGTGGTCTCTCTAGATTAGAGTTGAATGCCGTCCTAGCGGCATTCAGCAACAGAGATAATCACGATCTTAGCTCTTTTTAGACAGAAGATGCATTAAACCAGTGTGCGTCTTAGCATTGAGGTGTCTTGTTAGGAAAATAGTTAGAACAAAGTACACGGTGTTCCGTACATGAAGTTAGGTGAGTCTCTCTTAGATTGAGGTGAATAGCGTCCCTAAGCCATTCAGCAACAGAGGAGACCATCACGAATGCTAGCTCATTCTATATCAAGAAATACATTGAAACAGTGTGGCCGTCATCATTGAGGTTGTCTAGTTAAGAAAAGGAGTTAGGAGACAAAGTAAAGCGTGTTCCACATGAAGTTAGGAGTCTCTCCTAGATTAGAGTTGAATAGCGTCCTAGCTCATTCAGCAACAGAGACTCACGACTCTTAGCTCTTATAGCGCGAATGCATTGAAACACGTGTGCGTACTATCATTGGTGTTGTCTGGTTGAGCAAATGAGTTAGGAGACAAGTTAACGGTTGTTGTTTCTCCATGAAGTTATGATTCTTCCTAATGTAGAGTTGAATAAGCGTCTAGCTCATCAGCAACAGAGACAATCACAGATTTACGCTCTTTTAGCAAGAACATTGAAAACAGTGTGCGCGTCTTATCATTGAGGTTGTACTTGTTAGGAAAATGAGGGTTAGTATACAAAGTACGGTGTCCTACATGAAGTTAGTGAGTCTCTCTTAGATTAGAGTTGAATACGTCCTAGCACATTCACAACAGAGACACAATCACGTATCTTAAGTCTTTTTAGCACAAGCGATGAAAACAGTTGGCGTCTTATCATTGATGTGTCTTGTAGGAAGAAATGGAGGTTGGCGACAAAGTACGGGTTTTCCTAACATGAAGTTATGAGTTCTTAGATTAGAGTTGAATAGCGTCTAGCTCATTCAGCAACAGACGGTACAATCACGTATCTAGCTCTTTAGCAAGAAATGCATTGAACAAACAGTGTGCGTCTTATCATTGAGGTTGTCTTTTAGGAAACATGAGTTGGGCGACAATTAAGCGTGTTCCTACATGAAGTTAGTGAGTCGTCTCTAGATTAGAGTTGAAATTAGCTCCCTAGACTCATAAGCAACAGAGACAATCAACGATCTTAAGCGTCTTAAGCAAGAAATGTCTTAGAAAACAGGTAGTGCGCTTCTTATCATTGAGGTTGTCTGTTGTAGGAAATGATTAGGAGACAAAGTTAAACGGTGTTCCTACATTGAGAGTTTAGTGCGTCTCTCTCTAATTAGAGTTGATAGCGTCCAGCTCATCAGCAACAGAGACAATCACGATCTTAGCTCTTTTAGCAGAAGCATTGACAAAACAGTGTCGTCTATCATTGAGGTGCTTGCATGTTAGGGAAAATGAGTTAGGGAGACAAGTACGGCTGTTCCTACATGGGTTGGAGTTCTCTCTTAGTTGAAGTTGAATAGCGTCCTAGTTCATTCAGCAATAGATGACATCACGATCTTTTAGCCTTGTAGCAGAAGAATGCATTGAGAACATTGTGCGTTTATCATTGAGGTTTGTTTGTTAGGAAAAGTGATGGAGTAGGGACAAAAGTGCGGATGGTCCTTACATTAGTTAGTGAAGGCTCTCCTAGTAGCTGGTTAGAGTTGTTAATGGCGATACTAGCTCATTCAGCAAACAAGGACACATCACTATTTAGCTCTGTTTAGCAAGTAAAGTGCATTGAAAAACATGGCGTCTATTATTCATGGAGGTTTCTGTCGGAAAATGACGTTAGGAGACAAAGAGTAACGTGGTGTTCCTAATGAAGTCGTGAGTCTCCTCTTAGATTAGAGATTGAATACGTCCTAGCTCAGTTCACCAGAGAGCACATCAACGGTCTAGCTCTTTTAGCAGGAAAGCATTGAAAACAGTGTGCGTCTATCATTGAGGTTGTGCTTGTTAGGAAAATGAGTCAGGAGGACAAATTAACAGTGTTCCTACTTGAGTTAGTGAGTCTCTCTTGATTGAGCGTGAATAGCGTCCTATCATTCACAACAGAGACAATCACGATCATAGCTCTTTAGCAAGAAATGCATTGAAAACACAGTGTGCGTCGTATCATTGGAGGTTGTCTTGTTAGAAATGAGTTTAGGAGAAAAGTAACGGTTGTTCCTACATGACTTATGAGTCTCTCCTCAGATTAGAGTTGAAATAGCGTCCTAGCAAATGCAACGAGCCAAGAGACATCACGATCTTAGCTCTTTTAGCCAAGGAATCATTGAAAACATTGTGCGTCTTATCATGAGGTTTGTCTTGTTAGGAAAATGAGGTAGGAGACAGAAGAAGTTAACGGTGTTCCTACATGAAGTTTAGGTGAGTCTCTCCTAATTAGAGTTGAAATATAGCGTCCTAGCTCATTCAGAGAGACATCACGATATTAGCTCTTTTAGCAAGAAATTCATTGAAACAGTGTCGTCTTATCACTGAGTTGTCTTGTTAGGAAAATGACGTTATGAGACAAATATACACGTGGGGGGGTGGGGTGTTCATCTGAAGTTAGTGAGTCCTCCAGATTAAGTTGAATAGCGGTCCTAGTCAGTCAGCACATAACAATCACGACTTCTTATCGCTCTTGTAGCAAGAAAGCATTGCAAAACAGTGGTGCGCTCTTATCATTGGGGTTTGTCTTGTTAGGCAACAATGAGTTAGGAACAAAAGTACACGTGTTCCTATTGAAGTTTATGAGCTTCTCCTAGATTAGAGTTAAATAGCGTTCCTAGCTCATTCAGCACCAGAGACAATCACGACTATCTCTTTAGCAAGAAATGCATGAAAAACAGTGTGCGTCTTATCTGGTAGGTTGTCCTTGTTGGAAAAATGAGTTGGTGCAAGTAACTTGGTGTTCCTTACATGAGTTAGTGAGTTCTCCTGATTAGAGTTGTGAATAGCGTCCTGCTCATTGTCACTACCAGCAGACATCCACGATCTTAGCTCTTTTAGCAAGAATGCCAGTGAAAACAGTGTTGCGTCTATACATTTGAGTTGTCTTGGTAGAAAAGTGTTAGGAGACAAGTGAAAGTAACGTGTGTTCATACCTGAAGTTAGTGCATCTCTTAGATTACATGTGGGTGGGAGGAATAGGCGTCCTAGCTCATTCCCAACAGAGACAATCAGATCTTATCTCGTTTTAGTCAAGTAATGCATTGAAAAACGTGTGACGTCTTATCATTGAGGTTGTCTGTTGTTAGGAAAATGAGTTAGGAGACATGAGTAACGCTGTCCTAATGAAGTAGTGAGTCTCTCCTAGATTAGAGTTTGAATTAGCGTCCTAGCTCATTCAAGAACAGAGACAATCACATCTGCTCTTTAGCAAGATAATGCATTGAAACAGTGCGTCTTTCATGTGAGTGTCTGTTAGGAAAAAAGATGAGTTAGGTGAATTCGTCAAGTCGTGTTTCCTACATTGAAGTTAGTGAGTTCTCCCTAGATTAGAGTTGAATAGCGTCCTAGCTCATCAGATACAACAGAGCACATTCACCGGATCTTGAGGACTTTGTTAGCAACGGAAATGCATTGGAAAACAGTGGTGCGTCTTACATTGAGGTTTGTCTTGTTAGGAAAATGAGGTTAGGAGACAAAGTAAAACGGTGTTCCTACATGAGTAGTGGGAGTCTCTCTTAGATTAAGTTGAATACTACCTAGCTCATTCAGCAACAGAGACAATCACGTCTTAGCTCTTTATTCAAGAAATGTACATGAAAACAGTGTGCGTCTTATCATTGAGTTGTACTAGTTAGGGAAAAGGAGTGTTAGGAGGACAAATAAGGTGTTCCTACATGCGTTGTGACTCTCCCTAGAGTTTAGAGTTGATAGCGTACCGTAGCTCATTCCAGCAACAGCAGACAATCACGATCTTAGACTTCTTTAGCAGAGAAATGCATTGAAAACATGTGCGCTTATCATTGAGGTGTTCTTTTAGGGAAAATGAGTTAGAGACAAAAAGACGGTGTTTTTCTACATGAGTTAGTGAGTCTCTCTAGATTAGGTTGAATAGTCGTCCTCAAGCTATCAGCAACAGAGACAATCACGATCTTAGCTCTTAGCAAGAAATCATTGAAAACGTGTGAGTTCTATCATTGAGGGTGGTTTGTTAGGAAAGTGAGTTAGGAGCAGCAAAGTAACGGTGCTTCTACATGAAGTAGTTGAGTCTCTCTGAGATTAGAGTTGAATCGCGCCTAGCAATTCAGCAAACAGAGCATCACGATCTTAGCTCTTTTAGCAGAAATGCATGAAAACGTGTGCGTTTACATTGAGGTTTGTCATTGTTCGGAAATGAGAGTTAGGAGACAAAGTACGGTGTCCTACATGAAGTAGTGAGTTCTCCTAGATTAGAGTTGAATAGCGTCCAGATCATTCCGCAACAGAGACAATCACGATCTTAGCTCTTTAGCAAAGAATGCATTGAAAACAAGTGTGCTCTATCATTGGTTTTGTTGGAATTGTCAGGACAATAGTGGACAAGAGAACAGTGTTCCTACTTGAAGTAGTGAGTCTCTCTTAGATTAGAGGTGAAGAAGCGTCACTAGCTCTTCAGCAAACAGAACACAATCACTCATAGCTCTTTTAGCAAGTAAATGCATTGAAAACAACTTGGGCGTCTTATCATTGAGGTGCGAGAACGGTCTTTACCAGCTTGGAAAATGAGGTTAGGGGAGACAAGTAAGTACGGTGTCTGACATACGGTAGTGAGTCGTCTCCTAGATAGAGTGAATAGCGTCTAAGCCATTCAGCAACAGAGAGCAATCCACCGATCTAGCTTCTTTAGCAAGAAATGCATTGAAAACAGTGTGGCGTCTTATCGTGGAGGTTGTCCGTTGTTAGGGAAAATGCACGTTGAGGCGCACAGATACCGCGTGTTCCTACCAGGAATTAGTGAGTCTCTCTAGATTAGAGTTGAAAACTCTAGGCACTCATTCACAAATAGACAATCACCGATCTTAGCTCTTTTTAGCAAGAAATTCACTTGAAACAGTGTGCGTCTTAGTAATGAGGTTGTCTTGTAGGAGAAATGAGTAGGGAGACAAAGTTAAACGCTGTTCCTACTGAAGTTAGTGAGTTCTCCTAGATTAGAGTTGAATAGCGTCACCGTGGTAGTCTCGATTTCACGACAGAGACAATCACGAATGCTAGCTCTTTTAGCAAGAATGCATTGAAACAGTGTGACGTAGTATACAATTGAGAGTTTCCTGTTAGGAG
Source organism: Engystomops pustulosus (assembly GCA_019512145.1). Taxonomy (NCBI): domain Eukaryota; kingdom Metazoa; phylum Chordata; class Amphibia; order Anura; family Leptodactylidae; genus Engystomops; species Engystomops pustulosus. The sequence goes on from WNYA01000055.1 coordinate 355,872, forward strand.
GAACAATGAGTTAGGAGACAAAGTACGGTGAGTGACTTCGGTTCGATATGAAGTTAGTAGTCTCTCCTAGATAGAGTTTGAATAGCGCTTCCTAGCTCAGATTCACACAGAGGACAACTCACGATCTTAGCTCTTTTAGCAAGAATGCATTGAAACAGTGTGCGTACTTATCACTAAGGTTGTCTTGTTAGGAAATGATTAGGTGACAAGTAACGGTGTTGCCACTGAAGTTAGTGAGCTCTCTCCTAGATTAAGGAGTAATAGCGTACTAGTTCTATTCAGCAACAGAAAAATCACGATCTTAGCTCTTTTAGCAATAAATGTCATTGAAAACGTGTTGGAGTCTTCATTTGAGGTTTGTTCTGTGAGGAACATGGAGTTAGGAGACAACGTAAACGACTGCTGGTTCCTACGTAAGTTAGTTGAGTCCTCGTCTAGTTAAGTGAATAGCGTCCTAGCCTCATTTCAGTCAACGCAGACAATCCGATCTTAGCTCTTTTAGCAGAAATGCTCATTGAAACATGTGCGTCTTATCATTGAGGTGTTTTCTTGTAGGGAAAATGAGTTAGGAGCCAAAGTGTTAACGGTTGTTCCTATTGAAGTTGTGGAGTCTCCCTAGATTTAGAGTTGAATAGCGTCCTAGCTTCATTCGCAAACAGACAGACAATCACGATCTTAGCTCTTTTAGCAAGAATGCATTGGAACACGGTGGCGTCTTATCATTGAGGTTGTCTTGGTTAGGAAAAAGTTAGGTGCAAGTTACGGTGGTTTCCGTACATTGAAGTTAGTGAGTCTTTCCTAGGATTAAGCTGAGTTGAATAGCGTCTCAGCCATTCAGCAACGAGACATCAGATCTTACTACTTTTAGCACAGAAATGCATTGAAACAGTGCTGTGCGTCTTATCATTGAGTTGTCTTGTTAGGAAAATGAGTTAGGAGACCAAAGAACGGTGTCCTACATTAGTTAGTGAGTCTCCATGTAGATTAAAGTTGAATAGCGTCCTAGCTCATCAGCAACAGAGACAATCACGATCTTAGCTCTTTATTCAAAAACATTGAAAACAGTGTGCGTTCTATCCATTTGGTTCTTGTCTATTAAGGAAAAGGAGGTAGGAACAAGTAAGTATAGGTGTTCACTACATGAAGTAGGAGGTCTCTCCTAGATTAGAGTTGAATAGCGTCCTAGTCATTCAGCAAACGTAGACAATACGATCTTAGCCTATTTAGCGAGCGATAAGTCACTTGAAAACAGTGGCGGCTCTATCATTGAGGTTGTCTTGTTAGGAAAATGAGTTAGGGGAGACAAAGTAGACCGAGGTGTTTCTCTACATGAACGTTATGTGAGTCTCTCCGATAGATAGTAGTTGAACTAGCTCCTATCAATTCAGCGAACAGTAGCAATCACGATCTTACGTCTTTTAGCAAGAATGACATTGATTGAAAACTGGTGCTCTTATCATTGAGGGTCTTCTGTTAGGAAAATGGAGTTAGGAGACAAGTAAGGATGTTTCCTACACTGAGTTAGGTAGTCTCTCTTAGATTAGTAGTTGAAAGCGTCCTAGCACTTCAGCAACAGAGACATCACATCTTAGTCTTTTAGCACATAAATGCATTGAAAACAGTGGTTGCGTCTTATCATTGAGGGTGTCTTGTTAGGAAAATGAGTTAGGAGACAATAGAACGCGTGTTCCTACATAAGTTACTGAGTCTTCTAGATTAGGAGTTGATGTAGCGTCCTAGCTCAGTCCAGCAACAGAGACAATCACGATCATAGCTCTTTTAGCAAGAAAATGCATTTGAAAACACGTGTTGCGTCTAGCATTGAGTTGTACTTGTTAGAAAATGAGTTAGGTGACAAAAGCTAACCGTGTTCCACAATGAACGTTAGTGAGTCTCTCCTATATAGAGTTAATAGCGTCCTAGCCATCAGCAACAGAGACAATCCGATCTTAGCTCTTTTAGGCAAGAAATGCAATTGAAACATGGTGCGTATTATCATGAGGTTGTCGTTGTTAGAAAAATGATTTAGAGACAAATGAAACGGTGTTCCTACATGAAGGTTTAGTGAGTCCTCTCTTAGATTAGAGTGAAAGACGTCCTAGCACTTCACAACAGAGTAGACAACCACGATCTTAGCCTTTTAAGCAAGACATGCATGAAACAGTGTTTCTTATCATTGAGGTTGGGCTGTCTTGTTTATGGAAAATGAGTTAGGAGACAAAGTAACGTGTGTTCATACATAAGTTAGTGAGTCTACTCTTAGATTAGAGTTGAATAGCGTCCCTAGCTGCATTCAAGCACAGAGAACATCACGATCTTAGCTCTTTTAGCAGAAAATGCATTGAAAACATGTCGTTTATCAGGAGTTGTTTCTTTAGGGAAATGATTAGGACTAAAGAACGGTGTTCTACTGAAGTTAGTGAGTCTCTCTTGATTAGAGTTGAATACGTCCCTAGCACTTCGTCAACAGATACTCATCCGGTATTTAGTCAAGAAATGCATTTGAAAACAGTGTGCGTCTATCATTGAGTGTTGTCTGTTAGGGAAATGCGATTGGAGTACAACGTAACGGTGTGTCCTACATGGAGGTTAGTGAGTACTCTCCTAGATTAGAGTTGAATAGCGCATAGCTCAATTCACAACAGAGACAATCACAATCTAGCGCTTTTTAGCAGACTGCTTGAAAACGTGTGCGTCTTATAATTAGGTTGTCTTGTAGGAAATGAGTTAGGAGACAAGTAACGGTGTGGTTCCTACATGAGTTAGGAGTTCTCCTAGATAGAGTTGATAATAGCGTCCTAGCTCATTTCACAACGAGAACATCACGAGTCTAGCTTCTGTTAGCAGAAACTGCATTGAAAACAGGTGCGTCTTACATTCGGTTGTCTTGTTAGGAAAAGTTGAGTTAGGAGTATAAGGCGTGTTCCTACTGAAGGTTAGTGAGTGCTCTCCTAGATTAAGAAGTTGAATAGCAGTCCTAGCACATCAGCAACAGAGACATCCGATCTTCGTCTTTTAGCAAAAGAAATTCCATTGAAAAAGCAGTTGTGCGTCTTTATCATGAGGTTGTCTTGTCAGGAAATGAGTCAGGAGACAATAGTAGTAACCAGTTTCCGACTTGAAGGGTACTGAGTCACTTAGGATTAGAGTTGAATAGCGTCCTAGCTCATTCGCAACAAGACAATCACGATCTCTAGCTCTTTGGGCAAGAATGCAAGTGCATGAAACACATGTGCGTCGTATACATTGAGGTTGTCTGTTAGGAAAATGAGTTAGGAGAACAAAGTAACGTGGTTCTACATTAAGTTAGTGGGTCTCTCCTGATTAGGAGTTGAATAGGCGTCCTAGCTCATTCCACAACAGAGACAATCACGATCTTAGTTGTTTAGGCAAGAAATGCATTGGAACAGTGTGCGTCTTATCATTTGAGGTTGTCTTGTTAGAAAATGGTTTAGGAGACAAAGCGTAACGTGTTCCCACTGAGTAGGGGACGTCTCGTAGATTAGAGTTGATGTCGTCCTAGCTCATTCAGCACAGAGACAATCCCATCTTAGCTCTTTAGCAAGAAGGCATTGAAAACAGTGTGCGGCGTTATATTGAGGTTTGTCTTGATTAGGTAAATGGAGTTAGAGACAAAGTAACGGGGTGTTTCCTACATGAGTTAGTGAGTCTTCTTAGATTAGAGGTTTGAAGATAGTTTCTTGCTCATTCAGCAACAGAGCAATCACGATCTTAGCTCTTTTAGCAAGAATGCATTGAAAACAGTGTGCGTCTTATCATTGAGGTTGTTCTGTTAGGAAAAGTATTTAGGAGACACATGAAGTAACCGGTGTTTCCTATATGCAAAGTTATGAGTCTTCGCTCCTAGATTAGATTGAAATAGCGGTCCTAGCTCATGTCACAACAAGGACAATCACGATCTTAGCCTTTTAAGCAAGACATGCCATTGAACAAGTGGGACTTGTCGTCGTATCATTTGAGGTTGTGTTGTTAGGAAAATGTAGTTAGAGTGACAAAGTACGGTGTTTCCTACATGAAGGTTATGAGGTCCATCCTGAGAGTTAGAGTTGAATAGCGTCGTCCTATCTCATTCAGCAAAACCCACCGAGGACCATCACGATCTTAGCTTCTTGTTTAGCAAGAAAGCATGAAAAACAGCAGCGTGCGTCGTATAATTGAGGTTGTCATTGTTCGTAGGAGGACAAGGAGTCAGGAGACAACAAAGTAACCGGGCTTGTTCCCTACAATGAAGTTAGGGGTCTCTCTTAGATTAAAGTGAAATAGCGTACACCACCCCTTTTAGCTTGCGCCCCGGTCCTGCCTGCACCACCAACAATCACTTGCCCAGGCACAGGGGAAGCAATGTTTATTTTGGAATTGAATAGTGTATAAAACTACGTGCGTCAGATTCAGTAATTTAATGTTGAAAGTACCCTGCATTCGTTGGAAGGTGGTCGGAAAGGACAGTTCAGTAGCCCTATTTGCAATATTGCATATCCGGAATGGTGTCAGTGGGGTCCGACAGCAATTCTGATAGACTTCGTCATTATTAAGCATGTTTTCTACTTCCTCGTTGGATAGAGACCTGATCCATAAGTAATGACAGAACCCACCTTATCTGAGGGGCAATATAGTATATGGAGTTATTAGCTTTACGATGGGTTATAGCGATCTGTCCCTTTTTGGTCAGATTTTGCTGTCCTGAAGTTTCATAGAGGCATCATCGTTAATAGTTAGCTCTTCTTCAACATTAGTCTTGTGAAAGATGTTGCACTCTCATTCGTCGAGCATTTAATGGATGAATACAAGGAAAGTTTTTTGTGACCACATATGAGACAGTATTAAAGACAAACCTACCATTTTAGACCATGGTAGGGGTAGCGTGTAAGTACGCGCACCAGACTCAGGGTGATGCTGGGCCAGCTACGTTCTCGTTACGGTGATAAAACCACCGGTTTATCGCGGTTTTAACACTATTTAACTTTACCGCGGATTATAACACTAAGAAAGTAAGTACCCGGCACCAGCTCACCCTGAGCTGGTGCTCGGTTTGATACAGCTTACCCACCTACCAGTTTAAATGGGTAGGTTTCCTGAACATGGGTGTTCCTCATCCTTTCAAAGTCTGAGATCCAGCAAATTCCAATCCAAGATGACAACTCCGGTCGCGGGCGTTGTGTTCTTGAAAAGAGCGGAGGCTTGGCTGTCTGAATGTCTTTAGTGTTAGTAGGAGAGGGTATTAAGACTGTAAATCATAGTCATTCATCTGACGTTCTATTTGAAAATGCATTTTTTAACAGATTTCGCAGTAGATGTATGAACTTGTTGAGATCTTTGTTGTTTATAAATTCAATTAACTTGTATGCGTTAAAACTGTTAGTTTTTGTTCAATAACACAGTTTGTTCATACGTCCAAGATACTTTGCCTGCTGAGATGGTTAATGACATTTTGAAGTATCACGGATCACCTCTGGTGTTGGATTTGAACTCTCATCGCCTCTGTCTGATTTAGTTCAAATTTGGCACTTTTGATGTTGGTTCAGGACCTGAATAACCTGTGATACTCATTGTCCGTTTACAGATAAACACCAAAAGTTCACGACGAGCCATGTGATCTAGAGGTTTAAACTCTCCCCACTTATGGACCAAGTATAACCACACCTCTCTTACTATCGTTGTAAACACTGTCTGACAGTTATTTTGGTCACCAAGTGCTGGGTCGACGTCCCATGATAGTGATATCTAGATATAGGTACACGGACATCACACACGGGGGGGAGTAGGCGGAAGAAGCCTCATCGAACAAAATAGGCATGCTAGTACCTGAGTAAATAAAGTACATAAAATACTCCTTCACAAAGAGATTCATAAGAGTCACCATACATTAAAGGGAACTACCAAACAAATCTACTCCTATAAAGGGTAGATGTGTGTGGTAGCGTCGGGGATTCAAACTGGGACGTGAGGATAGCCTTTTAAGGGCCAGCCCCTGCACTTTTATGAAACTTCTTATTAGATATTTATTCAATTACTTATGCGTGCTGACTGGAGGCGCGGCCCGTAGCCGCATCTGAGATTACATGAGGCGGTACCTCCCCCACGCCCCTGGTAGCCGCCTTGTACCCCTCCTTTATCCACCATCTTCGGCGACCGCAAAATCAAAAAATAATTGTGACGTGTATCGAAAACATTATAAAACACCTAACAAAATAAGAGATCAGTCAATCGTCATTTGGGTGCGCTTCAGTGAAGACGTAATTGCCCACCAGCCCCACAGGAACAATGGCGCAAATGCGTTTTTTCAACCATTTTCACGTTGCATTTGGAATTTTTTCCCGGCATTGGAACAATGGCAGGAATATCTTAATAAAATCAAAACTTACACCGGAAGGACGAGTATGGAAAAACAGTTAAAGGACAGATGGAAGATGGAACTGGTGTCTGTTGGTTGCAACTTATGGTTATGAGCGAAAGTTTTCTGCTATAAAATACCTTGCATGTCATACAGAATTTAAATTATAATAAAAGGACACACATGTTAAACTTTAAAATCTGGTTTTTTTTTTTAATTTTTTACCGGGGTTTTGTATGGTTCGAGAAAAGGGGGACTATAGTCTATACGGCGAATATATCTTAAACTCTATATTTTCAGCGAAGCTAGGCACCGGGGTCGTCTATCCGCCGGAAATATACGTTATATGAATATAAATTTTAACATTTAGTTTATTTATACTTCCCGTGCACACACCCTGCTAATTATTTTCTTGGTAGAAAAAGAGAGGGGGGAGGGAAAAAAAAGAATTTTTATCTTAAACAGAAGCTCCTAATTTAACAACAAATCTCCTTCCCAAGGTTCTTACAGTTTTCATTCAATAATCGCGTCTTTAGCTATGTGGATTCCATTCAATTGCCAAAATCCACTCCAACCAGCAGTAGGTCTTCTTCAGAATATCTTATGTGCGACTTCGTCCCTCCTTAGATCCACATATATAGCATAGTTAGAGCACTGGAGAAATTGTGCACAAAAATTAGCGTAGTATGTTCTCACAATTCCAATTTAGTGATTGAAAAGTTATACTCACATAGATGCATTTATAAATGTGCAAAAACAATATAAAAGCGCGGACGCCATTCACCCTGGATTGGCATTCCCGGACTGCTTCGGGGGCATTTGTGATGTCCAATTACAGTTCCCTTTTAACTGCTTAATCTCAACCCCCCATACTCAAAAAGAAATATATCAAAAGCCAACAATTGTTTGTGATAGGTTACAAACCATCCACCCAATAACATTGTACATTAATTTATAAAAAAATCCAAACCCACAAGCAATATACATATAACCCCTCAGTACGTGGGTTATTTCATTTATTTCACCTGTGTTCTTACAAGGGGGGGTGAAGGATGTAAGGAGGGAACCAACTAGTCTCTAAACCCACCTCTCAACGTTTAAGGATATTACTCTCTTTCATTATGTGCATGGTGGGCGTTACATCACCCTATCGGGAGCGGTCTGTGTGTGTCACACCATATTTAAACGTCAGACCTCAGCCAAGTCCTCAGCACCATGTACTAAGAGGCATTAGAAACCATCATTGCGCGGGGCTATATAGATCCAATACAATCTCTCCCAAGATTATACACCCCGTCTTGATTGACATAGGTATTTTCCTTGGCACCCAATGGCCAGCAATATCAGGTCTCTATTAGGTAAACCAGACCACATTTTGATCTTATCTCTCCACACTCCGCATACCAGCCGCTACACATATATCTCATTAACTTGTTCATACCTTTCATGCTTTCATAGTTTAAATGCTAGCTCCTGTATTGACTTGATTTCCTTTTATAAATTTATGGTCATCATCGGACATATGGTTATAGAAAGTAGAAATCCCATTGGTTAGTTTATTCATATAATATATCATATATATATATATATATATATATTATATATATGCGCAACTGCAAACACATTTAAATTTTAAACCCTATTCTACTGCCTATAATAACAAATTGTCATAGCCCATATTGCAGGCTCATATTTGTGCAAATAAATACAATTTTTACAACATATTAATTTAACAATCTTTCAATGTTCAATCCCCCTGGGGTTAAAGTGCCCAATTATTGTACCACCAGAAACCCTTCCCTTTACGTGGTATTAATTTGTTCCCCCACCAAGTGCCCTTTATTTTTTATTACAAAAAAAAAATTTGATTGGAGTTTGGTGCTTTTTGAAAGTGAGGACACGCTGTGGTTCATCTTCTCCCCTTCCTGAGTGTTTATGACAGTATTCTGCAATTCTAATTTTATCCTATGCCCCAGTTCTGCCCACATAACCTAGAAGTACTGATGATAGATAATAGGTAAAAGAGTAATAGGTGGACAACAAAATCAGAAAAGAGAAGCTAAATTTACATATTGTGGGGAGATGCAAAGGCAGCAGTGAAACCAGACAAATGCGAGGGAGGCAGATATTAAATGGGAGATATGAGCGATATGGACCAAAAAAACACGAAGAAAGAAGAGATTAACTGTAATACCAGCAATGTATATATACAGTATTAACCAGACAAATGAGGAGGCAGAATAAATGAAGATATTGAGCTGAAGGACAAAAAATTCAACTGCAAAGTAGATAACTGTCATACCAGCAATGTTTTTATATTTGATTAGTCCGTGGTCTAGGTTATGTGGACAGAACTGGGGCGATGCAGGTTAAACTAGAATTGCAGAAACATGTCGAACACAGGAAGGGGATGATAAACCACAGCGTGTCCTACATTTCAAAAAGCACCCACATCTCCAATCCACAAATTTTTTATTTTTTTCTGTAATAGAAAAGATAGGGCCACAATGGCAGGGGACGAATTGATATCATACTTGAGTAAACACGGAGGGATTCGCGACTAAATTAGGCAACTTGACAAGGGCGGGAGATTGAAAGATGAACATGATTTGAACGTAAAAGTTCTTTGAAAGATTGTGAAATTAGAGAAATTTGTCAAAAATGTATTTATCTGCACAATATCTGAGGCACAAATATGGGTCTATGACAATTTGTTATTAAGGCAGTTAGATTAGATTTAAAACACACAAACAATAAAGGATAGGAAGGGGTTAACTGTGATTTTTTAGTTAAATAATGCCACATTTATAAGTAGATCATCCATGATAGGAGACAATAATAGGTAAATAATAGGGATTAGCATCATTTTTTGCAGGACACACGTGAAAATTAATGAATAAACCAGTCACTGAGAGTTTTATGTATATATTTTGGACAGTTATGGATTTTATAAATAATATTTAACAATGTTATTGGTATGATGCTGGCATGGGAGTATTGAGTATGATGCTGGATTCTTATAGATGGCTGGATTGTATCACAAAACAATTATGGTTGGTTTGCATCGATATATAGGGGTTGTAGGATTAAACATTAAAAAAAGTTAAAAAGGGACTGTAATGTACATCAGCAAGAAGCAGCGGAAGGACGGGGAAATCAGGGGCTCGGACGAGCGGTGGAAGTTGGCGTCACCGCTTTATTGTTTACGCATATTTAAAATGCTCTGTACTATTAAACTTTACAAAAAATTGGATATTGTGAGAACATACTACGCTATTTTGTGCACATATTTCTTCCAGTGCTTACTATGCTATATGTGGTGGATCTAATGGAGGAGACGTCGTCCTAAAGATGTTCTGAATAGTAATATACTCTTGTTGGAAGCGATTTTCATGATGCAATATACAGCTAAAGACCAGATTATTGAATTAAAATCTGGTAAGACACTTGGGAAGGAATAGTTGCTTAAACATTAGGAGCTCCGGTCAGAGTTAAAAATTGGTGTTTTTTTTTGTTTTCTAACCAAGAAAATAAACTAGCAGGGTGCAGTGCAGGAAGAAAAAATAAGTAAAATATATATTTAATCACCTGGGGGTCACTAGGTATTGTGATTATTTCAAGGCTGTATGCCCAGTTCTCTAATGAATGAGATGATACCATGGAATAAAAATAAAAGATAGATTATTCTTTTACATACAGGTCTGCTCTATAATGGTGCTCTTTCACCAACTTAGTCTCATGAACATTACATTTCTGGATTTATGATTATGCCGATGGTTTGATTTCTGAAATGCAGGCATTGGGATGCTAGGACATTTTATTTGTAATGGTGTTGCTTGTTTTTGAAATTGTAGTTCATGCTTTTAAGATTGATCTAAACCACCAGTCAGCCAGGACGTACTATTACAACCTTGGGCTGCCGGGGTGGTGATAGACGAGAAACTCACAGCAAGTGTCAGCTGTATGATACAGCTGAACTGCCTGTTACTTTCATGGTTGGTTGCTGGAACCCGCCGAAGTTAAACTGTTAAGTGCTGCGGTCGAACCCGTCCTTGACACCTAACTGCCTTGCAATTGGCCACCACCATATCCAGGGGGGGCGATTGGACTATTAGGGAGCCTACAGCCCTCTCCATAGAGTGTGTAATGTTATCTAATAGCCTGCAGATTTGGTGTATACTGCAGTACGACCCTGAAGGATTTTATTAAAGTACCTAGAGGGTCTGGAAAAGAATAGATTAAAACATTTTTTAGAAATGTAAAAGCTTTAATAACTTTATCGCCATTTTCCATCCCATAAATGTATAAATGGAAAAAAAAAAGGATTGAACCGTTAATAGAGTCTCCAAATCAATATTAATTAAACCGCAGGTACATACAGCAAAAAACTTTACACAGGTCTGCATCAAGTGTGAAAAGTTAATGGTCCCTCAAGATTTGGCAAAATGTGGGGGGGGTTTTGTTCGATTTGAATTTCTGGAAAGGGCTGAATCCTGCAGGGGTAATGTTTTTGATGTACAATGTTTTGCTTACATGTAGATAAATATTAATTTTCTCATTTTCTTATTTTTACGTACTTAGAAGAAGCAGTAGAGTGCAACTTGATACAGCGACCCTGTGACAAGAGATCACATGGGAAGCATTATCAATCAAGTTCGGCAGAAGCTGTTTCAATCTTGCAAGTGGAGCCTCAAAACCCCTTACAAAAGCCAGCAAGACGACTGATGATTATGCTTCAGGGGTTGTCACTTCTGGTAATTAGATAATGTAAATAATATACAGGCTTCTAAAAAACTGAGACGGTGCTATTGTTTTCTTTATTTACCCCTCTCACATACACTATGCGTTTTTATAACTTGTCGATACAATTGGGGGTTTCTTGTGATAAAAATGTGTGTTGTAAAAATGAAAGGCCAATAAGTCTATTCATGTAATGTGGAGTGGAATATCTTACTGTTGATTTTTAGAAGGTTTTCTGTATTCATTTCTTAATTGTATAAATTGCGCAGTAAAAGCATATTTACAATTTGGGGGGTTAAGATTATGTGGAAAGATCTAAAAATTTCTTTTTTTTGCACCACAGAACATTCTTTTACCATAACAATCTTTACTATTAAAATTTATAGTTTCAAATTTTATACTTAGATTGAAATAAATATACAACTTTATAGGTTGTTTTCATGAAATGTTTTTTTTATTTTATTTTTTAATTTATTTATTTATTTATTTTATTTAGTTTATTTCAGTTACTACCGATATACTACCGTATAGCCGAGTTTGTCAGCACAAAAAATGTGCTGAATAGTCCCTCCCCGGTTATACCCGAGTCAATGCACAAGTAAAAATACTTTAAAAATAATAAACTTATATACTACACTCGGTGGCCCCGTGTTGCAGCGCGCTCCCCCGATGTCCGCGCACTGCTCTTGCTTCCGCGCCGTCTTCTTCTCTGCTGGCGAGCCATGGTTTTTCCCCGGGCTTTTTGCGGCCTAGTATGAGGCAGACCCGAGAGAGCCACATCGGCGGCACCCAGACAGAACAGCAATGAAGAAAGAAAGAAGAGGTGCGGAAGCAAGAAGACGAGCGCCGCGCGGACATGGGAGGCAGCAGCATGCACACATCGGGGCCACCGGAGGGTGAGTATATAAGTTTATTTATTTTTTAATGCTGGCCAGGCTTGTATACCTACTGGGGCAGGCTGGGCTGTGCTGTTCTATATATTGGGGGGCAGGGTGGACAGTGCTGTATACTACTGGGGGCAAGCTTCATACTACTGGGGCAGGCGCTTGACTGTATACTAATTGCGGGCAGGCGTACTACTACTTGGAGAGGCTGTGATATCATGGGGGCAGGCGTGTAATTACTGGGGGCGGCTGTTTATTGGGGCAGCGGTACACCTAAATATAAGGGAATGTTGGGATATCAGGGCCGGCTCCAGGCTTTAGTGGGCCTGGGCGACAGAGCTCTAGTGGGCCCTTTAGGGCCGCCCTCCAGTAGTCACATTGCACCCCTCCTCCTCCGCGTGGACACACTACCCCCCCTCCGTCGTAACACATCCCCTCCGTACGTACACATCCCCTCCTCCCCCTGTTAACACTGCCACTGCCATACCACCCTCCCCTCCCCTGTATACGCACTGCCACCCCTCCTGTATACGCACTGATACCCTCCCCCTGATACACACTGCCACCCCTCCCCCCTGTATACACGTGCCCCCCTCCTCTGAGACACAGTGTCCCCCCTCCTCCGTTATACAACAGTGCCCCTCCACTCTCCTGTATACACACCTGCCCCCTCTCCTCCTGTATACACACTGCCATCCTCCTCCTGGTAGACACACTGCCCCCCCTCCTAATGATAACCACTGACTCCTCCTGTATACACAGTGCCACCCCTCCTCATGTATACACAGTGCCCCCCTCCTCCTGTATACACACTGCCCCCCCCCCCCTTCCTCCTCCTGATACACATGCCCCCTCCTCCTCCTGTCTACACACTGCCCCCCCTCCCCTGTATACACATCTGCCACCTCCCCTGTATACAAAGACCACTCCGACCCACCCCCATTACCATCCCTCCCCTCCTCCGTATACACAGTGCCCCCCTCCTCCTGTATACACAGTGCCCCCCCTCCTCCTGTATACACACATGCCCCCCTCTCCTCCTGTATACACACGCCACCCCCCTCCTGTATACACTCGCCCCCCCCTCTCCTGTATATTCCCTGGCCCCTGTAAGTCTCCCCTCACCTCCCTGATGCAGCTCTCTCTGTGTGGAACTGCTTTCCCCGGCAGTTCATGTTACCATGACCTCATCACCGTCCTTCAACCTCTTATGCGCAGTGCTCGGCCGGGGAAAGCAGTAAGTGACTCGCACATGTTCTCCTCGGCTCTGTGGTCCGGAGGACAAGATCGCGATGATGAGAGGGAAGCGAACCTCCCGGGCAGCGGGGCAGATGTCATGCTGAACCGGGGAGATCCGGGGACCCGAGTGGGCCCTCCAGACCCACGGCGGCCCGGCACTGCCCGGAGTTAGCCCGGGTGCTGGCGCGGGCCTGGGTGATATCCAACAATTCATTTTGTGGCAACATGAGTATTAAAGAGAGGGGACAAACTCTTAAACGAGGGTGTGACTGGGGGCATTGACTAGGGTGGCCATTTTGGATCCAACTTATTTTTTTTTTCCAATGGAAAGGGGGTCATGTAACACATTAAACTTATTAAAAATTTCATAAGAAAAACAATGGTGTGCTTGGTCGCTTAAGAGTTGTCTTAATCCTCAATCAAACATCTTGCAAAGCTTTCATACACTATCTAGGCTAGCTGACATTTGAGGAAGTGTTTTAGTTATCCCCTAGATGACTGACTGACACAGGCTCACACCAGCACTGTTTTGGTTGCATGCGAGCAGCTTGGATGCCCGAGCTTTAAATATTAAGGCAGGCCCATAAGGGGCATGGCCATGTGCCGAGCCACTAATTGCCATCCTTTCCAGGCTGTATACCGCCCATGGCGGGAGGAGGATTGAATCCATAGCAGTCTATCACACCCTTTCTACTGTACTGTAGTTTACATTACTTGTGGGAATTAATACGTAAAGCGGAGCCTCTCTGGTCTACAAGAGAATGCTAGCTAATTCAACAGAGGTATCTTTTTCCTTCAACATACTTTTATCATTTGTACCAACACAATATCAGTAGTTCTTACTATAGCTAAGCATAGGATCAATGTAGAAACACCTAATGAATCCTATATAATGAACCTGTGTATTGAACATACTTACACACAATGCTATATTATACATTTAGTCCTCTGTGGTGCATATATACACCTTGAAAAAGGTGGATCCACCGAAACGTCACATTCTTGAAATAAAGATCACCCTGAATTAATTCACAAACTGGAGTGCTGCTGCTTTATCATTGGATCCTTTGCCACGGATATACAGATTTTGCACCCAGGCAATTAGGTTGTGCTGCCTTGGACTTCCTTTTTCTATATACAGGCAGTCCCCGGGTTAAGTACAAGATAGGGTTTGTTCTTAAGTTGAATTTGTATGTAAGTCGAAACTATATATTTTATAATAGTAGATAGACGTCATGGCTACAGACACAGTGATCAAGGGGAGATGGTTGCTGTCCCTGACAGCAGGGCATCTCCCCTCAAGGACTAGGGGGGTCACTCCCCCACTATGCCCACGATCGCTGCAATGAGCTGGTCAATTCAGACCAGCCGATTGCAGCAATAGTTAAAAGACGCTGTATCAGCGTCTTCACAGCAAAGAAGGAGGGGATCGATGCTGTTTGTGGAAGCTCCGATCCCCTCCTTCTGCCAGGTGGCATAGGTGGCATCGTGCCAACCACCAGAGCGATCCGATCTATTCCAGACCCTTACCTCCCCTCCCTTTGTGTGTGTGTGGCAACTTTGAGCCTCTGTGCTTTTTTTTTGTCGCTTTTTTTCTTCTTTTGTCACTTTTGTAGTAGTCGCACCCCCTGTGTGCGTTCTGCAAACCGCCAGCCGCTGATCAATGCCGAAGTTCACTGGTCAGTGCCTTTGCTCTTTTTTTGCACAGTTTTTTTTTTTGGTGTGTGGATCCTGTGACCGATGAGCAGTTGATTGTATCTCTGTTCATTTTCTGGTACAGGCGCAGTTTTTAAAAAATTCTTCTGTAGCAGTCGCATATCCCTGTGTGCGTTCTGCAAACCATCAGCCGCTGATCAGTGCCAAAGTTGATTGGTCAGTGCCTGTGCTCTTTTATTAAGCAGTTTTGTTTTTGGTGTGTGGATCCTGTGACCGCTGAGCAGTTGATTGTATCTCTGTTCATTTTTTGGCACAGGCGCAGTTTTTTAAAAAAATTCTTTTATCAGTTTTGTACCCCTGTGTGCGTTCTGCAAACAGTCAGCCGCTGGTCAGTGGCGAACAGTTTGTGCTTTTTTTGTGCAGATATTTTTTCTTTTGTGTGCTGTGACAGCTCTGCGCTGATTTTTTGTCATAGTATCTTTTTGGCACTGGAGGATAAAAGTTACTTTTTCTTTCACTGTAGTAACTTTTTCTACTACAGTTTTTTTTGAAAGTACACAGGTCGTCTTTTTTTTTATTTTTTTTACTAGTGTTATTGGTTCCCATACACGTGTTGAATCACAACATACAGACCCCCTTGAATAAAGTTTTTACACGTGTTGTAAATGTGTTTTACAATTAAAAAAAGTCCCATTCATCCCAAAGAACCTTTTCAGCAGAGGAGGTATATGTCTTTCTTGCCTCCGATACTGATTCAGAAGGGGAGGATGCCACATTCCTCTATTTCTCATCCTCCTCCTCATCCGGTGATGAGGGGCACTCCAGAAGGCGCCCTAGGGCATCGGTTGAGGTTGTTCCCCAGCCCCCAAGTGATCCTGAATGGATCCCACCCCCTGATAATTATGAGCCTCGAATTCCTGATTTTGTGGGAAGTTCAGGAATTAATTTTGAGACAGAAGGCTTCACAGAAATTTACTTTTTCAAAGTCCTTTTCTCTGAGGATCTTGTGGATTTGATGGTGGTACAAACAAATTTGTATGCCCAACAGTTTTTGGCACAAAACCCAACTTCATCATTTTCTAGGTGGACCCCTGTAGATGCAGTAGAAATGATGAAGTTTTGGGGTCTTGTGCTACATATGGGCATTGTCAAAAAAAACAGAGGTAAGGCAGTATTGGAATTATATTTTCTACAGTACTCCTATTTATTGCTCAGTAATGAATCGCACACGCTTTGAGGCAATTCTAAAATTTTTACATTTCGCAGTGCCCACCTCAGAGTGACCCGTCATTTGACCGTCTATACAAAATTAGGCCAATCCTTGATCACTTTATCACCAAGTTTTTGAGGCCTTGTACATTTTCAAGGAAGACTACAGATACGCCAGTACCTGCCCAGGGGCAGGGTATGGAATTAAAATGTACAAGCTGTGCAAGAGTACCACAGGTTACACCCACAGATTTAGGGTTTATGAGGGAAAAGATAAACAAATTATCCCCCCAGAATGCCCCCCTGTCCTAGGAGTTACTGGGAAGGTTGTCTGGGATCTGGTACACCCGCTGGTGGATAAGGGTTACCACCTGTATGTGGATAACTTTTATACCAGCATTCCACTCTTCAAGTCCTTAATTTCTAGTGCATGCGCCACTGTATGCAAAAACCAGAGAGGCCTCCCTAGGACCCTGATAACTCAACCATTAAGAAAGGGAGACATCAAGGCTCTTTTGTCCACAATTCATAGAGACACTAGCACTGCCCCCAAGCAAGACTGCATCCTGGCTTATAATAAGTACATAGGTGGGATAGATTTTTCAGATCAGGTGCTGAAGCCGTACAGTGCTCTTCGGAAAACAAAGAGCTGGCCGTGCACATTGTACAGATGCACTGTATAATTCCTATGTGCTATACAAATGTGCAGGTCATGTTGGATCATTTATTTGCTTTCAGGAGGCAATGATCAAGGCCCTCTTATTTGGTCATCAAGAAGGACCCAGTACTTCTGATGTCCCCCGTATTGTACCAGGGCAACATTTCCCTGGCGAGGTACCCCAAACTGGAGGACGAGGAAGGACACAAAAAAGATGCAAAGTATGTTACAAAATGGGGAAAGGAAAGGACGCAATTTATCAATGTGACACCTGTCCTGAAAAACCTGGCCTCTGCATGAAAGAATGCTTTAGAATCTATCATTCCAGAAGACTCACAAGAAACAACGAGACGCAAGCTGGAGGAAGTCTCCTTAGAAGTTAAACGCATGAATGATAAAATAGATGACATCAAAAACCGTTCCAGAAGAAATAACTTGCGTCTGGTGGGGCTACCAGAATCAATTCCCCCTGGGGATCTCCAAACCTTCTGTGAACTGGAACTCCCAAAAGCCTTGGGCATCACGGGCAGATGCAGGGTGGAACGAGCCCACAGATTAGGCCCAGATGCGAAACCCACAACTTCACAACTTTCCACCAGGGATCTGGAAACACTACGGCCTAGGCAAGTGATCATGCGCTACTTGGACTTTAATAACATCATAAGGGCATTTCGCCAACGCACTCGCCCCTTGGTATTCAGAAATTCCAAACTGCTTCTATTCAAATTCGTGCTCGGTCCACCACCCCTCAAGCAATTGTATAAATGCATCGTCTTGTAAAAGGGAAACCTCCACAGAATGTCAGTGCCTTTAGGTTAAGTTTTATGGAGGTCAATTTGTACCGGTGAGTGGTCAGATATAGCTAGGTCTCCAATTTCTGCCGCCAGCAGACGCCTGCTGGTCTTATCTGAGAGGAGAAAGTAATCTATGCGTGACCAGCTCTCATGAGGGTGAGAGTAATGTGTGAATTCCCTAGCGTCAGGGTGCATTGTACGCCAGGCATCACTTAATCCTGTCTTGTGAAGAAAGTTGGTCAGTGTCTGATCATTTGGGCGTGCTTTTGTTTGTGTTACCTGCTGTGTGGGGTGGGTGCGTCTACCGTCTTCGGCCGTGGATGTGACCGCATTCATATCTCCCCCTAGTATCTTCAGATCATTGCTTTCGTTCAAAAGAACGAAAGTTGATCAAAAAAGGGCCCGTTTGCCTTGTTGGGACCATATATGTTGTAGATAGACCACGTCTCTCCCTGATAATCTATCTGGAGAATAACCCATCTTCCTTCTGTGTCATGTGTCTGGTTGGCAATTTTCCCGGTATAATACTTATGTAATAGGATCAAGACTCCTGCTTTACGGTTTTGCGCAGGGGAGCCCACCAACTCTCTTACCCAAAATTTCCTCATCTTCTAAATGGGTTTCCTGTAGCAGGGCAAAATCTGGTCGTGCCCGCCCTAGGTGTCTCAAAATTTTTGTGCGTTTCTGTGGGGAACGTAGTCCCTTAACATTCCATGTTATGACTCTCATACTTTGCTTGTTATGATACTGTCATGGTTCCAGAGCTGATTTATTGTTTGCGTTAGGGCAGATCGGTGGTGAGCTCCCTTTTCCTGTAATTTTTGAACGAGGCCCCCCCAGGGCATTGCACATCTAACATCTGCTTAACATCTGTAAAATTGCTTAACAGGTACAGCTTAATGGCAAAATACCAATACATACAAACACTTTAACAGTCAATAAACTACAACAGTAAAGCTAGTGCCTTTTCAGCACCCAACTTAAGCCTATGAGGGAATATAATCTCTATCACCCTCTGGGCTGTGTGACTTCTCTTTTTTCGGGGTAAGAGGAGCACCTGGAGCTCCAGAGGCGCACCAATATCTGGCAAACATTAACACTCCACAATTAACTCCCAATTAGATATCCTAAACGCAGACATCACATCGGAAGAAATAAGCAGAGCCATCTCCAATTTAAAAAATTGGAAAGCGCCGGGCCCTGATGGGTACACGGCAGAATTCTATAAAGCACTCAGGAGTAAAATCCTCCCAGTTCTGACACCATATTACAACAATCTGCTCTGGGGAGAATCACTTCCTTTATACTCTAAAACAGCACATATAAAGTTGCTACCCAAGGAAGGGAGGGACCAGTTAAATCCGGGCTCCTACCGCCCCATATCCCTCATCGACCAAGATGTGAAACTGGTGTCAAAAATCATGGCAGATAGTCTGTCACAATTCATGCCATCATTAATAAGCAAAGTTCAGGTGGGCTTTATTAAAGGGCGGCAGTGACAAATGTTAGGAAGGTACTAACGGTTCTAGATAGAGTACAGTGTAGTCCACAGCCGGGGGAACATCCAGTCTTAGTGACGCTAGACGCTGAAAAAGCCTTCGATAACATCAGGTGGCCCTGGCTGTGGAGGACACTGGAAAAATTTGGATTCTCAGGTAAATTTTACGGATTCATTAGAAACCTATATAATGATCCCAAGGCACGCATCCAAACCCCGGGGTTCCTGTCGGACACATTTTAACTGCAAAAGGGCACACGCCAAGGCTGCCCATTATCTCCGCTGCTCTTTGATTTAGCACTGGAACCACTGACAAGAGTACTAGAGGACACAGACCTATTCAGAGGTATAAGGGTGTAAAGCTAGCTATATTCGCAGGTGACCTACTTCTCTTTCTTTCGGACCCGGCCCAAGAACTCCAAAGGTTACTAGACCACATAGGAAAATTCGGGAGTTATGCAGGCTTACATATAAACATAACAAAAAGTGAAGCTCTTGACCTCTGCACACACCATAGAGGACCCGATTGGCCCCCCGCTAACATTGACATCAAGTGGGCACATGCACATATAACATACCGGGGGATACGAATAGGCAGATCACCAAGTTCGATCTATTCCCTCAACTACTCACCACTCATTACCAACATTCTAGCAGAATTAACGCGCTGGCAACAACTTCCTCTCACAATGCTGGGTAGATGTCACCTAATAAAAATGATCCCATTCCCCAGACTCCTGTATCCACTGCAAACCATACCAATATTATTAAAGCATTCTGATTTAGATAAACTCATGAAAGCATTTCAGTCCTTCATATGGAGGGGGAAGAGACCCCGGATAACAGCCCGAAAGCTTATGCTGGATAAATCGGAGGGGGGAGTCAATCTGCCCAACATAAGGGACTATAACTTGGCGAGCCTCTTTCGCCACGTAACAGATTGGGTCCATACTACGAACAAATTTTCCAATGTGGAACTAGAATCAGCTCTCGCAGCGCCACATGATTTAGTATCACTTTTACACACAAAATACAATAAATGGCCAACAATGGCAAAGGCCTCGATAGTATTGAGAGACACATTGATAGCATGGAAAGAAGTGCGTAAACTATACTCTCTCCCCTTCCTCCTCTCTAAACATATGCCCCTATGGGGACATAAAGAATTCACTCCAGGCACTGAAAGCGCCCTATACAGACTGTGGAAAGAAAAAGGTAATTAGGAAGGTAGGAGATTTACCCCACGAGACTGAACCGCGATGGTTGACGGAACAGGAGCTGCAGGATAAATACACACTGACTGGGTGCGTCACATTTACATACCACCAACTACACCATTTTCTCAGGGAAAGAGTAGCTGATGTAACAAAAGAGGCTTCCAAGACTTCCTTTACATCTTTCATGGGGACCCCACAGAGTATTCGATCCATTTCCTCATTGTACACAAGTATAAAAACACAGTTACTTAAAGGGAACCAATTACATGTGAGAAAATGCTGGGCTAGGAAGTTCCCGGAGAGGGAAGTCTATGAGGGTAGCATGAAGGGATGGGCCAAAGTCAGAAAATGTGTGGCGAGCAAACAATGGAGGGAAACCTTCTTTAGGATTTTACATCACGCCTACTATGGTTTCAACTTACCCAAGACACCTTCAAACCCGATAGGCTAACAGCATGCCCGAAGTGTTCAGAACCTTTGGTATGGCCTATGGCAATGCGATCACTTGCAAAACTACTGGCAATCAATCAAAGAACATATCTATACTCACTGGAAAGTTAACTTACCCATGGACCCACTGCTTTTTCTCTTGCATATTGAAGAGGGAAGGGACGATCAAGAAGAGGATTACAACATCCGCTTAGACATTCATGCCCTACTATTAGTAGCAAAACGGTGCATAATGAATAGAGATGAGCGAGCACTAAAATGCTCGGGTACTCGTTATTCGAGACAAACTTTTCCTGAGTGCTCGTCTCGAATAACGAGCCCCATTGAAGTCAATGGGAGACTCGAGCATTTTTCAAGGGGACCAAGCCATTGAAGTCAATGGGAGACTCGAGCATTTTTCAAGGGGACCAAGGATCTGCACAGGGAAGCTTGGCCAAGCACCTGCGAACCTCAGAAAAGGATGGAAACACCACGGAAATGGACAGGAGGGGCAAAATGCATGGAAGCCTTAATCGCACCATTATGCCAAAACTATGGGCAACAGACAGAGTGACCGAATGAGGATAGGATAATCTAAAACATCCAATAATTGACCCTGGACCACTATAGGGGACTATGTGCAAAGGGCAGCGGCAGGCAGAGAGTGGCTTGGCAAACATACCCCAATAATAGGCTCAGCGCTGGAAAACCAATAGGGGATCGAAGCAGCCGAGAGGAAACCAAAGGAGGGAGGAGCAAAAGAGCACTCAAAATAATATCGGTAAATGATAAAAAGTTGCTAGTATATTTTGTGGATTACACAGCAGGGGGTGGCGACAAAGTTAACAAGTTTGATGTGGAAGCCATGAAACAACCCAAAAAATTTGCCTGACACAGCTCTGTTTGATAAGGGGGACCTGTATATGGAGGCAGAGTGGAACTAGTAGTAGATTAAAAGGTGATGCCAGTTAAAACTATGTTAGTTGGATCTTGGGAGGCGCTCGCTGCCAGGCAGGCTTTCGCCAATCCAAGCCCTGTCTCTAGGCTACTCCCCAAACAGCACTTCTAAGAGACCTTTTGTAAAGATCAGTGTTAGTAGCGTTCTTATAAGTTGGGTTCTGGAGCGGGTGAGGGGAAGTAAACAGATGCGCAAGAAGCGCTGAAATAGATATTGGTAAAATGATAAAAGTTTGCCAGTATATTTGTGGTATTTTACACAGAGCGGGTGGCGCACAAAGTTAAAATGGAAGCCATGAAAACATCCAAAGATTCTGCCTGACACAGCTCGTTGATAAGGGGCCCATGGTGATGGGGGCAGCTCTATATGGCTACTTTGGGAGGCAGCAGCATGGCGATGACGTGTGGCGGGGTGAGCAATGGAGACAACGTGTGAAGGCAGCTTTAAAAAGACGACGGGTGTGGAGGTGCTTATGGAGACAATTAATTTGGATAGTTTAGTACTGTGGCAGTCCAAAAAAGTTTTCTAACCAGAGGAGCAGGTAGCTGGTCCTCAAGAAAATTACATAGATTGACGTGCCTGTATGTGGCACTCCCAAAAATATGTTTATAAAACAGAGGACAGGGTATTGGCCTCCAGAAAAATTAAAATACATAGGTATATAGCCGGAGCCAGTTGCCCTGGCAAAAAAATAGCCGTTTCCTCTAGCTTTAGTGTTACAAAGGAAGAGAGAGAACGGGACAATGAGGAGGAGGAGTGCATACAGTATTCAGGGTACGCTTCTTCAACCTGGTGGATGAATGGAAATGCGGAGACATCCAGGCTTATCATTTGATAAGCGTCAGCCTGCAGCGCTGTCAGTGACAGGCATGTACGTATATCGTTAGGTTTGATGATGCCACCAGCTGCAATGAAAACCGCTCGGACAACACGCTAGCGGCAGAGGCAGGCTAAAGGAAACCTCCAAGGCCATTTACAGTGCCAGTTCGTGCCACATGTCCAGCTTTGAAACCCAGTAGTTGTAGGGAGCTGTGTGATCATTTAGGACGATGGTATGGTCACACTGTACTACTCCTCACCATCTTTCTGTAAGATCAGCCCTAGCTGCCGAGACATGGGGGACAGGTGACAGGTCTGCTGTGTGGGTTGACAAAAACTGGCAAGGCCTTTTTTAAAGACGTACCCCCTACCAGTGCTGCTGACAAGCAGCTGCTCGCTCCACTCTCCCTCGCTACTTGTCCCGCAGAAGTCACGCCCTCTGCCGACTGGTCGCCTGTACAGAAGGCGAAATACTGTTTCAGCTTGTGCACCAGGGCTCCTGCTGGTATTATGCATTCATCACACTCCTTTCTCTCTCCAGGGATTGAGAGTGGAAAGATTTTGCTTTGTGTACGTGGGTCAGAGAGGAGTGTCGCAATACCTAGTAGATCGGTGCTGCTTCTGGAATATTGAATTTCTGAACGGCGAGGGTCACGGGAGAGGCAGCTTAGCTATGAAATCTTGCCATGAGTCCAACACACAAGGAATTCATCCCCTCACTGGCTCTGGATTTGTCCATTTCCTCCTCTTCCAACCATCCTTCTTCTATCGCCATATCCGCTGAACAGTGAAGGAATGAACAAATATGGTCCCCTCTTCGTCTCGCCAAAATTCTTCCTCTTCCTCCTCATCCTCCCTCAACCTCTCCGATATGGGCTCGAGAAAGAAGACGAAACCCTAAGGGTGCTGTGGCTCTCGATATCCGAGGGAAACTTTTCCCCGTCTCTTGTGACGAGGAGCGCCAAAGCTTCCGACCATCATGCTGACCAGAGAGTTTTTCAACAGGCCAAGCAGGGCGAAGAGGTGAGGCTGGATGATGGCGGCAATCACCACTGACCATCTGTGTTGACCTCTCAAAGTTATCAGCACCTGACAGATATCAGACATCCACGTCCACTCCTTCAGGACAGATGAGAGGAAGCTGGACTGGGAGCAATGACTACCAGTTCTGGTGGAAGTTGACATCTGGCAGTCTACAATCGCTCTGCGCTGCTGGTAAACTCTGGATAACATGGTTAGTGTTGAATTCAACCTCGTGGGCACGTCGCACAACAGTCGGTGAGCGGGCAGTTGGAGACGGCGCTGCGCTGCCCTGAGAGTGGCAGCATCTGTGCTGGACTTCCTGAAATGCGCACCTTCGTGAGCAAATCAGACAGATTGGGGTATGTCTTGAGGAAACACTGAACTATGAGATTTAACACATGGGCCAGGCATGGCACATGTGTCAGTCTGCCGAGTTGCAGAGCTGCCACCAGGTTACGGCCGTTGTCACACACAACCATGGCTGGCTTCAGGTTCAGCGGTGCCAGACACAGATCAGTCTGCGCCGTGATGCCCTGTAATAACTCTTGGGCGGTGTGCCTTTTATCGCCTAGGCTCAGCAGTTTGAGCACAGCCTGCTGTCGCTTAGTGATGGCACTGCTGCTGTGCCTAGAGCTACCGACTGATGCCACCATGCCCACGGATGGTAATTCAGAGGAGGAGGTGGAGGAGGGGTGGGAGGAGGAGGAGGCATAGTAGGCCTTTGAGACCTGGGCCGAGGTAGGCCCCGCAATCCTCGGCGTCGGCAGTATATGACCAGCCCCAGGGTCAGACTCGGTCCCAGCCTCCACCAAGTTAACCCAATGTGCCGTCAGCGATATATAGTGGCCCTGCCCAGCAGCACTCGTCCACGTGTCCGTGGTCAGGTGGACCTTGTCAGAAACGGCGTTGGTCAGGGCACAGAGGATGTTCTCTGACACGTGCTTGTGCAGGGCTGGGACGGCACATCGGGAAAAGTAGTGGCGGCTGGGGACCGAATACCGAGGGGCGGCCGCCGCCATGAGGTTTCGAAAGGCCTCGGTCTCTACTAGCCTATAGGGCAGCATCTCCAGGCTAAGCAACTTGGAGATGTGGACATTGAGGGCTTGGGCGTTTGGGTGGGTTGCGCTATACCTCCTTTTGCGCCCCAGCGTCTGGGTTATGGAGAGCTGAACGCTGGTGGATGCTGTGGAGGATCGTGGAGGCGAAGATGGGGTTTTCGCACGGGAAGTGTTTGGGCCGGGGTCCTGGGCAGGGGGCTGACTAGCAGATGACACAGGGGAAGGAGCAGTTGTGTTCCCGGCGGGAGGTGAACGGGCTTGGTGCCATTGAGTGGGGTGTTTAGCATTCAGATGCCTGCGCATACTGGTGGTAAGTAAGCTAATAGTGGTGGAACCCCAGCTGATCCTGGTTTGGCAAAGGTTGCACACCACAGTCCGTCGGTCATCCGGTGTTTCTTTAAAGAACCTCCAGACTTCTGAAAATCTAGCCCTCGCCACGGGAGCTTGACTACGGGCAACATTTGGCGCTGATGCACCAGCTCTGGCCCTGCCTCTCCGTCTGGCCCCACCACTGCCTCTTCCAACCTGTTCTGCTATAGGACTCGCCTCCGTCTCAGAAGCACTGTGTTCACCCGGCCTATCAACCCAGCTTGGGTCTGTCACCTCATCATCCTCCGATCCCTCAGTCTGCTCCCCCCTCGGACCTGCCCTGACAACAACTTCACCACTGTCTGACAACCATGTCTCCTCATCGTCCGACACCTCTTTACACACTTCTTCCACTACGTGAATAATGTCATCATCACCCACAGACTGCGACTGGTGGAAAATCTGGGCATCGGAAAATAGCTCAGCAGCAGGACAAGTAGTTTGTGACTGTGGGAAGGGTCCAGAAAACAGTTCCTCAGAGTATGCCGGTTCAAATGCCAAATTTTGGTGGGAGGGGGCAGACTGGGGGGAAGGAGGCTGAGGTGGAGGAGCTGGAGGAGTGCCGATTTCGGTGACATGGGTGGACTGCGTGGAAGACTGACTGGTAGACAAATGGCTAGAAGCATTGTCCGCAATCCACGACATCACCTCTTTGCACTGTTCTGGCCTCAACAGTGCTCTACCACGAGTCCCAGCAACTTGAGACATGATGAACCTAGGGAGTGTACCTCTGCGGCGTTCCCCTGCTCCCCCATCAGCAGGTGGTGTCTCACCCCGCCCAGGACCACGGCCTCTGACCCCTGCAGTAGTTGGACGCCCACGTCCACGTCCTCGTCCTCTACCCCTAGCCCTCGGGTTAAACATTTTGAAATGAAAGTTATAATTTTATTGTTTTTTTTACTTGTTTTTGCCGTTTGTGTTATTTTTTTTGTGTTTTATTGTTTTTAACAACAACGATGCATCTCATTGCTATGGCTGTTTCTAAAAGCCTAAGTATGACAGCACAAATTGCTGCTTTGCGAAGATGAGTTTGAGCTATAAATGGAAATAAAGTGAAAAAGACCAATAAAAAAATAACATGCAGACTTGCCTAATTAATCAAAGCCCCTAATAATTGTCCCACTTCGGTTTGAGGTGGATTAGTGTCACTAAGGCTAAACACAACGGTCGCAAGTTCCCCAAATTCCTCACAATATGGTATAGCTGCACCTACAGCAAGCGCCAGCCACACCAGCAACAACAAAAAAAAATATAACGCTATGAGGCCTAAGTAAGCGTTTGGAGTTCTCCTATGGCTATTTTCTAGCCTACAATGAAGCACACTGCTTGCCAGATGAGTTGAGCATATAAAATGAATACAGCTAAAAAAAAAAAAAAATCAGCAGATCTGCCTAATTCTACTCAAACCCCTAATAAATTGTCCCACTTGGTGTTGAGGTGGATATGGTGTCACTAAGAGCTAAAACACAACGGTCGCAGTCCCCAGCAAATTCCTCACAGTAGGCGACTACTAGCACGCAAAATAAAAAAAAAAAAATGTATACGTTATTGTAGCCCTAAGAAGGGCTGTTGGGTTCTTGTAGAATCACTCCTGCCTAACACTATTCTAATAGAACCAAACGCTTTCCCTGACCAGCAGCAGCTCTCTCCCTAGCGGCATCCAGACACAGAGAATGATCCGAGCAGCGCCGGCAGGGGCTAGTCTATTCCAGGGTCACCTGATCTGGCCAGCCAACCACTGCTATCGACGTGTAAGGGTACCACGTCTGGCGGGGTGGAGTGCAGAGTCTCCTGGCTTGTGATTGGCTCGTTTCTGGCCGCCAAAAAGCAAAACGGCGGGAGGAGTGCATTTTCTCGAGCGGGCGAAGTGTATTCGTCCGAGCGAACGAGCGTTTCGAGTCGCTAATGCTCGAACGAGCATCAAGTCGACGAGTATGTTCGTCATCTCTATCTTAAAGTTTTTTTGTATTGAGGTGAATTCCCTATAGACCAAATATTAGGGGATTTTCAGTTACTACATTGATATCGTCCCCCTATATACCCTGAAATAGTTTCTATCCAGGAGCGGACTGGGAAATTAAAGGGCCCTGGAAAAAATTCTAAGAGGGCACATGTTGTGGTGGAGTCAAATTGAAGTAGGCGGGGGTCATGTGATGTGGCGTGGATGGAATTTTGCAAAAAGTCACATTTTGTTAGTGGATTGACTTAATTCAAAACAATGTTGTGAATAAAGCCAGAGGACATCTTTATAGCTTTCTTTTATGGTAGTGCAGCAGCAGCTTCAGCGCTATATCCCTACAAAACAATCGTTGGGTTTGCCAAGGATGCTTTGATTTTAGGACATGCATGCGCCCTGGGATACCCACGATTGCACATGGAATCGGCTTGCTGGCGATGCAGTGATAAAACACTGCCTACGTACAATGGAGAATGCTATAGGAGCTGTGGGTGGTAAGCCTCCTTGTACCGGTGCTGTCGGTGGTCCTTATGTCACGAATAAACTATATAATACTGCCCACTAGCTACATCGAATATACCTACTATAATACTACGCCCCTATGTACTGAATATAACTACTATATACTGCCCTCCTTATGTACAGGATATAAGAAATAATACCTGCACCCATGGGACACACGAATATAACACTACAATACTGCCCCCTATGTACAGGAATAATAACTACTATAATACTCCCCTTATGTACAAGAATATAACTACTATAATATGCCCCCTATGTACAAGAATATAACTACTATAATACTTGCCCCCTAGGTCATAATATAAAATACATCATACTGCCCCCTATGTACAGCAATATAAATACTATAATACTGCCCCATATGTAACAAGAATATAATACTATAATACTCAAACCTATGTACAAGAATATAAACATACTATAATACTGACCCCCTATGTACAAAGAATAGAAATACTATAATACTGCCCCTAAGTACAAGAATATAAGACATAATTACTGCACCCTAAGTATAGAATTATAACACTAAATACTGCCCCATATGTCCAGGTTGATTCTTAACTGCTATAATGTACTGCCCCCTATGTTACAGGAAATAATACTACACTACTGCCCCCTATGTACAGAACAAAAGTTATAACTACTATAATACTGCCCCCTAGTACAAGAAGATAACTACTATAATCTGCCCCTAGTACAGGGAATCATAACTAATAGAATACTGTCCCCTATGTACAAGAATATAATACTATTAATACTGCTATCTGTACAAGAATATAACTACATAGATACTGACCCCCTATGTAAAAGGAATATAACTACTATAATACTATTGCTACTATGGACAAGAATATAACTACTATAATATGCCCCCTTATGTACAGGAATATAACTAACTATAATTACTGCCCCCTATGTACAAGAATATAAGTCTACTATAATACTGCCCCCTAGTACTAGAATATAACTACTATAAGCTGCCCCCTATGTCACGAATATACTACTATAATACTGCCCCCTATGTACAAGAATATAACTACTATAATTACTGCCCCCCCTATGTACAAGACTATAACTCTATAATACTGCCCCTAGTACAGGAGAGTGACTAACTGTACTACGCACCTCATGTACAAGAATATACTACATAATACTGCCCCCTATGACAAGAATATAACTACTATCATATGCACCTATGTACAAGAATATAACTCTATGATCATTGCACCCTTCACAAGATATTTCCATGGAAAAATATAATTGACAGGGTGTGCAGAGGAGCCAGTACAAAACCCGTTTTAGCTACACAACACTCAACCCTATAACTTATAACTAAAATTTTTCCATGTATATACCATATAATGCTTTTTGTTTTTGTAGTATAAGCCAAGTTTTTCACTACAAAAAAATTTGCTGAAAAACCCTTACTTGTTATACTTAAAGTCGAGAAAAAAAAACAAAAAAGGTTACGCACTTTCCCAATGCCCACAGCCAGTTCCTCTTCTATTATCGATCCGCCGGCATCAAGCTCATGACCCTGCCGGTCAGCGCGGAGCGCTGACATCATAATGCCTGCACGGACTGCAGAGGACACGGGCCGATGCTGGACCAGCGAGGATAGAAAAGGGGGGCCTGCCGGAGCATCGGTAACAGTTCAAGGTAACCTGCCTTGGACATCGGTAGCGTGAGTACACTTTTTTTTTCTAGGTACAGGCATTATTTTGGGGACAGTGGCTGCAGGCATAGACTGGGTAGGCAGGGGGGCTGCAGGCTATATTACTGGGCGGAGAAGGGGATTGCAGACTATTATACTGGGTGGGGACGAGCTGCAGGCTAATATTGGGGCGGAGCAGGGGCTGCAGGCTATATACTGGGGGGAGAAGGGGCTGCAGGCGATATACTGGGCGGAGCATGGGGCTTGCAAGCTATTAATGGGGGGGGGAGCAGGGGCTGCAGGCATATACTTGGGGGAGCAGGGGATGCAGGCTATAGACTGGGGGGAGCAGGCGGTGGCAGGCATATACTACGGGCAGCGGGCTGTATTACTACAGGGGCTGGCAGGCGTATACTACAGGGGCTGGCGGGCTGTACACCACATGGGCTGGCGGGCTTGTTACACACAGGGCAGGCGGGATGTACACCACGGGGATGGCGGGCTGTACAACCACAGGGATGGCGGGCTGTACACCACAGGGGGCTGGGGGGCCTGTGAAACCAAAGGGGCTGGCTGTCGGGATGTACAACCACAGGGGCTGCGGGTGTACACCACAGGGGCTGGCGGGGCGGTACCACAGGGGCTGGGGCTGTTATACCACAGAAGCTGGCGGCGTACACGACAGGGGTGCGGGCTGTCATACCACAGGGCTGGCGGGCTGTATACCACAGGGTGGAGGGCTGTACACAAGGGGCTGGCGGGCTGTACACCACAGGGGCAGCGGGATTACACCACGGGGGCTGCGGGCTGTACACCACAGGGGCTGGCGGGCTGTACACCACAGGGGCTGGCGGGCTGTACACCACGGGGGCTGGCGGGCTGTACACCACAGGGGCTGGCGGGCTGTACACCACAGGGGCTGGCGGGCTGTACACCACAGGGGCTGGAAGGAGCTGCACACCACAGGGGATGGCGGGGGTGGATACCACAGGGGGTGGGGGCTGTATACAACAGAGAGGCGGCTGTACACCACAGGGGCTGGCGGGCTTGTATTACACAGGGGCTGGCGGGATGTATACACAGGGGCTGGAGGCTGTACACCAACAGGGGGCTGGAGGGCTGCACACCACAGGGCAGGCGGCCATGTATACCACCCCACCACGGGGGATTGGAGGCGGCTACACCACAGGGGCGGGGCGGGGCTTACCACAGGGGCTGGCGGCTGCTACACCACAGGGGTGAGCGGGATGTACCAACAGGGTTCGGCGGGTGTACACACAGGGCTGGGCGGGCTCGTATACCACAGGGGCTGGTGGGCTGTCACCAAAGGGGGTTGGCGGTCTGCATACTACAGGGCTGGAGGGCTTGTTAGTACAGGGGGCTGGTTGGCTGTATACCACAAGGGCGGCAGCAGCTGCCAGCAGGGCTGAGATCTCATTAAACATGGTTGTAGTCCTCCCCAGCCGTCCCGTCTTAGCAGCTCCGCTTCGGTTATGGAGGAGGGGCCGAGCTGTGCCCTGTGCCTGACCTCAGTGCTGTCCTGGAGCCGTGCAGAGCTCGTGTAGCTGCTAATCAGCGTTCACACGGGCCGCAGATCCATGGACTGTCTGCTGACAGACCCTAGGACAGTGCACGGGCTGCCGGTAGTGTAGTGAGGCTGCCTCTGTGCTGATGGAATGCAG
The DNA here is from genome assembly GCA_019512145.1 of Engystomops pustulosus. Taxonomy (NCBI): domain Eukaryota; kingdom Metazoa; phylum Chordata; class Amphibia; order Anura; family Leptodactylidae; genus Engystomops; species Engystomops pustulosus. Next base: position 386,593 of record WNYA01000055.1, read on the forward strand.
CCTGCACTAGGTCCATTCTCCTGCACGGACCGGCCCCAGATCACTCAGACAGGTACGGCACACCGGGATTTCTCCCGGTGGAGTTACATGGCCAGTCAGCTCCTGTTTTTCTATCGTCTTGATGCATTTCTGAGCCAGGGAGCTTGGCCGTGTTCGCGCCTACATCAAACCAGGGCTTCTGACGTATGCCGATCTTCCTCTCACCGAAGTAGCCTTCCTCGATGTCTGTCCAAGCTGAGGCTGTGGGTAACTGACCTGACCGTGAAATGAGAATGCCTACCCCCCTCTTGCTTGTATGATAGGTGTTGTAGAATCTGTGTTTGAACCTACTTTGGAGAAAGTATAGGCTGTGTTTCTAAGTGTGTTTCTTGAGAAAGCAGATATCAGACTTATCTTTGTATAGCCGTTGTAGGAGTTGTTTGATTCTTTTCTGTGAATTTAGGCCCTCATGTTGTATGTAGGTCACCTGATGTCAGCCATTTATATCCTTGGCTACTGTTGGCAGAGATCTAGTTGGGCGGACTTAGACTCACGGATGTTTGGGACATAAAAAAATACAAGGGAAAAAAAAACAAAAAAAAGATAGAACAATTTAAGAAAGAAACATTCAACAATTTAAGCCTCTTTTCCCACTAAAGAGTTGACTCATTTCTATGTGTGGTGGTACACATCAAGATGTTTAAAGTGTGCCTATTGGTGTTTTGAAGAAGGTTCTGTTCTACCAATTCCTCCTAGTGTGGGGAATGAGGGTGGTGGGGCGTGATGGGTGTTTGTTCCTGACTGGGAGTGACCCAAGTCAGCTATACTATATAGATTTGTCTCCCAGTATTTTCCAACTAACTGCACTCCGAATTGATAAGTGTTGTCTGTTTGTTAACCGAAACGAGGTTGAATTGTAAGAAATTTAAAAGTAGATAAACTTAGAAGACATTCATTTCTTCAGGCATTGGCATTGATTTGTTGTTCGAGCAGGAGGTATCTTCATCTTCATTCTACGGTGATGTGGTTTGCAGAACCACTTCCCTTTTCTACGTAGGGTAGGCTGGCAGTTCCAGATGTTGCTCTGAGACTGACATCCATGAGGGAATTCCAATGGAAGCTTGTTCAAGAATGTCCAATGCTTTCTTAAGTCTCCTGCAGTTTTGTTGCATCTTTTTCCACTTTTCATGAATGAGATCCCGAAAGGGTATAGCCATCTAAGAGGGAATTCCTGTTCTCTAAGGAAGTCTGTTAAGGGGTCTCAGTAGTTTCTTTATAGAGAGTGGATGGAGAGCTGATCTTGAAAGAGGTAATTTTGATGCCCCTCAACTTATACCCCTCTTTTCTCTTGCAGTTTTCAAGATGTCTGCTGGATCTCTATAGCTCAGAAGCCCGCAAACAACATCTTCAGGGGGCGTATCTGAGAAGGGGGAGAGCGCAGCGCTCTGTGGATCTTTTTATTATGAAGTTTGGCTCGTTCCTTGAGAGCACTCAGCGAATAGTGATCGGCTTTTTCTTCTAGCTGTCGTGTGCCACTGCTCTAGAGACATTATTTTCTAGCCAAGTATGAAAGCACACTGCTATGCCAGATGAGATGACGCTGAGTTATGAAAAAATAAACATAAAATAAAAAGTAAATGGCAGACTGTGCCTAATTGAAATCCAACCCCTAATAAATTGTCCCACTTCGGTCTTTGCGATGGATATGTGCGTCACTAAGCGCTAAACACAACGGTCACAAGTCTCACTGCAAATTCCTCACAATATGGTAGTAGATGCAATACAGCAAGGCCAGCCACCAGCAGCTCAACCTGAAATAAAATATATAACGCTATTGTAGGCCTAAGTAAGCCGTTTGGATTCTCCTATGGCTATTTTCTAGCCAAGTATGAAAGCACACTGCTATGCCAGATGAGATGACGCTGAGTTATGAAAAAATAAACATAAAATAAAAAGTAAATGGCAGACTGTGCCTAATTGAAATCCAACCCCTAATAAATTGTCCCACTTCGGTCTTTGCGATGGATATGTGCGTCACTAAGCGCTAAACACAACGGTCACAAGTCTCACTGCAAATTCCTCACAATATGGTAGTAGATGCACTACAGCAAGGCCAGCCACCAGCAGCTCAACCAGAAATAAAATATATAACGCTATTGTAGGCCTAAGTAAGCCGTTTGGATTCTCCTATGGCTATTTTCTAGCCAAGTATGAAAGCACACTGCTATGCCAGATGAGATGACGCTGAGTTATGAAAAAAAAAACGTAAAATAAAAAGAAACTGGCAGACTGTGCCTAATTGAAATCAAGCCCCTAATAAATTGTCCCACTTTGGTGTTTGAGGTGGATATGCGTGTCACTAAGAGCTAAACACAACGGTCGCAGGTCTCCCAGCAAATTCCTCACAGTATGGTACTAGCTGCACTACTAGTGCCAGCAAGCCCAGCCACAAGCAAATAAAAAAAAAAAAAGTATAACGTTATTGTAGCCCTAAGAAGGGCTGTTGGGTTCTTGTAGAATCACTCCTGCCTAACACTATTCTAATAGAACACCCTAACGCTTTCCCTGACCAGCAGCAGCTCTCTCCCTAGCGGCATCCAGACACAGAATGATCCGAGCAGCGCGGCAGGGGCTAGTCTATTCCAGGGTCACCTGATCTGGCCAGCCAACCACTGCTATCGACGTGTAAGGGTACCACGTCATGCTGGGTGGAGTGCAGAGTCTCCTGGCTTGTGATTGGCTCTGTTTCTGGCCGCCAAAAAGCAAAACGGCGGGAGATGCCATTTTCTCGAGCGGGCGAAGTATTCGTCCGAGCAACGAGCAGTTTCGAGTACGCTAATGCTCGAACGAGCATCAAGATCAGACGAGTATGTTCGCTCATCTCTAATAATGAACCATTGGATTCAATCGTTCATACCCACTGTTACAGAAGTAGTATCACAAATGAGAAATTTGGTTAGGTTAGACCGACTGGAAACCCTACGGCATAAGGAAAAGCAGGCCAAAGGTTTCTTCAGAAAATGGAAAACGTTTATTACCACGCATATGTCAAGGGCAGAAATTATAGAATTAGTCACACCATTCGTCTATCTAAATGGTACAACACACAATTTCTCTACAAATATAATATTCAGAGTGATCATATTACAGAGGAACAATGCTCCCCCCCTCCACGATAGACCAAACAGTGGGTCCTAGCAATATAGTGATAAGCACAAATAAAACAACCACACACCCCCGGGATATCCGCAGTCTTTACTTGCAAGTTATCTCATGTCATTTCATGGACTATTCTGTATGATTTTTCCACCTGTTATACCAGAGAATGTATCATGATCAACGATATTAGCGCGTCAACTCCAGCAAAATACTAAATGTTTAAGTTTTTCTTTTTCTGTTATATATTGAAAATCAAATAAAATGTTTTTTAAAAAAAAAGAATATCATTCACCTGCATCTCAGTTATAATTTCTTTACCCTGGTTACCACCTCCCATCTGCCCTGGTACCTTCCACCACCAAAAACCCATCCTCACACTACTTGTTCCCTTCCACGTCCTGCTGTGTGTCCCTACAGAAGTTTATGTCCACATGTGGGGTATTTCCGTGTTCAGTAGAAATTGTTGAACAATTTCTGTGGAGTAATTTCTCTTTTTGCCCCTTTTTGGCAAAAAATTGAGGAAAAAGTGAATTTTTGATGGAAAAATATAAATTTTTTCATGTTTCAGCCCAAATTTTTGAACTCCTGTGGGGTCCAAATACTCATTATACACCTTGATAAAATCTCTGAAGGGTTTAGTTTCCACAATTGGGTCCTTTGGGGTGTTTTTCACTGTTATGGTACTTCAGGGGCTCTCTAAATGCATCATTGCCACTGAAAACTATTTTGGTCCAAATTGCCTTCAAAAAGCCACAGGGTGCTTCTTCCCTTCCACGTCCTGCTGAGTGTCCCTACAGAAGTTTATATCCACGTGTGGGGTATTTCCGTGTTCAGGAGAAATTTTTGAGCAATTTCTGTGGAGCAATTTCTCCTTTTGCCCCTTGTGGATGCCAAAAAATTTGGGAAAAAGTGACTTTTTGATGGAAAAATATTCATTTTTTCATGTTTCAGCCCAAATTTTTGAACTCCTGTGTGGTCCAAATACTCATTATACACCTTGATAAAATCTCTGAAGGGTGTAGTTTCCAAATGGGGTCCTTTGGGGTGTTTTTCACTGTTATGGTACTTCAGGGGCTCCCTAAATGCATCATTGTCACTGAAAACTATTTTGGCCCAAATAGCCTTCAAAAAGCCACAGGGTGCTTCTTCCCTTACACATCCTGCTGAGTGTTTCCCTACAGAAGTTTATATTCACATTCGGGGCATTTCCTTGTTCAGGAGAAATTGTTGAACAATTTCTGTGGAGCAATTTCTCTTTTTGCCCCTTGTGGATGCCAAAAAATTGGGGGAAAAGTGAATTTTTGATGGGAAAATATTAATTTTTTCATGTTACTGGTACTTCAGGGGCTCTCCAAATGTATCATGGTAACATAAAAGTATTCCAGCTAAATCTACTATGCAAAAAACCTGGTCGTGCTCCTTCCTTTCTATGCCCTGCTGTGTGCCAGTACAACAGTATACCACCACATATTGAGTGTTGGCATACTCAGAAGAAATTGGGTATTAATTTCTGTGGAGCATTTCGGTATTTTATCTACTGAGGATGTGTAGATTTTTTGAAAAATACATTCATTTAGCTATAAAAAACTATAATAGCTATAGCTATAACAACTTTCATAACAGTTGTTTTACATTCTTTGAGGGGTACAGTTTCTAAAATGGGGTCATTAAAGGGGTTTTATCTCATTTAGGCCTCTCATTGTCACATCAAACTTATCTAGTCCTGCAAAACATAGATTTTGTTGACTTTCACAAAAATCAGTAAAACAGTTGTGTCTACACAAATTTTCAGTTGGTTTTTTCATTAGATTCTGAGATGAATATCCCCCAGCTCATTCAGCAACAGAAGATAATCACGAGGAGCTCCTTAGCAAGAAGCATGTGAAATTGGAAAAACATGTGGTCTAATAATGCCTATCATTGAGGTGTCTTGTAGAAAAATGATGTTAGGAGGCAAAGCAACAGTGTTTTCTACATGAAGTCAGTTGGTCTCCCATAGTATCTCCCATAGACTGAGCTAAAATAACCTCCTAGCCTCATTCAGCCAACAGAGGGCATAATCACGAAAACTTAGCTCCTTTAGAAAGAAAATGCATGGGAAAACAATGTGGCGTCCTATCATTGCCTATCATTGATGGTTTGTCTTGTTAGGAAAATCGAGTTCTAGGAAGGCTTAAAGTAACAGTACTTTCTTCATGATGAAGTAGCAGCTACTTATTATCTAATTTAAAATCTGAGCTTAAATATCCCAATAGCTCATTCCGCAACAGAGATCGGCCATAATTCACGAACTTAGCCTCATTTAGCAAGAAATACATGGAACTCAGAGCCCTTATCTTGTGAGGCATCAGGGCCTCACCCCAGGACAGAGTCACAAAAAGCGACCAACACCAAATCTATCAAAAAAATCTTCCAGCAGTCCAAAGCAATTTTAAGAGATGCTGCTCTCAGTTGTATTTTACATTTGGACCACTTCATTTGACTGTTGCGAAACCTGCTGCTCTTGAATTGAACCCCCACACCCCAGATCGACCCCCCCCCCCCGACCGCAGATCGGAGAGACCCACGTGCAGAAGGTAATTAAATAGACAAACTGCATTATCTTTTGTTAAGGGTCATCCTGCTACATCCACCATTCGTCCGTACAGATGAGGAGACCATGCAGGAAGAAGCTAGTCTTTAGAGAGAGCGTACAATGATGGTTTCTGCTGACTTTGCCCACTTCTTTCCACCTGTATTGGTGGGCCTCCAGGCGGCCAATACAATACAATTTAAATAAGTGGAAGAAAATGGAACAAGAAACAGGTAACAGTAACGTTACTGCTTAACATGCTTGCTGGGCCCAATTCAACGGTAAATAAGTGGATTTGTGGTTGTAGGTGCGATTTTGGTTTTTGTGTCTTGTTTGTAGTTGTGGGCAACTCTGTTCTCTAAAAGGATTCGAACACTCACCGTACTAGCCTATTCAGCAACAAGAGAGAGGAGTGAGGATTCGGCACGGAAATCACAACGAGAATTTTAGCCCGCTCCTCTAGAAGAAATGCACTTGGAAAACATTATGTGCATTAACATACTCATTCCCTCCCGTTGGAGGTATGTCTTGTAATAAGAGAACATAAAGGGAGGAGGAGAAGGAGGAATGGAGTAACCAATGGTGTGCTCAAGCCCTCTTTCCGTCTATAGTAAACAGTGTTTCTACATGAGTCAGTTGGTCTTCATAGTCTGAGCTAAATAACCTCCTACCTCATTCAGCACCAGAGTTCACTTCAGTAACTTAGACTCCTTTAGAAGAAATGCATGGAACAAAAAATGTGCGTCTCTATTCATTGCCTTTCATAGAAGGCTGCGTCTTGTCGGAAAATGAGGTAGTGATCCGTTAAGATGGCACAAATCAAGTAACAGTTTGTTTGTTTGCTACATGAAGTGCAGTTGGGGTTTCTCATTAAAATCTTGGAGACTAAAATTAAACCTCCTAGTTTTCATTCAGCAACAGAGATAATCACAAATTGAAGATTCTCATTTAGCTAGAAATGCTGGCATGCGAAAAACAATGTGCGTCTATCATTGCATATTCATTGAGCTGCGTGGTTCTTTGTCGGAAAATTGGTTAGGAGGCAAAAGAGAAGAGGGGTTCTCCGGGGGGGGGGGGGGGGGTAACAGCGTTTTACATGAAGTCAGTTGGTCTCTACATAGTATTCCTGAGCTAAATAACCTTAGCTCATTCCATGCAAAACGAATGGAAATAATCACCAAACTCTTGAGCCTCATTTAGCAGAAAGCAAGGAAAACAATGTGCTTCTATCATTGCCTATCATTGAGGTTGGTTGGTCTGGTGCGTTTTATTGTTCAACAGTAAAATAGTTTAGAAGGCAAAGAACAGTGTTTATAACATTGAATGAAATGCCAGTTGCCAAGTTCTCTTCATAGATTGAAACTAAAATAACCTCCTGCTCATTCAAGCAACAGAGATATATTACGAACTTAGCACCTTTAGCAAGAAATGCCTGGAAAACAAGTGGTCTACAATTGCCTATCATAGAGGTTGTGGGTATTGTTAGGAGAAAAGGGGGAAAATGAGTTAAGAAGGCAAAGTATAGTAATCAGTGTTTCTACATGATGAAGTCAGTAGTTGGTCTATCATAAATCTGAGCTGAAATAACCTCCTAGTTCATTTCAGCAAACAGAGATTAATCACAAAAACTTAGCTTCATTAGCTAGAAATGCATGGAAAACAATGTGCGTCTATCATTGCCCTATCATTGAGCTGGTCTTGTCGGAAGAAAATGAGGTAGGAGGCAAAAAAACCCCAAAAGAAACAGCGTTTCTACATGAAGTCAGTTGGTTCTCTCTATAGATCTGAGATAAATACCTCCTTAGCATCATTCAGCAACAGAAAATAACACCAAAAACTTACTTTCATTTAGTCGATAGGAAATGCAAGGGAAAGAAAACAATGTCGCTCTTCTATCCATTGCCTTATAATGAGGTGGTGGTGGTTTCTTCTTGTTCAGAAAACAGAAAATAAGTGTCTGTTTTTAGATTAGAAGGGGCAAAGCAAGGAACAGTGTTTAACATGAAATCAGTGGTCTCTCATAGATCTGAAACTAAATAACCTCCTGAGCTATTCAGCAACAAGAGACGATTAATTTACGAAACTTCGACCTTTAGCAAAAGAAATGCACTGCGAAAACAAGTGTGTCTATCATGCCCTATCATAGGACGGTGGGTCTCTCTGTTCGGAAAAATGAGTGGTATAGAGGGCAAAGTAACAGTGTTTTTTGAAAGTAAACCAGTTGTTTTGTTTTTTCTACATGAAAGTCAGTTGTTGGTTTCTCTCCATTTAAATATGAGCTAAAAACCTCCTAGCTTCATTTCAGCCAACACGAGATAATCACAAAACTTAAGATATTTAGCTAGAAAGACATGGAAAATCAAGTGACTTTCTTTTCCTGACTCATTGCCTATCATTGAGGTCGGTTTTTGTTCAGAAAATAAGTTTTAGAACGGCCAAAGTAAACAGTGGTTTATTACATGAATTGAAATCAGTTGGTTGGTCTCTCAGAGATCTGAAATAAAATGACCTCCTAGCTCATTTCAGCCAAAACAGAAATTAATTACCGAACTTAGCACCTTTAGCAAGGAAATGCCATGCGAGCGAAAAAAACAAGTGTGTCTATCATTGCACTATCATTAGAGCTTGGTCTGTTCGAAAATGAGTTCGGAGGAACGAAGAAACAGCGTTTATACATGGAAGTCAGGTGGTCTCTCCATTAGATCTGAGCTACATAACCTCCTAGCTTCATTCAGCAACAGAAAATTAATAAATCACAAAACTTAGCTTACATTAGCTAGAAATGCCAAGGAAAACAATGTGTTCATCATTGCGCCCTATCATTGAGGGTGGTTCTTGTTCGAAATCAACGTTAGAAAGGCACAAAAGGAACAGTGGTTGTTGTATACATGAAATCAGTTGGTCTCCATAGATCTGAACCTAAATAACCCTCCTAGCCTCATTCCAGCAAACCCGAGATAATACGAAAAAAACCACACTTAGTCCTTAGCCCAAGGAATGCCTGGCAAAACAAAGTGGGTCGATCATTGCCTATCATAGAGGTGGTCTTGTTGAGGAAAAGGAGTTAGGAGGCAAATAGAGTAACAGTGTTGTTGTTTCTACAATGAAACTCAGTTTGCGTTTTTATCAAGAATCTGAGCTCAACTAACCTCCTAAACTCATTCAGCAACAGAGATAATCACGAAATTAGAGCATTTAGGCAAGAAATTGCCATGAAAAACAATGTGCGTCTCTATCATTGCTATTAATTGAAGGTTAGTTCGTATTAAGGAGAAATGATTAGGAGGCCTAAACTTGCCAATAATAGTATGAACCAAGTCGTTTCTACAATGGAAACGTCAGGTGGTCTCTCATAGATTCTGAAAGCTAAATAACTCCTACCTAATTCAGCAAACCAACAGTTATCACGAACTTAGCTCCATTTATGAAGAAATGCATGGAAAACACAATGTTGCGCTCTATCTTGCCTATCATTGAGGTTGTTCTTGTTAGGAAAATTGGTTAAGAAAGGCAAAAGCTTAGAAGTACAAAGGCAAAGTACACCAGTGTTCTCATTGAAGTCAGATAGTCCTAATAAAATCTGAGCTAAATATCCCCAGACTCATTCAAGCAAACAAAAGAGATAATCACGAAATAACTTAAGCTCATTGAGCCAAGAATGCATGGAAAACAATGAGCCGTCTATATCAGTGAGGTTTTCTTGTTCGTTAGAAAAATGAGTGATGAGTAGGAGGCAAAGAGACGTAACAGTTTGTTCTAATAAAGTCAGTTGCGTCTCTCATTAGATCTGAGATGAAATAACTCCTAGCCTATTCAGCAAACAGAAGATCAGAGATAATCACAACAAATTTAGCTCATCTAGAAGAAAGCATGGAAAACATTGTGCCATTATCTTCTAACCATTGAGGTTGTCTTGTTAGGAAATAAGTTAGGAGGCGGAGTAGGAGTTCGTCAGGAAAGTAATAAGAGTAGTAAGAAGTAGCTAACAGTGTTTCTACCTGAATTCAGTTGGTCCTCTCCTATAGATCTGAGGCTGAATAACCTCTAGTTCATTCAGCAACAGAGATAATCACAAACTTAGCTCATTTAGCTGAAATTTACATGCCGGAAACAATGTGCGTCTATCATTGGCCTATCATTTGAGGTGGTATCCTTGTTAGGATAAGCTATTAGAACCGTTAGGAAGCGGCGAGTACAGTGTGGGTTTCTACAGAAGTCCAAGTTCAGGTCTCTTTCAGATTTGAGCTGAATAGCCCTGCATAGCTCATTCAGCAACAGGAGTATAATCACGAAAGGTTTAGCCCTTTAGCAAGAAACAAGAAAATGAATGAAAACAATGTGCGTCTATCATTGCCCTATTTCATTGAGGTTGTCTTCGTTATGGAAGGAAAATTAGTTAGGAGGCAAAGTAACAGTGCGTTTCTTACATGAAACTCAGTTGGTCTCTCATAGATCTGAGCTAAATAACCTCCCTAGGCTCATTCAGCACAAGAGATAGTCATGAATAGTCCTTTAGAAAAATGCATGGAAAACAATGTGCGTCTATCATTGCATACTAATTGAAGGTTGTTCTTGTAGGGAAAATTAGTTAGGAGGGCACAGACAACAAGCTAACAGTGTTTCAAATGAAGTCAGTTGGTCTATTCAGATCTGAGCGAATAGCCTGCTAGCTCATTCGCCAACAGAGATAATCACGAACTTAGCCCTCCTTTAGCAAGAAAATGAAGGGAAAACAATGTGTGGTCTTCTCATTGCCTATCATGAGGGGCTCGCCCTCTAGGAAAATGAGTTATGCGAGGCCAAAACAGTAACAGTTGTTTTCTACGTGAAAATCAGTGGTCTCTCATAGATCTGAATAATAACTTGCCTATAGCTCATTCAGCCAGCCACACGAGATAATCATGAAAACTTAAGCCTCCTTTAGCAAGGAAATGATGGAAAACAGATGTGCGTCTATCATTGCATATAATGGAGATGGTCTTTGGTTCGGACAACGGATGTTAGGAGGATGGCAAGTCAGATACAAAGTAACAGTGTGGTCTACATTAAGTTCAGTTGGTCCTAATAGATCGGAGCTAACATAACATCCTAGTTTATTCAGCAAACAGAGACTAATCATCAAATCTAGTCATTTACGCTAGAGATGTAGGAAAACCATGTGTTTCGATCTGCTGATCATTGAGGTGGTCTTGTTCGGAAAATAAGTTTAGAAGCAAAGTAACGTGTTTCTACATGAAATCAGTTGTCTATCATAGATTGAGCTAAATGAAACCTCCTACTCATTTTCAGGCACAGAGTTAATCACCAACTTAGTCCTTTAGAAGAACATGCATGAAAACAACCATGTGCGGCTATCAATGCCTATCATGAGGTTGTTCGTTAGGAAAAAGCAGTTAAGAGGCAAAAGTACAGTGTTTCTACATTGAAGTCAACTGGTTCTCTCTTAGACTGAAGCGGGAATAACATCTAGCTCAATCAGCAACTGAGATTTTCACGGAAATTAGCTCCTTTGCAAGAATGCATGGAAAAACAATGTGGTCTTATAATTGAGGTGTTTTTTAGGAAAAATGAGTTAGGAGGCCAAGTAACAGGTTTCTACATGAAGTCAGTTTGTCTCTCTGTAGGGGGACGCATAGTGGCGGTGATTGCCCCTTAAAAGGCGCAAACTGCACGGCGCAAGAGGCCCAGGTAGGGTCTACAATAGATCAGCAGACTCAGGACCTTTAACCCAGGACAGAGTGTTATTCTTGGTGCCCACCAGGAGAGTAAGGTTTTGTGAAAGGTCAAGGTCCTATGAGCGTCATGGAGAAAGTGGGGAAGGTTATCAGCCAAGGAGGAGGAAACCAGACAGATATTACCACATGAACCTAAGCCATGGGGGAAAGAGAGTCCCATGATAGCTTGTGGGAGTACAAAAAAAAGTTTCTGTCCCCAAGAATGTGACACAGAAGGTTACCCGAGCCAAGGTGCCTGAGGTACGGATCCGGAGTCCTCCAGGGCCAGATTCGGAAGTGAAGGAGTTTATGCTCTGGAAAGTCGATGTTGTTCTCCAAGTTACAGGGTTGTACTTTTCAGTCATGCAAGCATGAACATCATAACAGAACCCCACTCTGAGTACACCTGTAAAACCCACCGAGGTACATGAATCGCGCCGACAAGCATATACGAAGAAAGTTCAGCAGATGGGCGTTATACCGAGGAGTCTAAAAAGTGACTTATCGAGGCCAGTGTATTAATTCCCTAGCCGATGGTTCCCTAAGGTTCCTGCAATGATTTAGGAAGTTGAACGAAGGTCTCTAAATTTGTTCCTATCTCAGCAGAGTGTACGAGTGACAGAACGACTTGGACAGGCTAAGTTCTTCTCCACCCTTGACTGATGAAAAGGGGATTGGCAGGTACCCATCACTGACAGGGCTAAAAAGAAGACAGCTTTGATTCACTTCTGTGGGCTATTTCAGTTGTTGTACTCCCCTTTGGGGCCTACATTGGGCTCCCGCCAAATTCATGAGGTTAATGGATCTTGTGCCCTAAAACCTTCACCGAGATATGCCTCGGCCCCCTGGTGACATAAAATTTATAGTATGATTGGTGAGAGTCATCTACGCAAGTTTAAGCAGTGTGTGATAGATCCCTCAGCGGCAAGGCCAGGGTTGATCGCAACACCCTCAAAATGTGCCATCGTGTGTCGTGAGCTATGCCTGTTACTAGGGTCTTGTAGTGATCATGGTGTCAAGTGAGGGCTTTCCTTAGGCATATGGCGTATATCGCTGATTCATTCCCGATTTGGCCAACAATAGCGCATCCCCTGACTGACCTGACCATGGTCGTTAACCCTTGTCAGGTCAGTCAGGGGGTGGCTAGCTATTGTTATCGGTGTTGATGAGTAACGTGGAGTGAACGAGGCATTTCAGATCCAGTCGACGTCAAATCTGATCACCAGGACCTTCACCAGAACCTTATTGTGCCGATGCAATGATGCTTCATGACGTCGGCTTAGGCTGTACTGTCCCAAGTAGTTGGAGGGTGAGGAACATCCAGGTGACATTCTTAGCCCGCAAGCTCACTACCCCACTAAGAAGAAACTTTTTTTTTCTTTAATAAATCTTGCCTGTTGAGCCGAACGTGATATCACCACTACACACAATTTATTCTTACAACAACAAGAACAAAAAAAACAACCCAGTTAATATGTTTTACAGCACAGCGAGTCACATATTTTCACAATTTAGCAACTACTAGTAAAATGTATCATATTAAGTCATTTATTTTCCATTTTCCCCATAACCCAACCCCAACCTCCACCTGCGGTTGAACGGCTGCCTAAACTCCACTCCAAAAATTCAAGTACAAAAATCACATTACCGATATAATCTATTAACCAAGATATCCATCGTCTGATTTTATCACCTCTTTCTACAAGGCCCTCCCTTCCGGTCTGCGTGACATATAAGATCAGCACTCCTTTTCCCATTCTGTAAACTTGGTGGCTCCCTATCCTTCCAAAGCGTAATAGATATTTTCCTGGTCTGCACAAAAGTCCTTTCAATATCAGTTAATTTTTTCGAAGTTCACTCCTATGCCTAATTTGTTCCCAAAAACACACACTTGTGACACCCTGCCAGTAGTAGAAGAAGAGCAATGCGACTATTCACTCAAATACTAATTGTAATCCGATCCCTATACTACACTACCCAATAGCGATATGATTAATTTCAGTTCATGCAATCCCACAGCATACTGTATCACAGTTGGCGTGCTATTTACTTCTTTTCTTTGTATCAACCCATTAATCTGGAAATTACCTAGGTAACTGATCAGACACGTAGGCAAATAAGATATTTCTGGATACCTTACAGTTAATACTGTGCACACACTATGGCTTATTGTTTTTTATTGTTGCTTTTGCCATCTTCTCTTCAAACTGTAAAATGTTTTACTCTTATCTTGTAACCCCCCCATATTGGATCCACTTGGTATCCCATGATTTCCTTTCACATTGTTTTGCCCTCCTCCCTCCTTCTGATTCTTTTTACTGTTATAAAACATCGGTTAATAATTTTAAATATGAACAAAATTGCACCTTCCTGGGCATTTTTTCCCTTTTCTCCTTTTTCCAACAAAATAGTTTAAACGCTTGGGTAAAGTGCCACCCTGTGCACAGTATATTTGGGTTGTACAATATATGACGATTTTGGTAGTTTTTTGGTAGGGGATTGCAGATATCTCTCCATGTTTCCCCAGCTCTTTCTATTTCTCCCCGTGGAACAACCCACATAGAAACCAGGGATGTGGGAATATTTTGTCTGCGTACTGCCAGCCATTTCCTCTTGTTTCTACTCACAACCAAACATTAGAGTTAGCAGGCAAAGCCCAATTATATCAACCAAAAATATGTGTGAGTACCTAGGGCCACTTGTGACAGTATATAAAACCAAAAAGCAGATTTTTAAGACGCTGAGCATAGTCTACTAATACCGGAAGGCAGTGTCCTTATTCAAGCAATTAAGAAGTATGTAAAAAGTCCCAGTAAGCGTTACAAAAGCAGTCACTAATTCTTCTAGCGAGAGTGTTAGTTGCTGGATATGAAATCCGAAAAAGAGTATTATGAATAGTATGCTAGAAAGAATAGTGGGACTTCCTCCAGCGTGTTTAGTAGATAATATGCGGACGTCACTTAGCTGGATGGTATTACAGCCGAAAGGTTTAATAGAAGAAGTAAGTCAAAAGAACAGGGGTTGTAAAATAATTTCCAATATAGTTCGACATGGCAGATGACCAAACCCAAATAATTAAAGTTAGTAGGCAGAGGTTAGATAATAATAAAGGATCCAATAAAAGCAGTTTTCACGTACAAGTCCTCCTGGATCAGACACAAACACAGAGATCCTCCACCCTCCTGTTATCTCAGCTGGCTCGGTCCCCTCCGCAGAGCGTACTGCCATGTCTGAATGATGGCTCTCCCACAGACGATTCGACGACTCTCACTCTCACATTCCCTTCAACCGGAAGGTCCTCCCAAAGATTCCATCCACAGGGTATGCCCACAGACTCGAAGAACGTCAATACCCACCCAGGGATAAGCGACTTCTACACCCATGTCACGATCTCTCCCCAGTTCTCTCCTCGGTAACAAATAGAGATGGTTGCATATCAACAGTCGTCAGGATCGGGCTACAACGGGGTTTGCCAGAACAAACCTAACTGTGGATGGCAACCGCAATCCGTACTTTCCCCCACAGGTCAGAGGGGAGGGTAGTGAGAACATGAATGTTAACTGTTGATGGGAGATAGTTCCCTTGGGATTTTTCCTACTATGCAAGGCCTTAACGGCGAGGTTGTGTTTGCACACCTGGACCCAGGTGTGGGAGCCGCCTATCAGGCTTGATAGCTGTGATCAGAGCTGGAAAGGTTTCGGCTCGTTAAGAAGGCTGGAGAGACGCCACAGCGCTGACGTTGTGCTGGAGCAGAGACATCCTTATGTTTTAGTGGTGTTATTGGGAACTCTGTTTAGCTAGACTGGGTAGGATTGTTGTTTATGTTTGATGCCTGTATGTGAAGGTTTGTATTGTTGTTCCTGCTGTGTAAATAAAACGCACGGCGGAGACCTGTTTTCAACTCGTAGGTTGTGGTACCTGGTTGTCTTTGTCTTGGAACCGCATCACAATCATCGCTACATGGCTCCTACTGGGCCAAATTTCCACATAGGCAATAACTACTTTAACTGATAGACTCACATTGTTTCCTTGCATTTTTCGCTAATGCGAGCTAAGTCGTGATTATCTCGGTTGCTGATGCGCTAGGAGGTTTTTAGCTTAGTTCTAAGAGAGACCAACTGATACATGTAGAAAACACAGATTTTGTCTTTTAGGAAATGAGTTGAGGCAAATTACCAATCATAGCAGTGACTACTATAACTCATGCACATTGTTTTTCCTTGCATTTCCCGCTAATGGAGCCAACTTTATGATTATCTCTGATGCTGAATGAGCTAGGCAGTTATTTAGTAGATACAGTAATAACCCTATAATTTCATACAAACTCAAAGACACTACTTACAGACAGACAAGGTTTTCCATGCTAAGTTCGTGATTATTTCTGTTGCTGAATGGCTGAAGGAAGCACAAAAGAGGCTAAAAAACACAGGTTAGTAAGTGCGCCACTGCCCCTATGGAATGGAGAGTGGTGACTCCAAAGGGTAGAAAAGTTTTTTATTTTTTCAGTGGACGACGCGTTGCAGGACGTATTGTCCTCTTCTAAGGTCCTTTAACATAAAACTAAAATAACATTAAACAACATGGAGAGGAGGTATTTGATTTGTTGTCGCTCAAGTATAAGTTGTACAGAGTCTCTTAGAGGTGGTTAGTTCTGTACGTGTTTTGTAGGAGTATATCCAATACTCGGACACATTACATGTAACGAGGTGATGCCGGATATGATTGGTCGTCCGGGAGGTTTTTTTCTGGGTTTTTGTGAATCTTGGGAGATATAAAATAGGGGAGTGCAGGGATTTTTCGGAATAGGTAATTCTTTTTCTTTTTTGTGAGGATACTAGAGGAGTGGTCTTTTAGCACCAGGGTGAAAAGTAGGTTAAGTGGTCAGTTTTGGTCCTAGTCCAAGCGAAGATTTAGTGGGATTGAGAAAATAGTGGTGCTCTCGGTTATGTGTCGTCTCTGTTAAGGATGACAGTTGCCAGCCCCCCTTGTTCGGGGGGTTTAATAACTATCATAGATCCATGAGTTGTTTTAATGCCCTCTTTTCAACTGGTGGTAATATGCATGAGTGGGGTTCCTCCTTGTTAGATTCTAAATTCTGTGAAATGTATGGAGAGGTATCGATAAATGGTCCCCTACTTTGTGTGGGGTCAATGTTGGAGGAGGGTTTTAGATTAGTGTGCAGAAAATTATCTGTCGAGTCCGAAGACGGGGGGCGGAATCGTTTGATTTTTTAGGAGAGAAATGTCTGGTGAGGGTCATCTTGCGACATGATTTGGTTCAAGTCTAGGAAGAGGTTTGATTCCTTCTGCCGAGTGGAGGGGCAGAAGGAGAGCCCTTGTAGTAGACTTGTTTCGCTGGGGGTGAGACGGTGTGCCGAACGGTGTTTAAGATTTTTTCTTTTGGACTTTGTTGTTGGTTTAGTGGCTTATTTCTACGACAAGTTTCTAGAAGAGTTCCCAGTCCGCGGGAGAAAGCTCATTGTTAGGAAAGGGGATTGGAAGGGTAGCCTAAGCCTCTTTGGGTAATTTTCTCTTTGAGGTTATCCTGAGGAAGGAAATATTAGTGAGTGTTGCATCTCTTTCAATACTCAGCATTCCAGTCGGAGAAGAGGTCTGTCATCATTTTCGTATTTAATTGTGAAGATTGTGGATCTTCATGGGTGAGGCAGAGAGGGATTTCCCTGATGTTGATATTTATGTATCAATCTAGAGTTAATCCATGCCGTATGATGTGATATTAAGATTGGTTTGTTATTAAGATGGTTTTATTGGCAGCCTAACTGTAACAAAATGGAGTGACACTGGTAAGTGTCCCCTGCCGGATCCCTGAGGTCGGAAGCAATCCGTAAGACTTCCAACATCTCCAACTCCTTTCTCTTCGTTTTTTTCTCTTACACCATACTACATACCTTACATATATCTATACAGTAGAAAACGATCCAAGCAGCACTATCCAAAACAAAAATGAGTAAAAAATAAATAAACAGAGGGTGCACGCCTATGAGGGCGGGCATCAGGTCCTTCAATATATTAAACAACGAAAAAAAAAAAGGCAGCCACCAGATTGTAGTGAAAGACAATACCTTAGTGGATTTATTCATGTGAAAGAGCAACGTTTCGGCTCCAAACAGTGAGCCTTTCTCAAGCTGAATATCCATGATTGTGTTACCCTAAAAAACAAAATGGCGGAAGGTCATGTGATCATTATTGACCAATACAGACAAAGTGCAAGTTCAAGCAATGTGCAAAGTTCAAATAATCATAATGCTCATAAAATGTACTAAAATACAAATATCAAATAGATACATCATTAGATTAAAGTGAATGTGCATGGTTTGCCAACATGGTATATGTATACAAATATAATTTTAGCATACAACGTGATCATCCATTGATGTGTGTGAACACTGACATAGTAAAAGTGAAAAAAAATTTTTTTAAATCCCTAGCTAACAGCCATAAACAAGTCCCCATCGTCACCACCTTATATCAAAGAAGAGCTAATGATAGCTGTATACACCATCGCCACTGGGCTGGCTGGCTGGTGAAATGCACCCAGGGAATGGCGACCCGCGGGTGTGCAGTTCGGACACATTGTAAGTCTAGGGCAGAACCCATTGCCAATCAAAAGAATGACAGCAGCGTGTTCAATAGACAAAAAAATATATATATAAGAGGATCGCATCGCTGGAACCATATAAATAGATGGTAATGACAATATGTATGTTAGTATTCAAACTGCAGTATGGAAACCAGTCGGTCTGAACAATACACTGTGGGGAGAAGCGGAGGAGGACCATAGCAACCTGTGTATTGGCAAGATGTACATATTAGCCACAGAGAAAACGCATGATCAACCGCAAGTGAAACCGCAATTATTGCGAATAGTGCCTAATAAGGCTGGAGGTGCCAGTTTATGTCCACCCCTTCCCAGGGAAAAAACAAAGAACGGCAAATACCCTGTTTAGTGGTAATAACCAGCGTGACACAAACATTAGGTGCTGACCCCATAAGAAATAACAATTAATATATGATAGATTCTCGCTACTACGAGATACGAGAAGGAATCGATGTCAACCCTCTATATAAAAAAAAATATTTTTTACAGAAAAAATGTCAATATCACAAATAATAATAAAATCACTACAGAGACGAGAAGACATAGTTCAAGTTGCTTGAGATATCGACTTCATAATCTGAAAAAAGGAGGAAGATAGACATTATAAAAATGTAAAACAACAGCAAAATATAATTCATCATTCCACCTACATTAGTGGACCACAGGTACATCGCTACATTGGACTGGAGAGGAGGAAGCATCAGACTGAACTCAATCTATAGTCAACATTTAGCCATGTGGTTAAGTGTGTTTTAATACAAAAATCTTTCAATTCCTGCGTTTCAGATATACGCTCACGGTCCACTCTGCGTAGTGGTGGTATATGACTATATACGGAAACGCAACTGCTTCTCAGTGGTCCATCCTCAAGAAAATGTTTTGGAAATGGCAAATCCTTACGTTGAGACCGAATTGTATATATGCTGTGTAACCGCACCTTAAATTTCTAGTGTGGTCTCACCCACATAAGAAAGCCACAGGCAAGACAGTACATAAATACATAGCATGTAGTGCAGGTTAGATAAAGATTGATATGGTAGTTTTATCATTATGTAAAATTGTGAGCCCTTATCCATAGTGTACAGTTGATACAATTGCAGCATGGAACAACCTTTCCGTACTGTGACATAAAGGCCAGTTTGCCTCAAAACTTTTGATGGTCCAACATCAGATTTAACTAGTCTGTCACGTAATGATTGTGACTTGCGGTAGGAAAAAAGAGGGGTTTTTTTAAATTCATCCACTGTAATGTTGCCTCCATGTACTTGAACAAGTTTCCTAATCACTCTCGCTATGGAGTCCACTACTGTCATTGCGTGTATAGACTTCTGTTCCCTCTGGGTTTTAACAAGTCAATCTTCCTTGTCCATGGCTTTATGTCTGTTCAGTTAATTACATAATCGGATAGCCTCTGTCCAAAAATTTTTTTGGTCATGTCTGTCATATTTTTTTCTAATCTCAAGGATCACTGGTGACGCTTAACACGCAAAAATGCTGTATGGAAATGATCTATCATGCACGACGGATGAACTGCTCTCATATCTAACAAAATTGTTGCGGTCTGTTTTTTAATGTATATATCCGTATGTATGAGGTTGTTGGTATCCCTTTTTTCCTACCGCAAGTCACAATCATTACGTGACAGACTAGTTAAATCTGATGTTGGACCATCAAAAGTTTTGAGGCCAAACTGGCCTTTATGGCACAGTACGGAAGGTTGTTTCCATGCTGCAATTGATCAAACTGTACACATATGGATAGGGCTCAATTTTTACATAATGAAAAACTTACCAATTCAAATATTATCTAACCTGCAATAGTAGCTTGTCATTATGTACTGTCTTGCCCTTGTGGCTTTCTCTATGGGGGTGAGACCACACTAGAATTAAGGTGCGGTTACACAACATAGATTACACAATCTGTCTCGACGTAAGGATTTGCCAGTTTTCCAACATTTCGTGAGGCTGGACCCCACTGAGAAGCAGTTTGAGTTTCCGTATAATAGATCATTACCAACACTAAGCAGAGGTGGGGACCATGAGCGTATTCTGAAACGCAGGGAATTGAAATGGATTTTTGTATTAAACACACTTAACCACATGGCTTGAATGTTGACTATAGATTGAGTTTGGTTGATGCTTCTTCCTCTCCAGTCCAATGACACTGTGTCCACTAATGTAATGAATGATGATTATATGATTGTTGTTGTTTACATTTTTATATTGTCTATCTTCCTCCTTCTTTTCAGATATGAAGTCGCAATACTTCAAGCAACTTGAACATATGTCTTCCCGTCTCTGTAGTGATTTTAATTTTTATTTGTGATATTGACATTTTTTCTGTAAAAAATTGTTTTTTTTTATATAGAGGGTTGACATCGATTCCTTCTGTATCTCATTCTGCAGTGACATCTTATCATATATTAATTGTTATTTTCTTATGGGGTCAGCACCTAATGTTTTGTCACCGCTGTGGTTATTACCACTAAAACAGATGTAATTGCCGTTCTTTGTTTTTTTCCCCTGGGAAGCGGTTAGATGCGGTGATCATGCGTTTTCTTGTGTGGCTATATGTACATCTTGCCGATACACAGGTTGCTATGGTGCGTTTCCCCACCAGATTATTGTGCGGACCGATGGTCCATACTGCAGTGTGAATACTAACATACTATTGTCATTACGCATCTATTTACTTATGGTTCCAGCGATGCCATCCTCTATATTTTTTTTGTCTATTGACATCAGCTGCTGTCAGTCTTTTGATTGGCAGTTATTCTGCCCATAGACTTACAATGTGCTGAACCGCACACCCGCGGTCGCCATTCCCGGTGTGCGTTTCACCATGCGTGCCAGCCAGTGCGATGGTGTATACGGCTATCACTAGATCTTCTTTTGATATAAGGTGGGAGACGATGGGGACTTTGTTTATGGCTGTTAGTATGGATTAAAAAAAATTTTTTTCAATTTTACTATGTCAGTGTTCACACACATCAATGGATGATCTTGTTGTGATGCTAAAATTATATTGTATACATATACATGTTGAGACACATGCACTTTAATCTAATGATGTATCGATTTGATATTTGTATTTTAGTACTTTTATGAGCATTATGATTATTGAACTGTGCACAGTGACTTGAACTTTGCACTTGTCTGTATTGGTCAATAAGTCACCATGACCTCCTCCATTTGTTAATATCTGTACCACTCTGGATATTCAGCTTGAAGAAGGCTCACTGTTTGGAGCGAAAACATTGCTCTTTCACATGGAATAAATCCACTAAGGTATTTTTTTCACTACAATCTGGTGTGCTGCCTTTTTTTTTCCTTTGTCTATATATATAATACACTCACCGGCCCTTTATTAGGTACACCAAGTTAGTAACGGGTTGGATCCCCTTTTGCCTTCAGAACTGCCTCAATTCTTTGTGGCATAGATTCAACAAGGTGCTGGAAGCATCCTCAGAGATTTGGTCCACATTGACATGATGGCATCACACGTGTGCCGCAGATTTGTCGGCTGCACTCCATGATGCGAATCTCCCGTTCCACATCATCCCAAAGATGCTCTATTGGATTGAGATCTGGTGACTGTGGAGGCCATTTGAGTACAGTGAACTCATTGTCATGTTCAAGAAACCAGTCTGAGGTGATTCAGTTTTATGACATGGCGCATTATCCTGCTGAAAGTAGCCATCAGATGTGGGTACATTATGGTCATAAGGGATGGACAGGGCCCAACAATACTCAGGTAGGCTGTGGGCGTTGAACATGCTCAATTGGTACCAAGGGGCCCACAAGAGTGCCAAGAAAATATTCCACACCATGACACAACACAACCAGCCTGAACCGTTGATACAAGGCAGGATGGATCCATGCTTTCATCATGGTTTTGACGCCAAATTCTGACCCTACCATCCGAATGTCGCAGCAGAAATCGAGACTCATCAGACAGGCAACGTTTTTACAATTTCTACTGTCCAATTCGATGAGCTTGTGCAAATGTAGCCTCAGTTTCCTGTTCTTAGCTGAAAGGAGTGGCACCCGGTGTGGTCTTCTGCTGCTGTAGCCATCTGCCTCAAAGTTCGACGTTCTGTGGTTCAGAGATGTCTTCTGCCTACCTTGGTTGTAACGGTGGCGATTTGAGTCACTATTGCCTTTCATCAGCTCGAACCAGTCTGCCCTTCTCCTCTGACCTCTGGCATCAACAAGGCATTTCTGCCCACTGAACTGCTGCTCACTGGATGTTTTTTCTTTTTCGGACCATTCTCTGTAAACCCTAGAGAGATGTGTGCGTGAAAATCCCAGTAGATCAGCAGTTTTCTGAAATACTCAGACCAGCCCTTCTGGCACCAACACCATGCACACGTTCAAAGGCACTCAAATAACCTTTCTTCCCCAACTGATGCTCGGTTTTAACTGCAGGAGATTGTCTTGACCATGTTACATGCCTAAATGCACTAAGTTGCCGCCATGTGATTGGCTGATTAGAAATTAAGTGTTAACAAACGGGGACAGGTGTACCTAATAAAGTGGCCGGTGAGTGTATATATATATATATATATATATGTATATTCTTTTATAATCATAAAAAGAAATATATATATTTCGGTAAACGTAATGTTTTATTATTTATGACATCACTACCCCCCTCCATCTTGTTAATGTCGTATTATGTTAAAGGACCTGATGAAGAGGACATACTTCCGAATGCGTTGTCCACTGTTGAAAAAATAAAAAAACTTTTCCTACCCTTTGGAGTCCACCTCTCCATTCTAGCCAAAGGCAGCTGCGCACTTTCTAACCTGTGTTTTAGATGTTTTGTCTCCTTCTATATCTCCGTATTGGACCACAGGTCTTCTGCGTGCCACAGGGTATGCTGCAGACCCCACATCCTTCCCCCACCAACCCTCTACTTTCAACCATAGACCCCTTACTTGCAATACAATTACCTATTCCACCTCTAGCTCACGTGACTCCTTCTCAATACCGTGCTGAATGAGCTAGACAGCTATTCAGCTTAGTTTTAAGGGAGACTTAAAGTCTATGTAGATAGGCTGTCATTTCATTTCCATCTCACTTTCCTAAAAGAGACAAATTAAGGGAAGGCATCCACTGCTAAAACAAATAGCCGGACAATGTATTCTTTGCATAAGTATCTTATCTCTGGTGCTGAATTATCTAGACAGTATTTAGCTTAGTTTAAGACAAACAACGGAATGTATGTGACACACTTTAATTTCAGTTCTATTTCACTTTCCTAATGAGACAAATTCAAGGGAAGGCATTCACTACTAAAATAGTAGAAGGACAATGTTTTCCTTGCACATCACGCTAGTGGAGCCAAGTTACTAGCTCGTTTTAAGAGAGACATGAGTACATGCAGATATACTGTAATTTCATTACAATCTTACTTTCCTAATGCAAGTCATGAAGGGTTAAGTACATCCTACATATTGAACATTGAACAACCCGCAAATGACCAATAGATGAAGAAATCAGGTAAGACTTTTGTAGCTGAGCATTTTTGATGGTGAGCTTTTGAGATAACTACCGTATTATCTGGCGTATAAGACGACTTTTGAAGACAGAAAAATCTTTGTCTTCTCTGGGGTGTCTTATACGCCGGTAATCGTCTTATACGGCGGGTCCCGATGCTGAGAGGCTCAGGGCTGAGCCTCTCCATAGCCGGTAAGTCTTTGCTGCATATTGCAGAAAGGCCTTACTGGTAACACCCGCGATCGGTGACTATCTCCGATCGCGGGTGTTTGCACAGCGATGGCTGCCGGCAGCCTCAAAGACATCGGGGCGCATACTCACCCTCCGGTGGCCCCGATGTCCGCTGTGTCTGTCTTCAGTCTTCCGCGCAGTCTTCTTTCTTCTGCTGGGCGCCGCCATGCTTTTCCCCAGTCGGCGCCTAATGACGTCAGCAGCGGCGCGTCAACTAGGCGCCTGCCGGGGAAGATCAATGGCGGCGCCCGGCAGAAGAAGAAAGAAGACGGTGGAACAATGAAGACGAGCCGCGCAGACATCGGGCGCAGCAGCGCTGCACATCGGTGCCACAGGAGGTGGTATATAAGTTTTTTTTTTTTTTTAATGCTGGGCTGGGCTGTATACTACTGGTCGCAGTGCTGTATACTAATGGGGCAGTGCTGTATACTACTGGGGGCAGTGCTGTATACTACTTGGGGGCTGTGCTGTATAACTACGGGGGGACGGGCTGTGCTGTATACTACCGGGGGCAGTGCTGTAATACCGGGGGCAGTGCTGTATATACGGGGGCTGGTGCTGTATACTACCGGGGGCAGTGTGTATACTACCGGGGCTGTGCTGTATACTACCGGGGGCTGTGCTGTAAAACTAACGGGGGCTGTGCTGTATACTACCGGGGGCAGTGCTGTATACTACCGGTGTTTTGTATGCGTTTTTGTGACACATTGTACTTTATGTTAGTTGAAAAATTTGGGTGCTAACTTTTGCGTTTGGTTATGAAAAAAAATGGAAATTTGGTGAAAATTTTTAAAAATGACTTTTCAAACTTTGAAAATTTCTACTTTTCAAGCAGATTGTCATATCCCAAATACATAATAACTAACATTAACCTAAGTCTTCTTACGTTAGCATGATTTTTAAGCATATTATATTTTTTTTGGAAGATAGGAGGCTTATAACTATACAAGTGATTTTTCATTATCTAGTCCTGCAAAACATAGATTTTGTTGACTTTCACAAAAATCTGAAAAATCACTTGTATAGTTATAAGCCTCCTATCTTCCAAAAAAAAGTATAATATGCTTAAAAAATCATGCTAACGTAAAGAAGACTTTAGGTTAATGTTAGTTATTATGTTATTTGGGGATATGACAATCTGCTTGAAAAGTAGAAATTTTCAAAGTTTGAAAATGTCATTTTTAAAAAAATTTTCACCAAATTTCCATTTTTTTCATAACCAAACGCAAAAGTTAGCACCCAAATTTTTCAACTAACATAAAGTACAATGTGTCACAAAAAAACAATCTCAAATCAGTTTCAAGCCTAAAATCATCAGGTTAATGGAACTACCGTATATTCCGGCGTATAAGACGACCTGGTGTATAAGACGACCCCCCTACTTTCCTGTTTAAAATATAGAGTTTAAGATATATTCGCCGTATAAGACTACCCCTTTTCCAACGCTACAAAACACCGGTAGTATACAGCACTGCCCCCGGTAGTATCAGCACAGCCCCCAGGTAGTATACAGCACAGCCCCCGGTGTAGTATACAGCACTGCCCCCGGTAGATACAGCACAGCCCCCAGTAGTATACAGCACAGCCCCCAGTAGTAACAGCACTGCCCCGAGTACAGCAGACACCAGCTAGATAAAGCACGCCCCGTAGTTATAAAGCATGCCCCACGGTAGTATACAGCACAGCCCCCAGTAGTATACACACAGCCCCCAGTAGTACAGCACAGCCCCAGTAGATACAGCACTGCCCCCAGTAGTATACAGCACTGCCCCCATTAGTATACAGCACTGCGACCAGTAGTATACAGCCCAGCCCAGCATTAAAAAAAATAAATAAACTTATATACTCACCCTCCGGTGGCACCGATGTGCAGCGCTGCTCGCCCGATGTCTGCGCGGCTCGTCTTCAGTGTTCCACGCCGTCTTCTTTCTTCTGCCGGGCGCCGCCATTGATCTTCCCCGGCAGGCGCCTAGTATGACGCGCCGCTGCTGACGTCATACTAGGCGCCGACCTGGGGAAAAGCATGGCGGCGCCCAGCAGAAGAAAGAAGACTGCGCGGAAGACTGAAGACAGCACAGCGCGGACATCGGGGCCACCGGAGGGTGAGTATGCGCCCCGATGTCTTTTTGAGGCTGCCGGCAGCCATCGCTGTGCAAACACCCGCGATCGGAGATAGCACCGATCGCGGGTGTTACCAGTAAGCCTTTGCTGCAATATGCAGCAAAGACTTACCGGCTATGGAGAGGGCTCAGCCCGTGAGCCCTCTCCATGCATCGGGACCCGCCGTATAAGACGATTACCGGCGTATAAGACGACCCCAGAGAAGACAGAAGATTTTTCTGTCTTCAAAAGTCGTCTTATACGCCAGTATATACGGTAGTATTCTCAAAAGCTCACCATCAAAAATGCTCAGCTAACAAAAGTCTTACCTGATTTCTTCATCTATTTGGTCATTTGCGGGTTGTTGCAATGTTCAATATGTAGGATGTACTTTAACCCCTTCATGACTTGCATTAGGAAAGTAAGATTGTAATGAAATTACAGTATATCTGCATGTACTCAGTCTCTCTTAAAACTGAGCTGAGTAACTTGGCTCCACTAGCGTGATGTGCAAGGAAAACATTGTCCTTCTATCTATTTTAGTAGTGAATGCCTTCCCTTGAATTTGTCTCATTAGGAAAGTGAAATAGAACTGAAATTAAAGTGTGTCTACATACATTCCGTTGGTTTGTCTTAAAACTAAGCTAAATAACTGTCTAGATAATTCAGCACCAGAGATAAGATAACTTATGCAAAGAATACATTGTCCGGCTATTTGTTTTAGCAGTGGATGCCTTCCCTTGAATTTGTCTCTTTTAGGAAAGTGAGATGGAAATGAAATGACAGCCTATCTACATAGACTTTAAGGTCTCCCTTAAAACTAAGCTGAATAGCTGTCTAGCTCATTCAGCACGGTATTGAGAGAGGAGTCACGTGAGGCCTAGAGGTGGAATAGGTAATTGTATTGCAAGTAAAGGGGTCTATGGTTGAAAGTAGAGGGTGTGGGGGGAAGGATGTGGGGGGCTGCAGCATACCCTGTGGCACGCAGAAGAACCTGTGGTCCAATACGGAGATAGAAGGAAGACAAAACAGTCTAAAACACAGGTTAGAAAGTGCGCGCTGCCCCTTTGGCTAGAATGGAGAGGTGGACTCCAAAGGGTAGGAAAAGTTTTTTTATTTTTTCAACAGTGGACAACGCATTTCGAGGATGTATTGTCCTCTTCATCAGGTCCTTTAACATAATACGACATTAAATCCAAGCTGTCTTCTTTCTTCTGCCGGGCGCGCCATTGATCTTCCCGGCAGGCGCCTAGTATGACGCGCCGCTGCTGACGTCATACTAGGCGCCGACTGGGGAAAAGCATGGCGGCGCCCAGCGAGAGAAGAAAGAAGACTGGGGAAGACTGAAGACAGCACAGCGCGGACATCGGGGCACGGAGGGTGAGTATGCGCCCCGATGTCTTTTGAGGCTGCCGGCAGCCATCGCTGTGCAAACACCCCGATCGGAGATAGCACCGATCGCGGGGGTTACCAGTAAGCCTTGTGCAATATGCAGCAAGACTACACGGCTATGGAGAGGGCTCAGCCCTGAGCCTCTCCAGCATGGGACCCGCGATAAGACGATTACCGGCGTATAAGAGACCCCAGAAAGACAGAAGATTTTTCTGTCTTCAAAAGTCGTCTTATACGCCCGTATATACGGTAGTTATTCTCAAAAGCTCACCATCAAAAATGCTCAGCTAACAAAAGTCTTACCTGTTTCTTCATCTATTGGTCATTTGCGGGTTGTTGCAATGTTCAATTGTGGATGTATTTAACCCTTCATGACTTGCAATAGGAAAGTAAGATTGTAATGAAATTACAGTTATACGCATGTACCAGTCTCTCTTAAAAATGAGCTGAGTAACTTGGCTCCACTAGCGTGATGTGCAAGGAAAACAATGTCCTTCTATCTATTTTAGTAGTGAATGCCTTCCCTTTAATTTGTCCATTAGGAAAGTGAAATAGAACTGAAATTAAAGTGTGTCACCTACATTCCGTTGGTTTGTCTTAAACTAAGCTAAATAACTGTCTAGATAATTCAGCACCAGAGATAAGATAACTTATGCAAAGAATACATTGTCCGGCTATTTGTTTTAGCAGTGGATGCTTCCTTAATTTGTCTCTTTTAGGAAAGTGAGATGGAAATGAATGACAGCCTATTACATAGACTTTAAGGTCTCCCTTAAAACTAAGCTGAATAGCTGTCTAGCCATTCAGCACGGTATTGAGAGAGGAGTCACGTGAGGCTAGGGTGGAATAGGTAATTGTATTGCAAGTAAGGGGTTATGGTTGAAAGTAGAGGGTGTGGGGGGGAGGAGGGGGTGTGCAGCATACCTGTGGCACGCAGAAGAACCTGTGGTCCAATACGGAGAATAGAAGGAAGACAACAACAGTCTAAAACACAGGTTAGAAAGTGCGCATGCCCCTTTGGCTAGAATGGAGGGTGGACTCCAAAGGGTAGGAAAAGTTTTTTATTTTTCAAAGTGGACAAAGCATTTCGAGAATGTATTGTCCTCTTCATCAGGTCCTTTAACATAATACGACATTAAACAAGATTGGAGGGGGGTAGTGATGTCAATAAATATAATAAAACATATACGTTTACCGAAATATATATATTTCTTTTATGATTATAAAAGAAATATACATATATATATATATATATATATACACTCACCGGCCACTTTATTAGGTACACCTGTCCAGCTGTTTGTTAACACTTAATTTCTAATCAGCCAATCACATGGCGGCAACTTAGTGCATTTAGGCATGTAGACATGGTCAAGACAATCTCCTGCAGTTAAAACCGAGCATCAGTATGGGGAAGAAAGGTTATTTGAGTGCCTTTGAACGTGGCATGGTTGTTGGTGCCAGAAGGGCTGGTCTGAGTATTTCAGAAACTGCTGATCTACTGGGATTTTCACGCACAATCATCTCTAGGGTTTACAGAGAATGGTCCGAAAAAGAAAAAACATCCAGTGAGCAGCAGTTCAGTGGGCAGAAATGCCTTGTTGATGCCAGAGGTCAGAGGAGAATGGGCAGACTGGTTCGAGCTGATAGAAAGGCAATAGTGACTCAAATCGCCACCGTTACAACCAAGGTAGGCAGAAGAGCATCTCTGAACGCACAGAACGTCGAACTTTGAGGCAGATGGGCTACAGCAGCAGAAGACCACACCGGGTGCCACTCCTTTCAGCTAAGAACAGGAAACTGAGGCTACAATTTGCACAAGCTCATCGAAATTGGACAGTAGAAGATTGTAAAAACGTTGCCTGTCTGATGAGTCTCGATTTCTGCTGCGACATTCGGATGGTAGGGTCAGAATTTGGCGTCAACAACATGAAAGCATGGATCCATCCTGCCTTGTATCAACGGTTCAGGCTGGTGGTGGTGGTGTCATGGTGTGGGGAATATTTTCTTGGCACTCTTTGGGCCCCTTGGTACCAATTGAGCATTGTTCAACGCCACAGCCTACCTGAGTATTGTTGCTGGCCATGTCCATCCCTTTATGACCATAATGTACCCAACATCTGATGGCTACTTTCAGCAGGATAATGCGCCATGTCATAAAAGCTGGAATCACCTCAGACTGGTTTCTTGAACATGACAATGAGTTCACTGTACTCAAATGGCCTCCACAGTCACCAGATCTCAATCCAATAGAGCATCTTTGGGATATGGTGGAACGGGAGATTCGCATCATGGATGTGCAGCCGACAAATCTGCGGCAACTGTGTGATGCCATCATGTCAATGTGGACCAAAATCTCTGAGGAATGCTTCCAGCACCTTGTTGAATCTATGCCACAAAGAATTGAGGCAGTTCTGAAGGCAAAAGGGGATCCAACCCGTTACTAACTTGGTGTACCTAATAAAGTGGCCGGTGAGTGTATATATATATATAGACAAAGGAAAAAAAAAGGCAGCACACCAGATTGTAGTGAAAAAAAATACCTTAGTGGATTTATTCCATGTGAAAGAGCAATGTTTCGGCTCCAAACAGTGAGCCTTTCTCAAGCTGAATATCCATGATTGTGTACAGATATATAAACAAAATGGAGGAGGTCATGTGATCATTATTGACCAATACAGACAAAGTGCAAAGTTCAAGCAATGTGCAAAGTTCAAATAATCATAATGCTCATAAAAGTACTAAAATACAAATATCAAATAGATACATCATTAGATTAAAGTGCATGTGTCTCAACATGGTATATGTATACAAATATAATTTTAGCATACAACAAGATCATCCATTGATGTGTGTGAACACTGACATAGTAAAAGTGAAAAAAAATTTTTTTTAAATCCATAGCTAACAAGCCATAAACAAAGTCCCCATCGTCTCACCACCTTATATCAAAAGAAGAGCTAGTGATAGCCGTATACACCATCGCACTGGCTGGCACGCATGGTGAAACGCACACCGGGAATGGCGACCGCGGGTGTGCGGTTCAGCACATTGTAAGTCTATGGGCAGAATAACTGCCAATCAAAAGACTGACAGCAGCTGATGTCAATAGACAAAAAAAATATA